>CM056956.1:9374700-9762933 GCA_029856935.1 Cyclocarya paliurus
TTTGTGTGCAAGACCAAAGCTGATTAAAACCCATTTGCCAAGCTTTCTATGTTGTTTTGAAAGCAGATTGAAACCCATCTCTCTGGGTTTCTTTCTCGATCCAACTGCGTTGGGTGGGTCAACGCAAGGCCGGTTTGCATTGGTGTGGGTCAAGCCCGAGCGTCATTTGGGTCAACTTGGTGTGCTTGGTTTGGGTCAGCTTTGTGGGCCAGCATTTTTGGTAAAATTCATGGGCCAGCATTTCGAGTTAGTGACGTGGGTCATCTTCGTCCCTGTATTGTCGCCATCGATACGTACCATTACCTGTGCTTCAATCTGCAATGTTTTCGTCCTGGTTTGCAATGTTTTCGTCACTGATAAGCAATCAAGCATGTTGTGATTTAGTTTTTTTACCCTTCCACTGCATGTTGTGATTTAGTTATTGTTAAATACAATATTTTTACATTGCATAGAGTTAGATATGTAGAAATTTCTTGGTTGAAAATATTAATTTTCTGGTTATGGTTTAATTATTATGGTTTAATTGTTGTTAATTATACAAAATGTTTGGAGTAGATCTTCAAAACAATTGTTCAAATGATCTTTTTATTTTCCTATGCATACAAAGTAATTAATTGTATTAATTAATTACCCAATTATATTAAAAATATTGAAGATTGATGTTGGTAAAGTTTGATCAGTGTGGTCCTTTAACAAAAGTCATGCTTGCCTTTGAATATATTGCATGGGTTGGTTAGCTAGGGAGTGCCAATTGATCAACAATGATCTTGGGTGAATGATTATTATTCTTTTTCTTCATGTACGTTAGTTCAATTTTGAAAGAACAACCCATGCTCTATAATGCAACTCTTGTCTGCCAATGGATGATTATAATTGAGAACCATGCAACCAGAATCATCAATAGTTCAAACTTGAAAAAGAGTGTTGAACTTAATTTCTAGGCTACCTTCTTTTAGCCTCTTAATTAATTCAATGGATGATCGATCGGATATATATAATTTCTAGTAGATCGATGTGACAGGATGATATTTATGAATTAGTTGTTTTCCAACTTGCATAATTAGTTGTCATTGGTGTTGTGTAATTCACAAACAAAGGCATCAATCATGTATGGCATGTGTAAATTTTATTTGATGCTAATCAAATTTTGATCAGTTTTTTTTTTCTTAGAAGAAGTATGTACAATATTAGTCTTCACTCTTGGTCGATTGAATTAATTTTTCTGAAAACTTATCAAAGACTGACCTTGGATATTGAACAACTTGTATAGGGTATGGGAAAAGGGGAAGAACACCCATCTTCACTAACACCATCTAACTCAAATCCCTCAAACTCAGTATGTTATTTCATAATTAAAAAACTTATTGAAACTAGCATCCTAATTATTATTATTATTTTTATGTTAGGACATCCCTCAAACTGGTCTACTAAACTATCCAAATTACATCCACGGCTACTTTGGACCAGTGTCTGCGTGGTCCCCAGCTTTCCTGCCATATCCAAATGGCAACAAAAATCCAAGCAACATTCAGGTGGTTTTTCAATTTCGTTCTTGTTTTTTAGTTATAAGTTAATTATTTTTGAAGCAATTTAAATGTTTTAATTTTTTTTTGTTTTAAGCAAAACGTTGGTTACCCATCTCAATGGGACCTTCAAGGCCATTTATCGCTACAAGCCCCACAATGGGCGAAAGAGTTGGTCAAGAAGATAGACCTGATTGTTTGGAAACTGAAGTGCCATGTACTTCTGTTAGAGTTGATGAAGAAATTCTGTTGGATAGACCTAATGAACGGGAAACTGATGATGGCACTACTGGTACACCACAGGTAGTGTCATCGTAGGATGGTGATGATATCATTGAGGAGCCAAAGTCAGGGATGAAGTTCAATTCGTTTGAAGATTTATTGAGCTATTATAAGCATCATGCTAAAAAATGCAGGTTTGGGATGATGACACAAAAGAGTGAGAGGTCACAGGATTAAAGTGTCAGGTATGTCACCCTTGGTTATGCATAGGGAGGGAAGGCTCGGAATAGGAGTTCCAATGTTGCCAAGCCACGTCCGACGGGAAAGACGGACTGTAAGGCATGGATTAATGCTTTAAGAGTCGAGGGAAGGTTGCGGTTGACAATAGTCCATAATACACATAATCACGGCCTCAACTAATGAAATGTGTGTACGACACACAAACAATTGAGGAGTTTGAGAAATGTTGGGCCGAGTTTATTAACACATACGACTTACATGAGAATGCGTGGTTGAAAATTTTAAATGCGGAGCGTGAGCATTGGGTACTGATATTCCTAAAAGAGCACTTTTGGGCTGGAATGAGTACAACCCAGCGCAGCGAGAGTATAGATATTTTTTTTGACGGTTATGTTCATTCAAAGATAAACTTGAAGGAGTTTGTCAACCAGTTTGACAGTACACTAAGGAAGAAAATTGAGAATTAAAATCATACGGAATTCCAGTTTTTTGGCCAAACCATTCCCTACGTATCTAGATCTCCAATTGAAAAGAAATTCCAAGAGTTGTACACTAACGCTAAATTTTGGCCGTATTCAAATCTAACGGTATAAAATTATTGCCAGATCGGTACATTCTAGACCGATGGAGGAAGGACATCAAGAGGAGATACAGGTTAATCTGCAGGAGCTGTGACGCAGGGGATCAGAGGCCAAATGGTAATATATATTCAATTCTATTGAATATATATTACCATTTGAATATGTATTCTATTGAATAGGATACATGAGATGACTGAATGTTGTTATGAGCACACATGCAACTTATCTTTGACCCAAATAGGTCCATACTGGATGAATTTTAAAGTCTATTAATCTGGTTTACTTCTTTATATATACTTAATTTCTATAATTATATGATGTCCTATTTAACAATTCTTTGCTTATAACAGGTTTGAATGCTGGTATTATGACACTGGACACAGCTGCTGTTGGTAGTTCACAACAAGTCAAGAGTCCACTTGTTGTTAAAGGGAAATGAAGAACCCTATCTCTGAGGAGAGCATCCAGGATGGAGACAGAGTTGCGGAAGGCTAAAGCCAAACAGAAGAAAGCACAAGTTAGAGGGAAACTCAAATAGGTGCATGTTTTAACATTGGGAGAATTAAAAATAAACATGTGAAAGTGTGTTAGATTTATAATGTAAACTTAGAAGAAAGAGTATTTTTACTTATTACTTTATTATTAGTGAGATGAATGAGATACACCAGAAGGAGATACACCAGCTATGGGCACACGCAATAATTTATTTGGGCCATCAGAAGTAGATATCACCAATCCTGGACAAGTGTAGGTAACATAAATAGATCTATTTATATTTCGTCCCCATCATGATTGGTCAATATTTGTATTGTGATCAATGCTAATCATGTGGAAAGTTGAGATGGTAAATTGTACTGCTTTTAATATGCAAGAATTTTGTTATTGATAAACAGCCTGTTCTAGGTAGCTCAGCTTTTGATAGTAGTGGAAATTAGCATCAAGAAATAGTGATTGGTAGCCAAGAAAGTGTAATATTTAAATGAAATTAATATTTGCATATTAATCCTAGTAAATTTTTTTGGGTTGGATGGCGCACAACTGGACCTCCCTGGGTTGTGATGGATCACAACCTGTGCAAAAAGGTTGAATTTTAATTTTTGAAAGATTGGCAAGTGATAGGTTTTGTAATTAATTTTGTAAGAAGAAAGCTTTCAATGGTTATAGTTTTTGTAATTATTTTTGTGGGACGCAAGCTTGGTAAGTGATAGGTTTTGTAATTATTTTTGTGGGACGCAAGCTTGGTAAATGATAGGTTTTGTAATTAATATTGTAAGAAGAAAGTTTGGTGGTTATAGTTTTTGCAATTATTTTTATGGGAAGCAAGCTTGGCAAGTGATAGATTTTGTAATTAATTTTGTAACAAGAAAGCTTGGTGCTTATAGTTTTTGTAATTATTTTTGTGCGAAGAAATCTTGCAAGTGATAGGTTTTGTAATTATTTTATATTCACAAAGCTTGGAAAGTGATAGTATTTCCAATTATTTTTTGAAAAAGAAAGATTTTGTAATTATTTTATATTTATAAAACTTGGAAAGTGATAATATTTTTTGGAAGCAGAAAGATTTTATAAATATTTTATTTTCCTAGTGATGCAATTAGGCCAAATGGTATTGAGGAATGCGTGGTTTGAGTAGGATGATAATGCATTGCCAGTTTCATTTACGTGCAAATGGTCAATCGCTCCAATACGGCCACCAAAAGTTTTTGACTTTTTCTTGGTTCCCATAAGTAACATTAATCTACATTGAGAGGATTGGGGTTGGAAAATTCTTGTCTTAGTCTGATCAAGTAATCTGGAAGTTGATTCTACAAAATTTTAATTATACAAATATGTTTTTACTATCTCAGGCTGTTAACCAACTAAATGCCAACAAAATGAGCAGGCTAAAAATATTATCAAACCTCAAATGGCCAACTATTACATTGCACTCACTAAACTAACTTGTAACACTTAAAACTACAAATTCATACTAAGATTTAACATAAACCACTATGATTTCACTAAGCAACAACAAAGGAGAACTACAAAACCTTAATAGACCCGGGCTAGCATGCGTGAACGCCTTAGTACAACTTCTCTCTCAAGAAGCACCAACTCCCTCTTCTCGATCTCATCTGCTCTCTTACAGAGGTCAATCTCCCTCTTTTCGAAAGTTTAGCAGAAGAAGATATCTACATTCGAACAAAGCTCGAACATAATCGTAATTGAATAGTGAACACTAAGAATCCATCGCCATAAGCCATAACATTCAAATTAGACCACCAAAATAGAAAAAGCAAACCTGTATAATGGGGTTACATTTATCAGATGAGGGACAGAAAATAAGACAAGGGCGGGGGAAGGTTGAAAATTTTATGCCTCAATAATTACCACAATTATTTTTCTGAATTTTTTTGAGGTCATCAGGATCTTCAAGTGGATAAGCCCTAACTAGCATCACATATGAGGTGACGCCACATAACCAAACACCTACAATCAATAGTTCACACAGATAAGCAGTCGATAATAATGCAATGGGTAAGGTGGGGAGGAGGGGAGAAATGAAGAATTGAATATCACCTTTCCATTATATTTAGGCATCATTTGCCAAATTCATCTATGTTGGGACAGGGGGAGCAGGGTAGTTTTGATGCTAATTGAAATGAAAAAGGTTGAAGTAATCAATAAGTTCTATTCCTTGAAAACAACATCTACTAAGGTTGGGTCGGACATGATATCCCTTGAAAAATATTTCACTATTTTTAACTTTTTGAAATAATGTACAATCACCTTAAAAAGGAAAAGAAAAATAACATTGCAAAATAATGGCTTGGTAAGTGGGTCGCGGTTTTTTGTTAAATCTGACTGGGTGCCATAAAACCATCCGCCGTGCACAAGCATGTTGCAAAGGAAGCATCCAAACAAATAGGCCCAACCACCATGGGGTAGACTAGAGCACCCGAGGGCTAGACAACGTGAGAAAGCCCCTAGCATGAACGATTGCCCCCATCAACAAGCCCATGCGTGGCACTAGGTGCCACCAAATCCATCCTTAAAGCACAAGCTTGTTGCTAGATGGGGGAGAGATTCTGATTCCAAAGAGGTTGGAAGAGGTTATGGGATGGGGCTGGGTGAAAAAGAGAGAGAAGAGGAGAGAGGTACAAAAATAGAGGATGTGAATGCTATTAAATAAGCCCCTAATATGAGATTGAGGTGTGCAGATAGACTTCTAGTTAGAATAGAAGTAGTGAAGAAATAAAAAGATAGGTCTTGAATTAAAAGGGATTAGGTAATGAAAACGAAAAGATAAGAAGATAAACATTCAAGCGTACCAATTTGATCTTGTAAATATCCTCTAGAGGAGCTTCCCATGCCTTATCTGTATGTTGCTCTTTCAATTGTTTTAGATCTTGGACTTTTTGACTTGTATGGTTTAGAAAAATATTTGGATGAGTAAAATTCTTGCTAAAAACAAATTCATTCCTCTTTTCCCAGATACTCCATACAACAACTGCAAATTCAGCCACTTCCTCATTGTTCAAAAAATTGAGTAAGCTCGTGACAATCTACTTGAAATTCTAATTTATCAGTTTGGCTTTATGAAGCTTTATTGAGCAGTGGCTCCATACATCAAGGCCAGCGACACATTCCCACAACACACGTTCTAACTACTGTCGTCCATAATGTATTTCGGCATTCCTTCACATTATGGCTTCTTGAAGACTGTCCTTGATTTCTTTGTTGGATTTCCCCTTAAAGGTGGTAAGCACTTCTAACTGAGAAAAGACCATTTGTTATGCATCTCCATAGCAGTCTATCAGGATTGCCACAAGGACTAACTGGAATTCTGGTTTAGATCAGTTTCTTGACTTGAGAATATTTCCTTAATCAACTGGACTTTCCATGTTCTTGTATCTAGATCTGTAAGGGCAACAACATTTGCATCTCCATCAAGTTTGATAGCACTTTCTATCTTGAAAGAGGTGGGCTGAGATATCCATTTGTCAGTCCATTTTTTTGTGTATTTAGCATTCAATACCTTCCACATTAGGCTCGGTTCAAGCAGGGGTTTTGCAGCTATGAACCTCCTCCAAATGTAAGAAGGGTTCCTATATAGTCTGCAAAAATAAGACTTCAAATAAAGTCCAAGGGTCTGTTATACGGGGAATGATAGAGACTTGAAGAAATCATCAACATTTATGGATTTGATGCCCTAAATAATCGTACAAAGATTGGCTAGTTTTTAAAAGTATCGAAGTTGCAGCTAGACTCCAGTAAGTGGTACAACCACTGATGCTTAGATCATCCTTGCTTAAGGCATGAGCAACAAAATTATTTGCTCTAACAGTATGCCTTGCTAACCAATTCATGAAAGAGTCAAGAGTTATCCTGGTGTCTGCCATATGCTTTCCTGCATAAGTGATTGAGTTTGTTGGTGCATTGAGGCCAGTGACAACCTGCATGGAATCTCCTTCCATTATGATGTCCTTGAATCCTGAGGACTTGTAGAATATTGCTGCCTAAAGAGCAGTATAGGCCTCTGCTGTTAGTGGATCTGGGAAGAGATCCTGCTTCATCCTGAGCATGCCTTGAACTTGACCCTGCCAATCTCTGACAACTGCTCCAACTCCTACCTGGCAAGATACTTTGTCTATGGATAAGTCCCAATTCACTTTCAGCTTGTCTTTGGACGGGTCTTCCCATTTGGTTGACTGTTGACAAGTGATTGGTTGAATCCTTTTCTGTTGATCTATCTGATGTAGCTCCTCCACCATTTGTCTTGCTTGCTGGCTAATATTTGTGGGACGAGAAAAAAGACCCTTAAATCCATTTATTCCTCCTTTTCCAAATGAACCACGATGTAATGGCAAAGTATAACAAGTCCTCATGTTCCAGATCTTCAACAAAACCATCCACTAAATCTATAAAGTTGTGATAAGTGGGGCTAGTTTTCTATAATTTCCTGGTACTCTGAGCCCAATTGTCTCTTGCCGAGGGGCATTCCCATAGGATGTGTTCAATAGTACAGAAGAAATAAGCTCATTCTCTACAACTTGCTAATAGATCTAAACTTCATGATCAGATGAGTTGAATCTAGCAGCTCAATAAACTTCAAATCCCCCTTCCCCCTTGAAATCAAAATGTTTGAAAGGCTTGGTAAATGTTGCTGTATCAGATAGAAATAGAGAAAATTTTAGGTAGATTACAATAACTAATGTTATGAAAAGTGCTAATGAGATTCAAAGCTCCCTAGTCAAGGTCAATATGGAAAGCCTGGTAGGGAAAAAGCCATTTGGTTGATATATAATTTAAAGTTCTGGTTGGTAAAGTAAATGCTCATAGAGTAAAGCGAGTTTTTTTTCTTCTAGTCTAAATGGAAGTTGGATATATTTTCCTTTCTCCATACTCCTGCATATGTGAAATGTTAAATTCTCCTAAGCTGCAAAGAATTTTTTATATCTTACCGCCATCACATATTTTTTTATAACTATCGTCAATGAAGATTCTTGACTTCCTATATACCAGCATCAGAAAAATCGAATGACTCCACTGTAGAATGAAAATAGAGTTCTACCATCTAAATTTGTCATAAACGTGTATTCAAGAAAAGCTATTAAACCATTTTGGAATTCAAATGCAACAAGAATCATTATAAAATATGTGGGAACAATGACATGTTGCTCGCTTTCATTTTCATTCCTCAATTAATGAAAATTTATTAACTTGAAAGCATTGGGGAATGTACAGGATCACTGTTTTGGAACGAAATATCACAAATATGACAAGCATCAGTGAAGACAATAGTAAGCCTAGTAAACAATTAAGTACACAATAAATTGCTGTTTGAAAAAATTGAAAGTAGTAATCCATACCAACGAAGATTAGACAAAAAAAGCAATGATGTAATAATAATAGAGTAATTCTCACCTACAGAATGACAATATATGCCCTCCAATTCTTCTTATTATACAAAACTATTCATATGGCTGACCACAAACAAGTTTCTCCTCTGATTAGTTTTCCCTTCATTACTCGTCTATATCTCTTAACTACACAGTCTTTTATTCTCTTGTGCAATTCGTCATCAAGCAAGTTGGCCTCTTCCGTAAAACTCAACACTTGACATACTAGTTTGTAAGTATACTCTCTAGGTATCGAGCCTCCATCAACCAACCCAGCAAGAAAATCCCGGGGCCTCACGAACCCTTCTTGCTTCACACAGAGCATGTATTATTGGGGTATACAAACTAGAAGTGGGTATTCCTTGTGTGAGGGAGGCCCATCCCGGAAGGGCCCAGGCCCAAGAAGGCCGAGCTATGGAACCCCGGGCCTAAGGAAGGAAGCTGGAGACCCTGGGCCAGAGGATCAGGTATTAAGCGCAAACTAATCCAAGAGGGCCTATCGACACCAAGCTTAGAGGTGACAGACTCAAGGCACGCCACGTTCAATGCCTGTGTTAGGAGACTTGGCACGCAACAATATGCCCCACATACAAAGGGTGGCTCGCCCACGATTTGACACACTATCCTGGCAGGAAGATGGCTATGGGATAGACCTATCGCGGCTAACATGGCACGATCTCCCTCAACCACCTAGGCCACGGACTGACACACTATGGTGACAGGAAAATGAGTGGAGGCAGGTCTGACACCTGACACACCACGATCTCCCTCAGCAGCAGAACACGGATCAGGTATAAATAAGGGCGCAGAAAGTTAAGCAAAAATGGTGGAGCTTCAGTGTTGAGAAGTATGGGGAGATAGCCGAAGAGATAGATCGTCTCCTAGCGGCTGGATTCATTTGAGAGGTCCACTACCCGTAGTGGCTATCTAATGTAACTTTGGTGAAGAAGGCCAACGGGAAGTGGCAGATGTGTGTCGACTTCATTGACCTGAATAAAGCGTGCCCAAAAGATAGCTTCCCTTTACCATGCATCGATCTAATAGTGGATTCGACGGCAAGACATCCTCTTCTTCGCTTTATGGACGCTTATTCCAAGTACAACCAGATCATTGTTCATAACAAACCGATGGCTCTACTACTACAAAGCATTCATAACAAACTGATGACTCTACTACTAGAAAGCGATGTCGTTCGGCCTGAAGAATGCAGGAGCCACCTACCAACGGTTAGTCAACCAAATGTTCAAATAGCAGATCAGACAACATTTGGCAGATCTACGAGAAGCATTCTCCGTCCTTTGACAATATAGGATGAAGTTCAACCTGTTGAAGTGTGCACTAGGTGTAGAGACGGATAAGTTCCTGGGATTCATGGTCTTCAAGAGAGGGATAGAAGTGAACCCCAAGAAGGTAGAAGCAGTGATGGGAATGCCTCCCCCTGAAACCTTCATGAAGTCCAGAGGCTAGCCAGATGAGTGAAAGCCCTGAACCGGTTCATCGCTCGATCAATCGACCGGTGCCTACCCTTCTTCAGAGTTCTGAGGAAGGCCCAAAATTGGGATGAGAGTTACGAAAAAACCTTCATCGATCTGAAGTTGTACCTAAGTCACCCCCACTGCTAAGCCAGACGAGACTAGGTGAGACCTTAACTGTTTACTTGGCAGTGTCCCCACATGCTGTATCAGCTGTACTTGTCCGGAAAATGGAAGAAGGACAGCGGCCCGTCTACTACATGAGCCGAGCCTTCCGTGGTGCAGAGGCAAGGTACCCCTGAATGAAAATGCTAGTTGTCACCCTAATTGTTGCAGCCAGAAGATTAAGACCGTATTTCTAGTCCCACCCAATGAAAGTACTCACCGACCTTCCCCTCAAGAAGGTGCTACAGAAACCAGACACCTCAGGACGGCTCCCCAAATGGGCAATCGAGCTTAGCGAATTTGACATGGAGTACCAACCCTGAGCTGCGATCAAAGGACAAGTATTGGCAGATTTTGTTGTCGAGTTCACCAGTTTCCAAGAAGAAGTACCAAGTGTACCCTAAGGAAAGCCCTGGCAGGTCTACGTGGATGGCTCTTCCTGCTGAGCTGGCCGAGGAGTAGGGGTGCACATCATCACCGAGCAAGGAAAGGAGCACAACCATGCAGTCAAGTTGACCTTTAAAGCAAACAATGTAGCCAAGTATGAAGCTCTCTTAACGGGAATGTCAGTCACACGGTTACAGGAGCTGAGGAAATAGAGGTGAAGGTTGATTCCCAAGTTGTGGTTAGCCAAGTACTGGGGAAATTCACCATGAAAGGGGAAAGACTGAAGAAATACCTCCAACTAGTTTGCAACAAGCATGACCGCTTTCACTACTTTAGCATTCAACAGCTGCTGAGAGGAAAAAATCAGAAGGCAGACCGCCTAGCGGGGGCTGCATCGGGGCAAGAGGAACTTCCACTACTTGAACACACCATGGTCAGGACAGTAGATGCCCCATCCATCGGGGAGGAAGTGTCTGTTATGATCCCAGCACCTCCCAAATGGGAGATAGACATCCAGAGGTTCCTGCAGGAAGGACAACTGCCTAGTGACCCGAAAGAAGCGAGGAAGGTCAAGAACAGGGCGGCCCGGTTCACCCTACTGGAAGGAGTCCTGTATAAAAGAGGTTTCTCCAAGCCGCTCCTTAGATGCCTCTCACCAAACGAAGCCCAATACGTGCTAGCAGAGATCCACGAAGGAATCTGTGGAAGCCACTTAGGAGGAAGAGTTTTAGTTGCAAGAGTAACCCAGGCTAGATATTACTAGCCCCGTTCCCTCAGAGATTCGGAAGAAATCGCCAAGAAATGCCCGAAATTTCAAGAGCACAAGCCGATTCCGCACTGGCCTGTAGAGGAACTGATATCAATCACGGCCCCATGGCCTTTCGCCCAATGGGGCCTAGATCTAATTGGCCCATTCCTGGTGGCAAGGGGAGGAGCCAAGTTTATGGTGGTTGCAGTCGACTACTTCACTAAGAGGGTTGAATCAGAGGCTCTATCAAGCATCACCTCCCGAGCCATCACGAAGTTCCTATAGAAGTCGGTAGTCTGCCGATTCGGCATACCTCGGAGTTTCGTATCGGACAACAAGAGACAGTTTGACTATACACACTATTGAGAATGGTGCACAAAGCTCAGGATTAAGGTAAAGTATCCCTCACCAGGGCACCCTCAAGCCAATGGGCAGCTCGAGGCAACCAATAAGACCTTCCTCTCCACTCTGAAGAAAAGGATCGGGGTGCACAAAGGAGCGTGGGCTGAAGAACTCCCAAGCGTACTATGGGCTTATTGAACCACTGTCTAAACCCCCGCAGGCGAGATGCCCTTCGCTCTCTCTTACGAGAGCGAAGCGGTAATTTCCATAGAAATTAGAATGCCCACATTCTGTATCCAACGCTTCAACCCGAACACAAACAACGAAAGGCTAGGCAAGAACTTGGATGTCTTGGAGGAAAGAAGGGAGGAAGCAGCGATACGAATGAAAAGTAACAAGCGAAAGGCAGAACAGTACTTCAACAAACGAGTCAGGCCACGCTCCTTCAAGGTAGGTGACATGGTGCTACGACAGACGGGAATAACTACCCCGGAGGAAGGGAAGTTGGGACCATGATGGGAAGGACCTTATGTAGTCATCGCAAGCAACCGACCCAGCTCCTATCACCTTAAGGACAGCCAGGGACACGAGCTACTCCACCCGTGGAATGCCGAACACTTAAAAAAGTACTATGTGTAGAAGAGTAAGGCAATAGTTTATACGAACAATTATGAATGAATGAGAACGTTAGGATGTTTTTCTCAAATATCCTATTGTCTAAACAAAAACAAAGCCGAGTCCTTACGCTAGCAAGAAGACGAGTCCTTTGACTCGCTGCGGCCTAAGGTTCCGAGTCCCTAGACTCGGCGCCAACCCCTAGTCCAACAAAGTTGAGTCCCTTACACTCGCAAGAATACAAGTCCCTTGACTCGTTGTGGGGTAATGTTCCGAGTCCCGGATTTGGTCCCGACCCCCCGTCCAACAAAGCTGAGTCCTCACACTCATAAGAAGATGGGTCCCTTGACTCGATAAAAGTCGAGTATACTTACAAGAAGATGGGTCTCTCAACTCGATATAAGCCGAGCCCTTGCACTCGCATGGAGATGGGTCCCTTGACTCGTTACGGGGTAAAGTTCCGAGTCCCCAGACTCGGCGCCTACCCCTTATCCAACAAAGTTGAGTCCTTACACTCGCAAGAAGACGAGTCCCTTGACTTGCTGCGGGATAAGGTTCCAAGTCCTTAGACTCAGCGTTGTCCCCCCGTCCAACAAAGTCAAGTCTCTACACTCGTAAGAAGATGGGTCCCTTGACTCGATAAAGGTCGATTACACTCGCAAGAAGATAGGTCCCTCGACTCGATATAAGTCGAGTTCTTACACTCGCAAGAAGACGAGTCACTTGACTTGCTGCGGGATAAGGTTCCAAGTCCCAACATTTGGTCCTGACCCCCCGTCCAAAGAAGTTGAGTCCCAACACTCGAAAGAAGACGGGTCCCTTGACTTGATAAAAGCCAAGTGATCTTCTTGCTCTTTTTAGAAAAAAAAAAGTTCAATATGGAAAGCCTGGTAGGGAAAAAGCCACTTGGTTGATATATAATTTAAAGTTTCTGGTTGGTAAAGTAAATGCTCATAGAGTAAAGCGAGTTTTTCTCTTCTAGTCTAAATGGAAGTTGGATATATTTTCCTTTCTCCATACTCCTGCATATGTGAAATGTTGCATTCAACTAAGCTTCAAAGAATTTTTTATATCTTACCGCCATCACATATTTTTTTTATAACTATCAATGAAGATTCTTGACTTCCTATATACCAGCATTAGAAAAACCGAATGACTCCACTGTAGAATGAAAATAGAATTCTACCATCTAAATTTGTCATACATTCAAGAAAAGCTATTAAACCATTTTGTAATTCAAATGCAACAAGAATCATTATACAATATGTGGAAACATTGACATGAGTGCTCTCTTTCATGTTCATTCCTCAACTAATGAAAATTTATTAAGTACAAAGCATTGGGGGAATGGATAGGATCACTGTTTTGGAACCAAATATCACAAATATAACAGGCATAAGTGGAGACAATAGTAAGCCTAGTAAACAATTAAAATAGGTACACTTTAAATTGCAGTTTGAAAAAATTGAAAGTAGTAATCCATATTGACAAAGATTAGACAAAAAAAAGGCAATGATGTAATAATAATAGAGTAATTCTCACCTGCAGAATGCCAATATATGCCCTCCAAAATTCTTCTTATTGTACAAAAATATTCATATGGCAAACCACAAACAAGTTTCTCCTCTACGGGCCATGATTGGTTTCCCTTCATTACTCACCTATATCTCTTAACTACACCGTCTTTTATTCTTTTATGCAATTCATCATCAAGCAAGTTGGCCTCTTTCGAAAAGCTCAACGCTTGACATGCTAGTTTGTAAGTATACTTTCTAGGTATCAAGCCTCCATCAACCAACTTAGCAAGAAAATCCCGGGCCTCATGAACCCTTCCTGCTTCACAAAGAGCATATATTATTGGGATATACAAACTGGAAGTGGGTATTCTATGTGGAGGGCCTTTTTAGTTGAGGACCCATTATGAGTTAAAAGCCCAATATAGAGGGGGCCCAGTATAAAAGGCTCCTAGTTAATCGAAGGAAATTAGAGAGTCCAAAGCCCAGCAAAGTCACACACACCACGTGCCACCTTTCACGGGAAGATAGAGATTTCATGCAGATACGTGATCAGTTCAGTTACAGGGTAATAATCTACGCCGATAAACTTTGCACCAGATAGGCATCACATCAGAGTCTATATATACCAGGTAACCCCTGATAATAGGGAATCGATCTCTCTTTCAAATTCTGAATTATTTGTTACACTTACTGACTTAAGTATCGAAGTTTTACTAGGTGTATCATGCCAAAACTTCTTGTCATCACACAGGTAAGCGATTCCAAATTGGAAGTGAGACACGCCTCTACAGTGGCGTCGTCTGTGGGATCTAGTTCTCTTTATGTGGTTCTCACATGCCAACTATAACTTGTTCCTTAGAAAGCCGAGCAATGGATACAACCCTGGAGGTACGACTAGCAGCAGCTGGAAAAAAACTGAAGCAGGTGTTCGAGGCCATGGAGATCCTGAAGAAGGAGAACGATGATTTGCGACAAAAGTATGCTGAATCTAGCAATACCACCATACTCGCTCACAGTGAGCAAGGTGACGGGGAGGTACTGTGCAATATGGAGTCGAACCTAGGACGAACAGAGAAGCAAAACATGCATGAAAAATTGAAAGAACTGGCAGAAAAGTATGAGGAGATGGCGAAGAGGATGGGGGGAATCTTCCTCGGTGGAATACTTGCTAAACCAAAT
This sequence comes from Cyclocarya paliurus, assembly GCA_029856935.1. Lineage (NCBI taxonomy): Eukaryota > Viridiplantae > Streptophyta > Magnoliopsida > Fagales > Juglandaceae > Cyclocarya > Cyclocarya paliurus. Next base: position 9,389,574 of record CM056956.1, read on the forward strand.
AGATCTACTGTATAACGAATGAATCATGGCCGTGCCCCTCCCTCCAAAGTTCAAGGTACCCTAGGTAGACACGTATGATGGGTCCAAAGATCTAGTTGATCATCTGGAGAATTTCAAGGCCCACATTACGCTCCACGGGTTTCCAGGCAAGATTGCATGCCGGGCTTTCCCCTTGACCCTAAGGGGAACAACAAAAGGATGGTATGGGACCCTCAAGCCTTGGCTAAACAGTTCCTAACCCAGTATATGCCAAGCAGAAGGCGCCGGCACCTAGCAACCTACTTGCTTACGGTCAAGCAGAAAGAAGATGAAGACCTGAAGACCTACCTTACCCGCTTCAACAAAGAATGTTTGACAACAGACGACCAGGATGAAAAGATCACCCTCGCAGCCCTCTTAGGCGGGATATGGCCACAGAGTCCCTCTATGACAGAACTGGCCAGAAAGACTCCTTCCATCCTCAAGGAGTTCATTGATAGAGTAGATGATTTTGTTACTGCTGAAGATACTCTACAGGCCTTGGTGGATCCTTACAAGGCGGACAACAAGGTCGAACGGAGGAACGAGCAGGTTGACAGAAGAACAGGTGTAAGTCGGCAAGAGAAGAGGTGAGAAAAGCGGCTAGATTACAATCCATGGCTGATACATAATAATTTGAACATACGGGAGGACGAGAAAGATAGGGAAGAACGACGTCAGCATAAAACAGGCAGTCACTATTGCAAATACAACCAGATTGGGTCCCACTAGACCAAAGATTGCACGACTATGAAAAAAAGAGTAGCTGAGCTAGCAGGAACAGGGGAATTGGAATGAATGATTGCAAAACACTCAAAGACCAGAAGGCGCCAGGAAACTAGATGAGAAAACAGGAGGAGTAACAGTCCAGAGCAATGGCACCGAGCAAGTGGCCACCAAAATGACAGGAACAAGGCGCTCGCAAGAGGCGACGGGAATAGGGCACCCATAGGAGAAATTGAGACAATAGTAGAAGGTGGCGCATCCATATCTAGCCGTAAGGCGTATTAATTAAAGGCGAGATATGAAGAGGTATACGTAGCAGATAGAGCTCCCAAGTAGCAAAAGCTTGGTGGTGATTGGATGGTAATATCTTTCGAGGAGGCGAATTGAGAAGGAGTACTGTACCCGCACAATTATGCTTTGGTGATCACCCATGTAATAGCCAATTATACGACCAGGCAGGTACTAATTGACAATGAAAGTTCGGTCGATATACTATTTTGGGAGGTGTTCATCAAAATGGGTATTGAAGTCGATAAACTAAGGCCCTCCCTGACACCATTGAAGGGTTTCTATGGAGACAGAATCTAGCCCATTGGGGCTATCACCTTTTCGGTGACCACCGGGTCTGGAACACGAACAACGACCACCATGACTGATTTCTTGGTAGTAAAAGTTCTCTCTTCTTACAACGCCATATTGGGGAGACTGACACGCAACCATCTCAGGGCAGTGACATCCACATACCACCTCAAGATGAAATTTCCAACTGATAACGAGGTGGGGGAGTCTCAAGGCGAGCAAGCTTTGGCACGGGAGTTCTATGTGCAAGAATTAAGAAAGGGCCGAAACAAGGTTTGTGTTATAATAGAAGAAAGCGAGCCACCGGCACCCCTTCTTCCTCCATCTCTGGTAGTGACTTTAGGGAAGGATGTGGAAGTTAGGGATGACCAGAATTAGCAACATGCTGAAATAAACGAACCATTGGAGCTCGTGACGTTACATTCAGACTGCCCTGGAACTACTACACGCATTGAGACCCAAGTTCCATCAGCAGATAGAGAAGCCCTGAAGCAATTGTTGATCAAACATAAGGATGTCTTTGTATGGAGCCACGAGGAAATGCCTAGCATAGATAATGAAATCATTGAACATCGCTTGGGCGTGGACCCAGTGCACAAGGCAGTACACCAGAAAAGAAGGTCATTTAGTGCAGAGAAGTACGCCGCCATTAATGAGGAGGTAGAGAGTTTGCTCGCCGCTGGTTTCATCAAAGAAGCTTATTATCCTGAATGGTTGTCCAACGTGATCATGGTAAAAAAGACAAATGGAAAATAGAGAATGTGCATAGACTTCACCATTTGAATAAAGTTTGCCTAAAAGACAGTTTCCCTTTACCAGGTATCGACGTTATTGTGGATACAACGGCAGGGCACCGTATGTTGAGCTTCATGGATGCTTACTCAGGATACAACCAAATATGGATGCACTCATCAGATGAGGAGAAACTTTGTTCATAATAGACCATGGGCTATATTGCTACCAGGTCATGCCATTTGGATTGAAGAATGCAGGGGCGACCTAGCAGAGGCTGGTCAATTGGATGTTTAAAGAAGAGATTGGAAAATCTATGGAGGTTTATGTGGATGACCTGTTGATAAAAAGTAGGGAGCCTGCCCAACACCTTGATGACCTGCGAATGGCATTCGGGATTTTACAACATTACAAGTGAGGCTGAACCCTACAAAATGCACTTTTAGGGTCGAGTCGGGGAAGTTCTTGGGATTCATAGTGTCAGAAAGAGGAGTCAAGGCTTCTCCAGAAAAGATAGAAGCCATACTCAACATGAAGCTGCCAAGAAATTTGAACGAAACCTTGCGGTTAGCAGGCAGGGTGGCCGCCTTGGATAGATTCATAGTCCGGTCAATAGACAAATGTCTCCCCTGCTTCTGAGTACTACGGAAGTTGATGAGGCTTTCAAAAAGTTGAAGCAACACTTGGCCAGTTAGCCACTCCTAAGGCAGCCAGAGAAAGGCGAAGTGCTTTATGCATACTTAGCAGTTTCCCCACATGCTGTGTCTACCATCCTAGTAAAGGAAGAATGGACTGTCTAGCATCCCGTGTACTACGGAAGTAGGGTTCTCAAAGGAACAGAAGTATGGTACACTCGGATTGAGATGCTAGCCTTTGCCTTGATAATAGTGGCTAGAAAAATCCGCCCATACTTTCAAGCCCACATAATAAAGGTACTTATGGAAGCCCCGTTAGCAAAAACCTTGAGGAAACCAGACAACATAGGAAGGTTGATAGGATGGTCGATGGAATTGAGCAAGTTTGACCTAGGATACATTCCAAGAAAGGCAGTTAAGGGACAAGCATTGGCAGACTTTGTGGCGGAGTTCTCAGGTTTCCCAAAAAAAAAAAAACACAACAGCCCCAGTAGAAAAGCCATGGGTACTTTTCATAGATGGCTCATCCTATCGAGTGGGCGGAGGCCTGGGAATCCATTTGGTGAGCCCTGATGGCCAAGAGCAATATTACATGGCAACCCTGGCATTCAATGTAACAAACAACGAAGCCGAATATAAAGCACTCATGGCAGGGCTTTCTATAGCCGCAAAATAGGGGCAACCGAGATAGAGGCCAAGTCAGACTCACAGATAGTTGTGAATCAAGTTTTGGGCCTATACCCGACAAAGGGGAAAAAGTTAAAAAAATATTTAGAGCAAGTTTGGGAAGCACGTGACCTCTTCTCGTATTTCAATATAACTCAGATACCAAGGGCGAACAACGAAGTGGCGGACAAGTTGGCACGAATAGCATCGAGAATGGAAGAGGCATTGCTCCAGTGGCAAGTTAAACAAAGAGTCATTAAGGTCCTAACCATTGGGACAGAAGTGGGCACCCTAGGTTCCAACATCTCAGAGTGGGCAAGCGAGGTGGTTGAGTACCGAGATGAAAGGAAGCTACCAGAAGCAAAGGAGGATAAGAAAGAAGGCGGCAAGGTTCCTGCTCATCGATGGAGTCCTTTATAAAAGGGGTTTCTCCACCCCACTATTACGATGCATTTCACACAAGAGGCACAATATGTCTTGACAGAAATACACAAAGGAATATGTGGAAACCATTCAGGTAGAAGAACTTTGGCCATAAAGGCAGTAAGGCCGGATACTACTGGCCCAATGCATTAAAGGACGCTCGAGAATTCAGTAAAAGATGCCTCGAATGCTAGGCGTATGCCCTAGAACCACATGCCCCTCTAGAGGAGTTAACATCTATGACAGTGCCCTGGCCTTTTGCCCAATGGGGAGTGGATCTGGTTGGACCTTTCCCACCAGGAAGATGCCGAGTAAAATTCATGATTGTGGCCGTGGATTATTTCAAAATGTGGGCAGAGGCAAAACCATTGGCTTCCATAAAAAGCAAGATCGCAACAAAGTTCCTATGGAAAAATGTTGTTTGCAAGTTCGGGATCCCACAGAGCATAGTGACAGACAACAGGCATCAATTTGACTCCGACCATTTCAAAGAATGGTGTGCGGGGTTGAAGATTAAGGTGAAGTACTCCTCACAAAGCCACCTGTAAGCGAATGGACAAGCAAAAGCAACGAACAAGGCATTACTCTCGATTTTAAAGAAAAGGGCCACAGAGAAAAAGGGAGAATGAGCGGAGGAGCTGCTAGGGGTGCTTTGGACATATAGAACATCGGCAAAGACTCCAACAGGGGAATCCCCATCACATTGGCGTATGGTTGCTAGGCGGTAGCCCTAATCGAAGTAGGGCTCCTAAGCTACAGAAAGAGTTATTTCTCGACCGCCCAAAATAATAAGAAGATGGAGGAGTACCTTGATTTACCAGAGGAAGAAAGGAAAATAGTGGAAGCCAGGATGTTGCAAGAAAAAGCTAAAGCCAAGCAGTACTTCAACCAGGGAGTAAGGCCTAGGACTTTTAAAGTATGAAACTTGGTCTTGAAGAAAAGTGGGGTGACCATCCAAGGCAAAGGAGAAATGGGGCCCCGATGGGAAGGGCCTTACCTGGTGGTAGCTAACAACAAGCCTGGGTTGTACCGACTGAAAGACAACCAGGGCAAGGAACTGTCACATTCATCGAACGTAGAGCACTTAAGGAATATTTATCAGTAGCATTTACAATATTTCCATTTCTATTAAATTCAATTCTTCCATATCAACGTTATTACATTTATATCTGTAATTGAGGGAGCATTTGCATTACCCTGTCATTACTCACAAATTGTCACACTTTCTTTTGTTGGTAAATCCTTAGTAAAAGATAAGCACAACTAGGGCGGGCACAAGAAGAAAACTTAGCAAGCTGGTAGTGCCATTTAAAAAGGACACGGAGGTCATCAGACCACGCCACCCCTAAACACCAAAAGCAAGCCTTAGCAGCTTGTGGTGCCATGCAAAAGGGTGCGGAGGTGATCAGACCACGCCATCCCTAAATAACAAAAACAATCCTTAGCAGTTTGTGGTGCCATGTAAAAAGGGTATGGAGGTCATCAGACCACGCCACCCTTAAGCACCGAAAGCAAGCCTTAGTAGCTTGTGGTGCCATGCGAAAGGGTGCCAAGGTCCTCAGACCACACCATCCCTAAATACCAAAAATAAGCCTTAGCAGCTTATGGTGCCATGTAAAAAGGGCGCAGAGGTAATCAGACCATGCCACCTCTAAACACCAAAAGCAAGCCTTAGTAGCTTGTGGTGCCATGTAAAAAGGGAGCAGAGGTCATCAGACCATGCCACCTCTAAATACCAAAAGCAAGCCTTAGCAGCTTGTGGTGCCATGAAAAAGGTCGCGAAGGTTATCAGACCACTCCATCCATAAACACCAAAAGCAAGCTTTAGCATCTTGTGGTGCCATGAAGAAGGGTGTGGAGGTCATCAGACCATGCCACCCCTCTCAAGAACTCTAGCAGTTTACAAGACCAAGGGTGAAAGAGTAAGCAACCCAATTGAAGTAGAAAGCCTGGAACAAAAGACATATAGCAAGAAAATTAACAGACATACACCATTATAGGTTTTAGAGCAAACCAAAGTCCATTATTTATAAAACAAAAGTATATACAGCAAGAGCAAAATACAAAAGTTCCAAGAGAAAAATAAAAGGCTCGGAAGTTAAGGAGCTTCATCAGGCGACAGCAATGTGGGTACACCTATAAAAGCATCAGGCATCTCATCTCGCCCAAATGTGTCAACCCAGCTGCAGTTGTTTTCTTCAGGAAGGAATAAGCCCTAGTCTAAAGCCGCAAGGTCCGTAGCAGGATCAATCACAAGGCGGAGCCTAAGCCTTAAGATGCCAGTGCCATAGCCATAAGTGAAGGCATGATCCCTAGTAGCAGGGATGCAGGCCAACTGAGCACACAAGCATTCAATCTCAGCTTGGGCAATAGCAAGCTCATCTTTTTTATGGGCCAGCTGCAGGTCCCTGGCAACAACAACCGAAATTTCCCTCCTAAGGTCCTCATCTGAGTCCCTACAATCATCCTTATAGTTTTGATGACGTTCTTGGAGTTCAGCCAAAGCCCTCTACGCCTCAGAAAGATTAAGGGCGGTAAGGTGGGTTTTCTTAAGGGAGGCCGCCAGCTGTTGTGATAACTCATGTCCTTACTTGTGCGAGCAAGTCAACTCTTCACGGGTCGAGTCTAAATCCTTGCTATAGGCAAGAAGCTCAGAGTTAAAGCAGGCCAACTCGACTTCAAAGCCTTTCTGAGCCTCATAAAGTTGGGACCTTGCCGAGTCCCTTTCTGACTAAAGGAGCTTCAGGGCAAAGTCATCCCTAACTTTCGCCTCTTGTGCAAGGCGCACAGCTTCATAGAGCTGAAGGACTTCCTCCTCACAAATCTCCAAATTGCCTTGTAGAGAATGGGAGTAACCCTCCGACTGCTCTAGCAGTACTTCAAGCTCTGTTTTCTTCTCCACCAGGGTGGCCAACTCAGCCTTGTTAGCCTGCCACTTCTTGGAAGCACGCTTGGCAATATAGCACAACTTTTGCTACTCCTTGACCTCTTCCTCTAGGCAGGCACGATTTTTCACGATCCACGCTGCCAGATCATTACTGCCCTACAAAAGAAAGTAAAACAACCCAAGTAAGAAACTTCGTGGAAGCACAACGAGAAGAAAAATAAGTCGCATGGTACTTGAGAAAACCAGTCCTTTAAATGGTTAGCCATCTGAGCAATGGCTTCAGCTTGGGCATCGACAGAAGTAAAGGAGGCACCACCACCAACCCAAGGCAAGGAAGTCTCGACAAGCCTTAGGGTTGAATCTACCACCCTCTCTGGCAGACCCCATTCCTCTTCAGGGAGGAAGTTGGTGTCCCCCTCAAAGGATGGGGTACAAAGGGGAGGAAAAGAAAGCCCTTCGTCGTTACCAACCAACGAAAGGGTACTTCCCCCAGAGGCAGTGACTAGCAAGGTCTTTGGGGTGGGTTGTGTTGCCCCCACCTCAACGCGGACGTCCTCACGGTGAGAGAGCATACGCCCAATAGCGCCGCCCTGATTAGTAGCCCTAATGCCCAAGTTTTTAGGAACCCCTAAGCCCGTGACGGCATCCAAATTAAGGGTGGCCACAACCTTAGCATCCAGCTCGCCCTCTCTTACCCGACCTTCAACAATTGGAAATTTAGATATAGGAGTAGTTGTCAGTGGGCGTGCCTGCAGGGGGGCTCAACCTGGAAATTGGCAACCCAATCAAAGAGGGCCATGCTGGTCAAACTTTCAGCATCTCACAGAGGAGTCGCAAGGTGATGGAAGTGTGGTAGTGATTGGCGGGGTGGGGGGTTGAGCCTGACCGCCCCCAGAGGGTACATCAGTTTCCTCCACTTGTGGTAAAGGGAGCACAACGATGGCTAGCTGCATAGGCGTCTGAATTTGGGCGCACTTCAAGGGCACCAAAGCTTCTAGAGGCGAACACACGGGAAGCAAGGCTACGGCTAGTGACGTGGGCATCTGGGCAAGGGCACCCTTTGAGGACACCAGAGTTTTCTTTTGTGGAGACGGTGGGGGAGAAGAATCTTCAGAGCGACTCCTTTTTCTCTGACTTTTATTGTCATTCTTCCTCTTACTTCTTACTTCCCTCTTCTCCTCACCTTCTTTCTTTTCAGACCTTTTCTTTTTCTTCTCCTTCTTTCCTGCTCAGAGTGGCATCCTCCTTATTTTTCTCGAGGGTTTTCATAAAGGAGTAGGAATTGTATTTGAAATCATGAATGAACGCCCCTGAACATAGGAACGATTGGGGGACATCAGAAATTGGTCAATGTAATTAGGCGTCGCAAAAAATAGTCCAAAGATCTTCAGGTGGGCCACAGCCCAAGAGTGGACAATCTCAATTCGGGACAGTTCCCGACGCGACAAAGGCAGCGTGGTTGCCCATAAACTCTTGTCATCAGGAAGAAGGCGCCAGATCGCCCTAATAGGAAAATCTTAGAAAAGAGTTTCGGGGGGGGGGGGGGGGGAAGTCCCAGCCTTTGCTAGAGATAAAGAAAAAACATGGTCGTCCAAGCTTTGGTCTTAGAATACTGACTTTCAAATCGGGCCAAAGTCTATCTTTTCTCTTTCTTGCGAAAGTTAGCAACATTACCCTTGGTGGCTGACCTCACGTTGTAGAAAGACAAAAACCCCCAAGCGGTCAGGTTGGGGTAAAGATCCCCAAGAGGCTTCAAGACCATGTGGAAGATAATGTAGGCGCAAAGATAAGCCCTCATTGTAAAAGGATGGGGCTGAGTGGGCGCTATATTGAGTAAATCCAAGATGTTGCGAAAGGGGCTACAGAAGGGAGGTTTGAACCCATGAGTCATCAGAGACGTGGTCAAAGTAACCTTGCCTGCAAAAACCTCATCATCACAGCACCCTGATGGGGGAACCTCCATTACTGCCTCCGTAGGAATGCGATATTCATCCCAAATCGCGGGAAGATGCATCTCTCAGAAGGATGAATGCCACTCATGCCTGTTGAAGGTCGTGCCCTCTAGGACGTCAAAACGTTGTACAGAGCTATCACTATGTTCAACCATAGAACTGGAAAGGAAAAGAATCAAGAAGATGAACAAGACAGAATGGGCACGAAACAAGAACCAGAAAGGAAGCATGGGTAGGAAAGGCACAAGGAAGAAAATGAGCAGAGAGAAGAATGAAGAAGATAGAGAAGGGGTATTTAAAGAAGGATGAATAGGGAACGCCAGCAGTCGTAGACATCATGGCCTGACACTGAAGCTAAAGAGTAACTGTCACACGAAAGCCCCCTCCCCTTTCACCACGTCAGCGGGAAATCATGGGGGCTCCTCGATTTTTAGAAAAGTAAGATGATGCAGGAAGAGGAATATGAAAGACCGGCGGGAACTCAATAGTCCATAGATGGGATGGGCTTGTTGCAACAGTCGTTTGCTTTCCTATGTGCCATATGCCCTACGCATACTCGAGCCCGTGGTAAGCCATTAAAAGATTTAGGGTTGGAATAAAAAAAGGAGCCTATAACTAGGTTCACAAAATTTATGAGGTAGCAAAATTTATCAACTTGAATTCCCTACACTAGAGGGCGAAGAGAATTGACGGGGTAGCTGGAGGGCCTCTTTTAGTTGAGGGCCCATTCTGAGTTAAGAGCGCAATATGGAGGGGACCAGTATAAAATGGTCCTGGTTAACAGAAGGAAATTAAAGAGTCCAAGGGCTAGCAAAATCACACACACCATGTGCCAGCTTTCACAGGAAGATAGAGATTTCATCCAGATATGTGATCAGTTCGGTTATAGGGTAATAATCTACGCCGATAAATTCTACACTAGATAGGCATCACATCAGAGTCTATATATACCAAGTAACCCCTGATAGGAGGGGATCGATCTCTCTTTCAAATTTTGAATTATTTGTTACACTTACTAACTTGAGCATCCCAGTTTCCTTAGGCGTATCATGCCAAAACTTCTTGTCATCACGCAGGTGAAATGTTGTAGACAGGAAGTGAGACATGTCTTCGACACCACAATTCATTTCTTGCATCTTCCTCAAAATCTCAACAACCTTATCAATCTCATTGGCGCACTATAATATCTGACAAAAGAACCATAAGTAACTCGGTTGGGAACACAACCCCTTCTGTTCATATCTTCAAACAACTCCAAAGCCCTCGCAATCCAGTTGGTTTTGCAACAACCATCGGTCAAAGAATTGTAAATCACAATGTCAGGAACAATGCCCTTTAATAGCATAATGCAAAACAAATGATTTGCTTCCCACATCCTCCTCTGATAGCTTTCCTACAACCAATTTGGAAGCTATATTTACAATACGAACTTATAATGAGTAACGAATATGGGCATGGGCGGAACTACTAAGAGGCTTGGCGGGGCTTTGGCCCCTAAAATTTTCAAAATTGGATGAAAATTAAGTTTTAGAAGGTGTTTTTATAAAGTAGACTATATAAAAATTAGTATTTGACCCCCCAAAATTATTTTTTTTAACTTGGCCCCCCAAAACCAGATTTTCTGGTTCCTCCCCTCGGTATACGTATATGTATCAGACGGGCATCTAAACCCCAGCAATTCCATCTGCTCTAATAGAAAATGTGCATTCCTTTGAGTACATAGCTAACATTTTTCCAACCTTCACGATGCCCATCCTCTCACTCATGTGCGCCATGGCCTCCTTTTTCAACAATTTCAACCACCCCTCGCCCTCTGTGATGACCCAAACTTTTCATAAACATGGCCCATAGATTTTGTGCTTAGTAGTTGTGACTTTTTGAGAGCTTTAGTTGTTTTTAGAAAGCCTTAGAATTCTTAAATGGTAATTTGAGCCCAAGGGAGAATTAGCCTTAGAATGCTAAGTGAGATTGGCCTTGTTTAGAAACTTAGGCCCATTGGCTTTAGGCCCATGGCCCAGAGTTCTTTTAGTCACAAGTGCCATGTGGCATGAAAATAAGGTATTATGAACCTGGACTTGATAATGGATTAAGAGAGAGAGAGAAGAGTAGGAGAAATGCCAAAAGGATGGCTTACACGCCTAACTTGGAGAAATTGCCAGTTGTCATTTTGTAAGAAACCTTCTAGATGACTTAAGAGATAAATGAAACCTAGAGGAGATCAAGGGATTTTTGGCTAGACCTTTGCCTTGTCCCATTTCGAGTTCTAATGAGGTTATCCTGGGAAAAGAAGCTTAGGGAAGTGAAAAAGAAGCTTTTCTAGGAGTTTTGCATGGTAAAACCGAATAGAGGCTCTTGGATTTCGAATTTTGTCAGATAATGCCAAGTGTCAAGCATGCATGGAAAACTAGAAGGATAGGTAAAGAGACATTTGGATGGAAGGACAAGAATGCCCTTGAAATTTCAGCTAGCACACTTCCAAGTGCTAAGTTCCTTTGCCACTTGTCACCTAGACAAAAATTAGGCCAATAGAACATGGAAGGTCACCTAGGGAAGGAGAGTTGGAAGATGAAATATTACCTTGGGAAAGGAAGGAGGTGGACAACAAGACCATGGTAGGAGCCTTTTTGCCACTTGTCATCCATGCAAAGGATTGCTTGTTTGGGAAAATGGAGAGAGATATGATGTTTTACTTTGTTACCTTTAGAAGAAACACCCATTTGTTTGAAGGAAGAAAGGGCATAAAGGAAAGATTAGAGGATTTCGGCCAAGGGAAGAGAGCCTACACCCCAACCCCAAAAGTGTGCCTTTCCAATGCAATCTACATGGGGAACTCCAAGGGGTGTTTCGGCCAAAGTGAAAGGAGGAAGAAGGAACCTTGCCACTTGTCTTACATGCAATGGTTTTCAACCACCAACGAGAGAGTGAGGGATTTTCTATAAGAGGGGAGGAAGACCATATGCCCAAAGGCTTCTTCTTTTTGCAAATTTCGAAATTTACAAGCTCTTGCCCTTTCCATACAATTCTCTCATATTTTCTTGAGGATTCTCTCATTTTCTCCTCAACCAAGCAAGAGGATTTTTCTATTCCAAGAGGGGATTTCAACACACAAAACCTAGTAAAGGTAAGAATCGGTTTTTCTTTTAAGTTTCATAATACACACTAGTTGTTCAAGCCAAAAATGAGATTCAAACCTCATTTGGTCAATGTGGAAGTTAGAACACCCACTTTTCTTTAGATTTCGTGAGAAATGGTTTTAGGGTTCTTGAGAAACCTTTGATGCCGAATATAAAGGAGAGTTTTGTTCACTATGATTTTTGGCCACCACTCATATATTTGGTTATTTTAGGGTTTTCTTTACCTTAAGAACGAAATGAAGAAGGTCTTTCTCCAAAAAACCCTAGAGGCCAAATAGATATAGGCAAGTATTGCCTTAGAAACTTACACTTACACTTTAGAACATGAAGTAAAGTTTTTAGTTGCTTTTCTAATATAGAATAATCGGATTTATAGCTTGCTAACATTGCTATACGTGAATTTTTGTAAGTATAGACTCAAGCTACTTTGGTTAGCACTTGTATATGATTGTGTAGATCGTTTTCATTTCCATGTTTGTTTTGGTTGGTTATCTCTTGTTTGATTGCTTGATTATGTTATTATGATCTTGTATTAATCTATGGAAGGAATTACATGTTTGGAATTTGTGATGAAAATGCCATGAAATACTAGGCATATGTTTCAGTTTTCACATGTTTAAAATTGTAGAACTATGTGCCATAATGTTTCAGCCATAACATGTGTTGTATGTTTCGGATCTTGGTTAAATGTCATGATTTCATGTTTGTTTTATCATGCTTTGATTTCTATGTTATATGCTTGAAGATTGAAACATGTTTAAGTACGGAATATCATGATTTTACCCCTATGTGTTTCGGCCTAAGCATGTTTCCATGAATCCATGAATGAATTTGGATGTTTCTTGTATTTCATGTAATAGTAATATGATTTGAACATGTTATGCTTGGTTATTTCATGCATGGCATTCCATATGTCACATATCAAGTATAAGTATGAAATGTCTTAAGTTCCATGTCTCATGCATTTGGAAAAATATTTTCCAAAAGAAAGTGGTTCTTTTAAAAAGAAAAGAGTCAAAAAGTTCTATCACGAACTGTGGGGATGGTGGTAGAGTCCCACCTGTGATTCCCGCCTATGGTGCATACGGTAGGGATGGTGGTAAGAAAGAATGGTGGTAGAGTTCCGCCTATGATTGCCGCTTACAGTGCATGCGGTAGGGATGGTGGTAAGTAGGGATGGTCATAGAGTCCCGCCTGCGATTCCCGCCTACAAGTCGATGATGGTACAATGACTAGCGGGAAAACGCGGTGCAAGGAAGGGAGCAGTGTTATGTCCACCCTTTGAATGAGAATAAGAACTCATGTGATAAGAACCACTCGATGCAAATCTTGTGATTTTTCTTTGATAAGAAAAGTTTTTGATTAAGATCATCATGAAAAGAAAGTTAAGGAAAAGTTTTCTGAAAAATTCAAAGTCTTTGTACAAGTCTTTTGAAGTTGGTCAATGCATATGTCAAGTTTCTGTTTAAAGTCAAGTACATGTTTCATGCACGCATTTCATGATGTACCTCTCATATGCTTGTTTTGATTAATGTATGTTGTGCGATTACTTGCTGAGATTTATTGAAATCTCATTGGGGTAGTTTACACTACCATTCCCCAAACCGGAATGGTAGAAATTATTACAGGTACCCCGGATTTCTAGGAACTATGAATGTAGATGGTTCCATGCCGGATGATGAGTACTTTATACAGGCTCGTTCTGACTTTTTGAACTTCGATAGACTAGTAGAGAGGATGATCACTTGCCTTGGGCAATCATCGAAGCCCATACTTGACCCGAGGGAAGTAACTAAAGAGTTTGAGTCTTCTCCACCCGAACGACCAAAGTCTCCTGGAGTCTTTTGGTGCTTGGCTCCTGACGGGACTTTAACATTGAAGGAAAAAGAATCTTAGTAATTTTGATGAAAGGGACTTATGGTTTTTAGGCCTTAACTTTTGAAAATACTTTATATTTTGAAGGACCCGTATGTTTTGGGAGACAAACTTTAATACTTGATACTTTGGGATATTTTGTCTTATAATATATTACTATGGTCATGGACAAAGTGTTAATGCTTTTGTGGTTGGTACCATGTACTTTGCAATTGCTATTTAGCATTGCTTAGAATTTCTGACCTTTTATTTATTTTTCGCTGCAATGTTATTTTGCATACTGCTAGTGTACTTCGGTGCATAGCGTATTATCTGTCATGTAAGAGGGGTATGTAGTGTTATGTTATATGTCCCAGTATTTTAGTCTCCGTCCAATCCCAAGCGGGGGCTGGAGGTGCCCCAGAGCATGGTATCAGAGCAATGACATCTCTGGGTAAACCCACACTTTGTCCTAGGAATGCATGGTACCCTTAACTAGGTTTGAGATCTGTAGTGGTAGGCTTGGATCTTAGAACTATAGGTTTGAATCTTATAACTATAGGCTTGAATCTAGAAAGAGAAGAAGATACGATCGTAAGATTTCGAGTTCAAAGGAAGAAAGGTGTTCTTTTCTAAGGAGGGGAACATGACGGTCGATTAGTATGCCGCTCGTTTTATGGAGATGGGGAGGTTCGTACCTCATTTGATTAGTACTGAGAAAATGCAATGAAGGAAATTCCAAGACGGTTTGCAACCTTGTATCCAAAATCAAGTGGCATGTTTACGGATAGTGAATTTCCAGGAGCTAGTCAATGTAGCTTCGATAGCTGAGGTGGAGCATTGAAGACTAATTACGCAAGCTCAAGTGGATAGGAAAAGAGGGCTTCTGCACTCACCAGGAGGTAGTGCAGGGAAATGAAAGGTCTTAGTAATTCTGAGCAAGGGAAAGGGAGTGGTATCTGGAAATACTGCACCTGTCACTCCACCACTTTGTCGCTAATGCGAGAAAGGGCATAGTGGAGAATGTCGTAGAGCTTTAGGAGCATGCTTCAGATGTGGGTAGACTAGCCGCATCATCAAGGAGTGTCCGTAGAATACACCTGGAGGAGCACTAACACCAAATGCTAAACCTAAGACTGCGGCAAAGGCTAAGGTTTATGCCATTACGCCAGGAGAAGTAGACTTGGAAGCTGACAAAATGGCGGATGCGGGAGTAATTACTAGTAATATTTCCCAACTTTGCCTTAAGTCTTAGAATGGCTTGTGATTGGGAATTTTAAGTAATTATAGTTATCTCTTTAGGTAGAATTAGATTGAAGCAGTACGTGGTATCTGCTTTGTTTGATTCTGGAGCATCAAGATCTTTTATCTTTGGTAGATGTTTGTGACAATGTGGGCTTGAGGCTGAGCCAATGTCTTGGAACATTTTAGTACCGATTCCAAACGGGAGAGTAATTGGTTGCACAAGTGTAGTTAAGAATTTCCCATTGGAAATCGCAAACTTAGTTTTGATTGCGGATTTGATTGTGGATTTGATTGTTTTCGTTTGATGGAATTCTACCTAATCCTAGGTATGGACTGGTTGTCGAGGCATTATGCCAATATAGATTGTCAAAAACGGGAAGTGGTGTTCGATCTACCCACTCAGGAAAGGATCTGTCATATGGGTGAGATTGTTCGGTTTGATCCTTGTGTGGTAACAAAGGGACAAATCAAGAGGAGTTTGGTAAATGGGGACATCGCGTATTTGGTAATGATAACGGATGTAGAGGATGGACCTAAAGAAGTCCAAGGAATTCCTGTTATTGAGAATTTTCCTAGGGTGTTCACAGATGAACTACCTAGATTACCCCAAACCAAGAAACAGAGTTCGTAATTGAACTTGAATCGGCCACAACCCCAGTGCATAAGGCGCCCTATTGAATGGCCCCAGCAGAATTGAAGGAACTCAAGGGGCAAATTGAAGAGCTTCTAGCCAAATGTTTTATTTGACCTAGCTCATCGCCATAGGGAGCACCAGTCCTGTTTGTCAAAAAGAAGGATGGAACTCTTAGGATGTGTATCGATTCTAGAGATATGAATAAGGTGACTGTTAAGAATAAGTACCCCTTACCAAAGATAGACGATCTGTTGGATCAATTACAAGGAGTTGCGGTTTTCTCAAAGATTGATCTGCGATCTGGATATCACCAACTTTGAATAAGGGAGCAAGATTTGTCTAAGACGGCTTTTCAAACACGCTATGGACACTTCAAGTTTCTAGTTATGCCATTTGGATTGACGAATGCCCCTGCAACATTCATGGAATTGATGAATAGAATTTTTTAGTGATTCTTGGATAGCTTTGTAGTGGTATTTATAGATGACATATTGGTTTATTCTCGTGATGAGGAAGAACATAAGAAGCATATAAGGATTGTATTGGAGACGCTGCAAGAACATCAGCTTTGTACCAAACTTAGTAAGTGCGAGCTTTGGCTTCGAGAAGTGAAATTTTTAGGACATGTCATTTCTAGTAAAGGAGTGGCAGTGGATCCTACAAAGATCGACGTTGTAACAGAATGGCAAAGGCCTACTAATGCCCATAAAGTACGTAGTTTCCTCGGCTTAGCAAGTTACTACCGAAGGTTTGTAAAAGGGTTTTCTAGACTTTCTAGTCCCATAACGGCATTAACAAGAAAGAATGCTAAGTATGTTTGGACTGAACAATGTGAGAAAATTTTTCAGGAGTTAAAGAAGAGGTTAACTTCGGCCCCAATATTGGCATTACCGGAACCTCACAAGCTCTACGTAGTTTACAGTGACACTTCAAAGATGGGTTTAAGATGTGTTCTAATGCAAGAAGGAAGAGTTGTCGCTTATGCTTCACGACAGCTCAAGAATCATGAACAAAATTATCCTACCCACGATTTGGAATTGGCAACGGTATTTTTTGCACTAAAAATTTGGAGACACTACTTGTATGGGGAAAAATGAGAAGTGTACACGGACCACAAAAGTCTTAAGTACCTGTTTAATCAGAAGAATCTGAATATGAGACAATGGAGATGGGTGGAAACCATCAATGATTATCAATGTGAGATCAAATATCATCCAGGCAAGGCTAATGTAGTAGCTGATGCACTTAGTCGCAAAGCTTAGGTAGACTTGTTGTCTGTCTTAGCAAGATTAAGAAATTTAATGATTGGAGATCCATCACGGAAAGCTATTTCTATGGTAGTACATGAGCTCATATTCGTGACCGAAGAAGAAATTCTGGAAGGGCAGCGAAAGAATGATAAATTGGATAATCTTCGACAAAAGATTTTGAGATTAGAAGGGCCACAACATTTCTCTATTGGGAAAAATGAGATGTTGTTTTCTAAAGGAAGGAAGGTGATTCCTAACATTGCTGATCTGAAAGAAAAGATATTAAGGGAGGCTCATTGCACCCCTTACACAGTGCACCCTAGCAGTACAAAGATGTATTGTGATTTAAAAGGTCAGTTTTGGTGGGATGGAATCAAGAAGGAAGTTGCTGAATTCATGGCAAAATGTCCTATTTTCCAAGTGATAAAAGCCGAGCATCAGAGGCCAACAAGTGAATTACAACCTATGCCTATTCCGGAATGGAAATGGGAAGACATGTCTATGGACTTTGTAATAGGTCTGCCAAGGACGTCGTCAGGAAAGAATTTGATATGGGTTATTGTTGACAAATTGACTAAGAGTGCACATTTTCTACCCATAGCTAACACGGATTCTATGGAGAAGCTTTCTCAAGCTTATATTAAGGAAATTGTCTGACTACATAGAGTTCCAAAGAGTATAGTGCCAGATTGAGATACTTGTTTTACTTCACGATTTTGGCAGAGCCTGCAGAAAATGTTAGGCACTCGTCTGCATTTTAGCAGCGCTTATCATCCACAAACTGATGGGCAGACGGAGCGTACAATTATGACCTTGGAAGACATGATGCGAGCATGTGTAATGGAGCAGAATGGTGATTGGGAAAGTCACCTACCCTTGGTGGAGTTTGCCTACAACAATAGTTTTCAGGCTACCATCCAAATGGCACCTTATGAAGCGTTATATGGCAGGAAATGCAAATCCCCGTTATATGAGATGAAATAGGGGAAAGGAAAATACTTGGACCTGAGTATTTGCAAGAAGTCCAGAAACAAGTGACCATGATCTGAGAAAGAATGAAAGCAGCCCAGAGCAGGCGGAAGAGCTATGCGGATAACTGACGAAGAAAACTGGAGTTTGCAGTAGGAGACTGGGTATACCTTAAAGTATCACCCATGAAAGGAGTTGTACATTTCAATAAAAAGGGGAAGTTGAGTCCATGATATGTAGGCTTCAAAGTAATCGAAAGAGTTGGTCCCTTGGCTTATAGATTGGACTTACCAGCTGAGATGTAAGGAATACATAATGTGTTTCATGTATCATCATTGAAGAAAAGTTTTGGAGACAGGCGGCCAGTAGTAATGGAGCCTAGTGAGATAAGGCTTCAACCCAATTTGTCTTATAGAGAATGGCCAGTGCAAATAGTGGATCGTAAAGAACAAGAGTTGAGAAATCGAAAGATACCTCTAGTGAAAGTGCTCTGAAATAATCCAGAATTTGAAAAAGCAACTTGGGAATGTGAGGATACACTGATAAGTGAATACCCTCATTTGTTTGTATCTTAGAACCTTTGAAGAATGTTTGAATTTGTTCTATATATATATATATATATATATATATTTATGTGTGAATGCTTTGGGTCTATAAATGTTTGCCTACTCTTTGGTAGTTAGTTTACACGTGGTAATCTTGAGTGCACCTGTCGAACCCATGGAATAGGGAATGGCACGAACTAGAAGAACCCCACGAATGTCTCTTTCTTCAGTAGCGCAACTGAGGGACTGAAGGGAACGTTGTATCAGGAATCGTCTTAGAGGGAAGCAACAATCAATAGCAGAACAAGCTAGGCAGTTGGAAAATCTTTGGGCATCACTGTACCCATGTGATGGATGAGGATTCACGAGGAAGGCTTCGCTTCTGACGTGCCTTATCACACGAAGAGTGATAGCTGTGGAGTAGCTCAAAGGAAGAAGAAAGAAAGAATCTGAATAATTTTGATCTCGGAGCAGAATTAAGACACACAGCAGAAGAGCATGCAAGCAGATTTATGCCCTGTGAGACCTCAGATACGTCTGTGAATCGTATTCGTATCCATGAAGAAGGTCAACCAATCAAGGACACGGAGCTCGAGATATAGCATATGCTAAATTAGATATGGGTTAATATGTACTTTGATCATGACTTAGATGCAGTATTCTACTTTTCACAAGACTCAGTAACAGAAGAGGCGGATGAAGTACCCTCAACATCCACATTGTCAAAAAAATCTACAGCCACATTTGGGAGAGGTAGTAGACAGAACTTCCCTCTTATAAATATTTTAATTAATGGTTGTGGTGCCGATTTCGAGGATGAAATCTTTTTCTAAGGAGGGGAGGATGTGATGACCCAAACATTTCACAAACATGGCCCATAGATTTTGTGCTTAGTAGTTGTGACTTTTTGAGAGCTTTAGTTGTTTTTAGAGAGTCTTAGAATTCTTGAATGGTAATTTGAGCCCAAGGGAGAATTAGCCTTAGAATGCTAAGTGAGATTGGCCTTGTTTAGAAACTTAGACCCATTGGCTTTAGGCCCATGGCCCAGAGTTCTTTTAGTCACAAGTGCCATGTAGCATGAAAATAAGGTATTATGAACCTAGACTTGGTAAGGGATTAAGGAAGAGAGAGAAGTGTAGGAGAAATGCCAAAAGGATGGCTTACATGCCTAACTTGGAGAAATTGCCAGTTGTCATTTTGTAAGAAACCTTCTAGATGATGCAAGAGATAAATGAAACTTAGAGGAGATCAAGGGATTTTTGGCTAGACCTTTGACTTGTCCCATTTCGAGTTCCAATGAGGTAATCTTGGGAAAAAAAGCTTCAGGAAGTGAAAAATGAGCTTTTCTAGGATTTTTGCAGGGGAAAACCGAATGGGGGCTCTTGGATTTCGAATTTTGTCAGATAATGCCAATTGTCAAGCATGCATGGAATACTAGAAGGATAGGTGAAGACACATTTGGATGGAAGGACAAGAATGCCCTTGAAATTTCGGCTAGCACACTTCCAAGTGCTAGGTTCCTTTGCCACTTGTCACCTAGACAAAAATTAAGCCAATAGAACATGAAAGGTCACATAGGGAAGGAGAGTTGGAAGATGAAACATTACGTTGGGAAAGGAAGAAGAGGTGGATGTCAAGACCATGGTAGGAGCCTTTTTGCCACTTGTCATCCATGCAAAGGATTGCTTGTTTAGGAAA
This sequence comes from Cyclocarya paliurus, assembly GCA_029856935.1. Classification (NCBI taxonomy): domain Eukaryota; kingdom Viridiplantae; phylum Streptophyta; class Magnoliopsida; order Fagales; family Juglandaceae; genus Cyclocarya; species Cyclocarya paliurus. The sequence goes on from CM056956.1 coordinate 9,409,521, forward strand.
ATGGAGAGCGATATGATGTTTTACTTTGTTACCTTTAGAAGAAACACCCATTTGTTTGAAGGAAGAAAGGGCATAAAGGGAAGATTAGAGGGTTTCAGCCAAGGGAAGAGAGCCTACACACCAACCCCAAAAGTGCACCTTTCCAATGCAATCTACATGGGGAACTACAAGGGGTGTTTAGGCCAAAGTGAAAGGACAAAAAAGGAACCTTGCCACTTGTCTTACATGCAATGTTTTTCAACCACCAATGAGAGAGTGAGGGATTTTCTATAAGAGGGGAGGAAGACCACATGCCCAAAGGCTTCTTTTTTTTGCAAATTTTGAAATTTACATGCTCTTGCCCCCTCCATACAATTCTCTTATATTTTCTTGAGGATTCTCTCATTTTCTCCTCAACCAAGCAAGATGATTTTTCTATTCCAAGAGGGGATTTCGACACACTAAACCTAGTAAAGGTAAGAATTGGTTTTTCTTTTTAGTTTCACAACACACACCACTAGTTCAAACCGAAAATGAGATTCAAACCTCATTTGGTCAATGTGGAAGTTAGAACACCCACTTTTCTTTAGATTTCATGAGAAAGGGTTTTAGGGTTCTTGAGAAACCTTTAATGCCGAATATAAAGGAGAGTTTTGTTCACTATGATTTTCGGCCACCACTCATATCTTTGGTTATTTTAGGATTTTCTTTACCTTAAGAATGAAATGAAGAAGGTTTTTCTCCAAAAAATCCTTGAGGTTGAATAGATATAGGCAAGTATTGCCCTAGAAACTTACAGTTACACTTTAGAACACGAAGTGAAGTTTTTAATTGCTTTTCTAATATGGAATACTCAGATTTACAGCTTGCTAACATTGCTATACGTGGATTTTTGTAAGTATACACTCAACCTGCTTTGTTTAACACTTGTATATGATTGTGTAGATTGTTTTCATTTCCATGTTTGTTTTGGTTGGTTATCTCTTGTTTGATTGCTTGATTATGTTATTATGATCTTGTATCAATCTATGGGAAGAATTACATGTTTGGAATTTGTGATGAAAATGCCATGAAATACTAGGCATATATATTTTTTTTTCATGAAAATACTAGGCATATGTTTCAGTTTTCACATGTTTAAAATTGTAGAACTATGTGCCATAATGTTTCAGCCATAACATGTGTTGTATGTTTAAGATCTTGGTTAAATGTCATGATTTCATGTTTTTTTTTTTTTTTTTTTTTTTTTTTTTTTTTTTTATCTTGCTTTGATTCCTATGTTATATGCTTGAAAATTGGAACATGTTTAAGTGATGAATCTCATGATTTTTGCCCCTATGTATTTTGGCCTAAGCATGTTTCCATGAATCCATGAATGAGTTTGGATGTTTCTTGTATTCCATGTAATCATGCTATGATTTGAACATATTATGCTTGGTTATTTCATGCATGGTATTCCATTTGTCACATATCAAGTATAAGTATGAAATGTCTTAAGTTCCATGTCTCATGCATTTGGGAAAAAGTTTTCCAAAAGAAAGTGGTTCTTTTAAAAAGAAAAAAGTAAAAAAGTTCTATCACAAATTGTGGGGATGGTGGTAGAGTCCCACCTATGATTCTTGCCTACGGTGCATAAGGTAAGGATGGTGGTAGAGTCCTATATGTGATTCTCGCCTATGGTGCATGCGGTAGGGATGGTTGTAACTAGGGATGGTGGTTGAGTCCCGCTAGTGATTCCCGCCTATAGGTTGATGATGGTACAATGACTAGCGGGAACACTCGGCGCAAGGAAGGGAGCCGTGCTGTGTCCACCCTCTGAATAAGAATAAGAACTCCTGTGATAAGAATCACTCGATGCAAATATTGTGATATGTCTTTGATAAGAAAAGTTTTTGATTAAGATCATCATGAAAAGAAAGTTAAGGAAAAGTTTTCTGAAAGAGTCAAAGTCTCTGTACAAGTCTTTTGAAGTTGGTCAATGGATATGTCAAGTTTATGTTTAAACTCAAGTACATGTTTCATGCACGCATTTCATGATGTACCTCTCATATGCTTGTTTTGATTAATGTATGTTGTGTGATTACTTGCTGAGATTTCTCAAAATCTCATTGTGGTAGTTCACATTACCATTCCCCAAACCGGAATGGTAGAAGTTATTACAGGTACCCCGGATTTCCAGGAACTATGAATGTAGATGGTTTCGCGCGCGATGACGAGTATTCTATACAGGCTCGTTCCTACTTTTTGAACTTCGATAGACTATAGTAGATAGGATGATTGCTTGCCTTGGGCAATCATCAAAGCCCCCACATGACCCGAAGTAAGTAACTAAGGAATTTGATTCTTTTCGCCCGAACGACCGAAATCTCATGGAGTCTTTTGGTGCTTGGCTCCTGATGGGACTTTAACATTGAAGGAAAAAGAATCTTAGTAATTTTGATAAAAGGGACTTATGGTTTTTAGGCCTAAACTTTTGAAGATACTTTATATTTTGAAGGTCCCGAATGTTTTGGTAGACAAACTTTAATACTTGACACTTTGGGATATTTTGTCTTATAAGATATTACTATAGTTATGGACAAAGTGTTAATGCTTTTGTAGTTGGTACCATGTACTTTGCAATTGCTATTTAGCATTGCTTAGAATTTCCAACCTTTTATTTATTTTCCGCTGCAACGTTATATTGCATACTTCTGGTGTACTTAGGAGCATAGCAAATTATCTGTCATGTACGAGGGCTATGTAGCCTTGTGTTACATGTCTCTGCATTTCAGTCTCCTTCCAATCCCAAGCGGGGCTGGGGGCGCCACACCCTCTGCCCATCTCGATGTCCATCTCTCTCACTTAAAAGCTTACATTTTCTTAAGTTCAAGCTTTAATAAATTTGTTTAGGTCCACAATTCACTTTTATTCAAGTTCTTTATGTTCATAGGTGTTGAACATTAACTGGTTTAAAAAGCATTGAAAGGGCAACGACAAGGTAATTGATTCATTTTTTTTCCTGATTTCTGCATGTGTTTTCTTGACGCATACGTATATGAGTCATTTATGAATCATGTTGAAAAATTGCGTGAAAGATGCCTCAAACGTTTAAGGGGTTTTTGTGGGATTGGATTCTTTTTTGCTTTTTTTTTGTTAATTGGTAAATAAAACTTTCAAAACCACCCTTTGTGTTTATGTTCTTCACTATATCCAACAAAGATAATGGGTAGATTCTTTAGATATATTTGTTTTTATCTTAATCAAAATTCTCAAATGTCTGGTGACCAATAGTATGATTGCGAAGAAAAACCATTCATTTCTGAGTGAACATATCAGTGCCCAAAGATGATATTTTTTTAAAACTTTATGTGGGTGTCACCATAATTAATAAGGGAGTGCATGTATATTATATATATATATATATGAGTGGGATATACTGTGGTCTTGGCTTGTTTGGGATATGATGAGATTAGTATGAGCTTGAGTTCCAAAATTTCTTGAGCTGTTGAACTGAAGCACCATTGGACTAAAAGCCTGTAGGTCAATTGGTTGTTTTAGTGTTCCATTGGATATTTTCATTCCTAGAACAAGGTCAAGCCAACAACTTTAGGTTTGTGGCATTCTTGCTCGACATTTTCCTATCAACATTTTTGGGTTATGCCTATTGTTTTCAAGGAATAGAACTTATTGATTACGTCAACCTTTTTCATTTCATTTAGCATCAAAACTACCCTGCTCCGCCTGTCCCAACATAAATGAATTTGGCAAATGATGCCTGAATATGATGGAAAGGTGATATTCAGTTCTTCATTTCTCCCCTCCTCCCCACCTTATTCATTGCATTATTATCCACTGCTTATCTTTGTGAACTATTGATTGCAGGTGTTTGGTTAGGTGGTGTCACCTTATATGTGATGCTAGTTGGGGTTATCCACTTAAAGATCCTGATGACCTCGAAAAAATTCAGAAAAACAATTGTGGTAATTATTGAGGCATAAACTTTTCAACCTTCCCCCCGCCGTTGTCTTATTTTCTATCCCTCATCTGATAAACGTAGCACCATTATGCAAGTTTGCCTTTTATATTTTGGTGGTCTAATTTGAATGTTATGGCTTATGGCAATGGATTCTTAGTGTCCACTATTTAGTTACGATTATGTTCGAGTTTTGCTTGAATGTAGATATCTTCTTCTGCCAAACTTTCGAAAAGAGGAAGATTGAGCTCCATAAGAGAGCATATGAGATCAAGAAGAGAGAGTTGGTGCTTCTTGAGAGAGAAACTGTCCTAAGGCATTCACGCATGCTAGCCCGGGTGTATTGGGGTTTTGTAGTTCTCCTTTGTTGTTACTTAGTGAAATGGTAGTGGTTTATCTTACATCTTAGTATGAATTTGTAGTTTTAAGTGTTGTAAGTTAGTTTAGTGAGTGCAATGTAATAGTTGACAATTTGAGGTTTGATAATATTTTTAGCTTACTCATTTTGTTGGCATTTAGTTGGTTAATAACTTGAGATAGTAAAGACATATTTGTATAATTAAAATATTTGTAGAATTAACTTTTAGATTACTTGATCAGACTATGACAAGAATTGTCCAATCCCAATCCTCTCTATTTAGATTAATGCCACTTATGGGAAGCAGGAAAAAGTCAAAAACTTTTGGAGGCTGTATTGGAGCAATTGACCATTTGCACGTAAATGAACTTGGCAATGCATTATCATCCTACTCAAACCATGCATTCCTCAATACCATTTGGCTTAATTGCATCACTAGGAATATAAAATATTTATAAAATCTTTCTTCTTCCAAAAAAATACTATCACTTTCCAAGATTTGTGAATATAAAATAATTACAAAACCTATCACTTGCCAAGCTTGCTTCCCACAAAAATAATTACAAAAACTATAACCACCAAGCTTTCTTCTTATAAAATTAATTACAAAACCTATCACTTACCAAGCTTGCTTCCCACAAAAATAATTACAAAAACTATAACCATTGAAAGCTTTCTTCTTACAAAATTAATTATAAAACCTATCACTTGCCAAGCTTGCAAAAATTAAAATTCAACTTTTTTGCACTGGTTGTGATCCATCACAACCCAGGGAGGTCCGGTTGTGCACCATCCAACCCAAAAAAATCTGCTAGGATTAATATGCAAATATTAATGTCATCTAAATATTCCAATTAAATTGTGCAAAATTTAGAAATGTTACAGTTTCTTGACTACCAATCATTGTTTCTCGATGCTGGTTTCCACTACTGTCAAAAGCTGAGCTGTCTAGAACAGGTTGTTTATAAATAACAAAATTCGTAGCACATATTAAAGGTAGGAAAATTTACCATCTCAACTATCCACATGATTAGCATTGATCACAATACAAATATTAACCAATCATGATGGGGACGAAATATAAATAGATCTATTTCTGATACCTGCACTTGTCCAGGATAGGTGATGTTTTTCTGATGGTCCAAATAAATTCTTGTGTGTGCCCATGGCTGGTGTATCTCCTTCATCTTGCTAATAATAAAGTAACAAGTAAAAATACTCTTTCTTCTAAATTTACATTATAAATCTAACACACATTCACATGTTTATTTTTAATTCTCCCAATGTTAAAACATACACCTGTTTGAGTTTCCCTCTGACTTGTGCTTTCTTCTGTTTGGCTTTAGCCTTCCGCAACTCTGTCTCCATCCTGGATGCTCTCCTCAAGGATGGGGGTCTTCATTTCCCTCTAACAACAAGTGGACTCTTAACTTGTTGTGAGCTATCAATTGCAGCTGTGTCTAGTGTCATAAAACCAGCATTCAAACCTGTTATGGGCAAAGAATTGTTAAAAAGGACATCATATAATTATAGAAATTAAGTAGTTATAAAAAAGTAAACTAGATTAATAGACTTTAAAATTCGTCCAGTATGAACCTGTTTGGGTCAAAGATAAGTTACTTGTGTGCTCGTGATAACATTTAGTCATCTCATGTATCATATTCTTTACATCTTCAAATTGCTCATTAGAATCCGCCGTATATGTTATCATCCCATAACACATATTCAACAGAATTGAATATCTATTACCATTTGGCCTCTAATCCCTTGCGTCATAGCTACTACGGATTAACGTGTATCTCCTCTTGATGTCCTTCCTCCATCGGTCTAGAATGTACCAGCCTGGCAATGATTTTATACCTTCAGATTTGAATATGGCCAAAATTTTGCGTTAGTGTACAACTCTTGAAATTTCTTTTCAATTGGAGATCTAGATACGCAGGGAATGGTTTGGTCAAAATAGTAGAAGTACATCGAGCACACCTATTACTTGCTGCTGAACTTCCCTAAATTTAGCGTTACTGTACAACTCTTGGAATTTCTTTTTAATTGGAGATCTAGATATGTAGAGAATGGTTTGGCCAAATGACTGAAATTTCGCATGATTTTCATTCTCAATTTTCTTCTCCAGCACACTGTCAAACTAGTCGACAAACTCATTCAAGTTTGTCTTTGAATGAACATAACCATAAAAAAAAGCACTCATACTCTCTTTGCTCTGGGCTGTACTCATTCCAGCCCAAAAGCGCTCTTTTTGGAATATCGGTAACCAATACTCACACTCCGCATATAAACTTTTCAACCGCGCATTCTCATGTAAGTCATATGTGTTAATGAACCTGATTGAACATTTCTCAAACTCCTCAATTGTTTGTTTGTCGTACACACATTTCATCAGTTGAGGCCGTGATTATGTGTATTATGGACTGTTGTCAACCGCAACCTTCCCTCGACTCTTATGACATTAATTCATGCCTTACATTCTGTCTTTCCCATCGGATGTGGATTGACAGCATTGGAACTCCTATTCCGAGCCTTCCCTCCATGTGCACAACCAAGGGTGACATATCTAACACTTTGATCCTTTGACCTCTAACTAAAAGACAATAACGAAGTTGAAAAACTACCTGAATGTTGCTTGAATTTTTGTTGTCATCTGGATATCGCAGGAATGTTGGTGACAGTGCAACCACTGGTTCAAAGTAACTGCGCATGTAATTTGGATAGTTTAGTAGACTAGTTTGAGGGATGTCCTAGCATAAAAATAATAATAATAATAATTAGGATGCTAAACATTGAGTTGCCATAAGTTTTTTAATTATGAAATAACATATTGGGTTTGGGGGATTTGAGCTAGATGATGTTAGCGGAAATGGGTGTTCTTCCCCTTTTCTATGCCCTGTACAAGTTGTTCAATATCCAAAATCAATCTTTGATAAGTTTCCAGGAAAATTAATTCAATAGACCAAGAGTGAAGACTAATATTGTACATACTTCTTCTATGAAAAAAAACTGATAAAAACTTGATTAGCATCAAATAAGATTTACACATGCCAGACATAATTGATGCCTTTGTTTGTGAATTACGCAACACCAATGACAACTAATTATGCAAGTTGGAAAACAACTAATTCATGAATATCATCCTATCACATCGATCTACTAGAATTTATATATATCCGATCGATCATCCATTGAATTAATTAAGAGGCTAAAAGAAGGTAGCCTAGTAATTAAGTTCAACACACTTTTTCAAGTTTAAACTGTTGATGATTCTGGTTGCATGGTTCTCAATTATAATCATCCATTGGCAAACAAGAGTCGCATTATAGAGCATGGGCTGTTTTTTCATAATTGAACTAACCTACATGAGGAAAAAGAATAATAATCCTTCACCCAAGATCATTGTTGATCAATTGGCACTCCCAAGCTAACGAACCTATGCAATATATTCAAACGCAAGCATGACTTTTTTTAAAGGACCACACTGATCAAACTTTACCAACATCAATCTTCAATATTTTTAATATAATTGGGTAATTAATTAATACAATTAATTGTCTTGTAAGGGTAGGAAAATAAAAAGATCATTTGAACAATTGTTTTGATGATCTACTCCAAACATTTTATATATTTACCAACAATTAAACCATAATAATTAAACTACAACCAAAAAATTAATATTTTCAGCCAATAAATTTCTACATATCTAACTCTATGCAATGCAAAAATCTTGTATTTAACAATAACTAAATCACAACATGCTGTGGAAGAAAAAAAAAACAACTAAATCACAACATGCTTGATTGTTTATCAGTGACCAAAACATTTAAGCAAATGTTAAAATTGTAGATTGAAGCATAGATGATGGTATTTATTGGTGGCGACGGTATGGGGATGAAGATGACGCACGAAAATTTGACCCACGAAGCTGACCCACGTCACTGACCCAAAATGCTCGCCCATGAATCTGACCCGCGATGCTAGCCCACAAAGCTGACCCAAACCAAGCCCACGAAGCTAACCCAAACGACGCTCAGGCTTGACCCACCCAACATAGACCGGCCTTGCGTTGACCCATCCAACGCAGTTGGATCGAGGAAGAAACCCAGAGAGATGGGTTTCAATCTGCTTTCAAAATGTCGAAGAAAGCTTGGCAATGGGTTTCAATCGGCTTTGGTCTCACACACAGAGTAGAAGCGGGAAACGGTGAAATGGGTTTAATCTGCTTTCAGGTCTGCTTTTTCCTTCATTTTCACTTTTTTCTTTTTCTTTTAATATCAGTTGATATGGCATCATGATTGCACGACATCTACATGAGACAGCTGTGTATAGAAGAACTGTACGCATAAACATCCGGTTTACAATGACACTGCTTCATCCTATAAAATGCAGCGAATGCCTCATCAAACAACCCCTCCTCTCCTAGAACTTTGATCAAATGAGTCCAGTCTCCCTTTCCTCGACATTTCCCCCAAAAAATCCCAAAGAGCTTTCATTCTCAATTTAGACTATGAGATAATGTGCAAGAAAGCTATCCTCCAATTTATTTCTAAGTTTTTTTCTAACAATGTCCGTAGCTTAAAAAAAACTCATGAAATAGTCATGGTTGAACAATAGAAGAGTTCAATCAATCCGATCTTTTCATTTTTTTTTATAAAAAATTGTAAAATGAAAAAATATGGACGATAAACTGCAACTAAAATATCATATTATTTTATTAAAGGATCATATAATATAATTAAAAACCACATATAACCTTTAGACATAACATATAACATATAAGAATAGGAAACAATAAGTGGTAAACAACTTGAAACCACATAAGATGAGAAAAATACAATTTTCATATATATTTTATCTGCACTTTTCGTCACGTAAAAGCATTGACAATGGCCTAACTAAATGTCAATGTAAGTCTAAAATTTAGCTATATCTAAGAAAAAACCTCTACATTGGACTAGCCAAAAGTCCAAAGCTCAACACTTGAGCTTGAGCTATAGTAAATTTGGACTCCTCTCCAAATCTGGCGAGTTACTGTTCACAATTGAAATGTATATTTTATTATTTCATCTACCTCCCCTTTCTCTTTGCCTCGTTCTTTCTCTTTCTTCATCCCATTTCCCTCGCTTTTCTTTTCTTCATCCCGAAACATGCGAAACACAAGAGACCTGCATCTTCTTCCATCGTCTTCCAGCCCACAAGAGACCTATGCATTTCCTCCACAAATATGTCACAACAAAATCGCCATTTGGGTATTTCTTACAAACTGATTTCCAATTCGGATTTTGCCATGTGTTTTGCTTTACATGGGTTTCAATTTACAATGTTTGATTTTAATGGTTCTTACATGGCTTTCGATGAACACTGGTTCAATTTTCATGGGTTTCGATTTACACTCTACTTTGATATGGAATTTATTCTTTTATTGAGTTGGGTTTTCTTTTATTGTTTTGTTTTCCAATGTCTTGAAAAAGTTGAACAATCGATCGAAAACCATGCATGTCACTGTCCTGTACAAGGCCTACAATACAATCTACATTTCTCCAAAATCTCAACTCTCCTCCATTATCTACTCCTAGAAACACTCCTCCTTTTTTCTTTTTTCTTTTTTACATCGTCCATCAGTTGATTGCTCCGCAGGCTACTCTCTGGCGGCTCGTTTATTCACCGTTTAAGACTTTAGGAGGTGTGTACACCAGTGATCTCTTTAATGTTCTTCCCTTTCAATGCTGAATTAATCCCTTTTTTTTTTAAATCTTTGGAGCTAAAATTGAGATCTACGTGTTTGGTTTCAATGGAATATCGACTTGAATTGTGGGTTTTTAAAAATATCTGTAATTGAGTATCGGGTTTTTAATCTTTTACTGCTTTTGAAAATATCTACTTGTTGATGCACGTAAGTTTCATGTTAAAGATCTAGATTATGAATATTTGGTTTAGGTGAAGAGTTCACTGAGTTAGTAACTTGGGTTGTCTATTTATCTATCAATTTATTCTATGGGAATTGAATTTGGATTGAGATTTCTATTCAAAGAGGTTATATTGAGCCTAGTGCTTTCTGTAATAGCTTCTTAAAGTAGATTTTCTATTTATTAACATCTTTAAAAAAAGGGTCTAAAAATGACATGAACAAAAAAAACATTTACAAATATTCTGTTCAAATAGTCATTGTATTCTAAGAGAACATTTAGGCATATAGTAAGGAGACATAATACAAATAAAATTTATGAACTAATATGATTAGATATGATACATTATATTTATTTTACAGTAAAATAACAATTTTTAAAATTTCATATACCACAACATATTTTAAAAAACTTTGTAGATGTTTCATTTCTTTTTCATAAAATCAATTTCTTATAATTTTCTTGTGAATTAGGTATTTGATTTGGGCCAAATTGTAATTACAATCTAAAGCTCCGTATATCTGGGCCTTTGGCCATTGCGTGCGCGTGACGAACAGCGAAAGATAGGAGTGGAGGCAAATTCAGAAGAGCCAAATTCAACAGAGCAGACACCTACAAAGACGACACCAGAGCATGTAGACGCCTTGCTTGAAGTATACACCACTTCCCATCACTTTTATCTTTCCTTTCCTTTCCTTTCTCTTTCTTCATGCAATTTCTTTTTGCGTTTTGTCTGTTTCACAGATTGCTAGATACAATGATCTCGACAACCTCGTTAGTTTAGCATCTGTTGGTGTTCCCCTTGATTCCAGGGACTCGCTCGGCCGAACAGGTTACAACTTTAGCATAAAGCTTGCCTCTCTTTGGTTGTATCTATAGCATATGAAAATTTGACCATTTAATTGTCTTATTATTTATACTATCGAAATGTCTTAAATTTGTTTCGTTTATATATATTTTTTTAGAAAGCATTAACCTTTTTCTTATTTTATTTTTAATAATTTTGTGTAAAACGAAATGATGTTAAAGCTAACCTGATTGAGCTGTCATTTAGAGAAACCAAGTATTTATCAGGATTAGGGATGGGTATAGTTTTGCAAGAATGAATTTTGATAATCTTTTCAGTTACACTGAAGGATTGTATTCTTGGGCTGATTTTGAGGCTTGATGCTTTGAAGTTTTAAACTTCAATGGTCTTTTAGTGAGCCGAGGAACTTGTTTCAATGCTTAAAGTTCCCCTTGAATTTCTAGCTAGGCGCAATTGTTTTGAACAAATGAGATTTATGTTTTATAGAGACTTTGGAGTTTGTCTGTAAATTTGGGATATGATTTTAAGTGTTAGGAAGTACCTCCTTGACCCTCAAGGTATGCGGAGTTACAAGTCTGATACTAAAAAACATAACAATTGAGCTAACTCATTGAGCCGCTTGCACAAATAAGCTAATATAGCCATAATCGTATCTAACAGCTAGAGGACTGAAGTAACAGTCTGCTAGTCATCGTGATGAGTCCTAATCGACCTTATACAGTCAGTCCTTAGTTGTCTCTCTAGGTCCTGACACATAGTCTACCATACTGGGGGAATGGTAGTTGGGACTACCAAATGAGATTTGATTACAAGTCTAGTCTACCATTCTGGGGGAATGGTAGTTGGGACTACCAAATGAGATTTGATATCAAGTCTTATCGAGTTAACTACCAACTTAACTAGCAGTATATAGATGCATGCATGACAGTAAAATGACATGAATGCGATGCAGCGTTGACATGAATGCGAGTAACATGAACATGAATGTGCGTGACATGACTTAGCAAATTGCATGACATGTGCTGACATAAGTTGAAACTTGACATAGACTGAAAACTGACATGAACTATAACTGACATGAACTGAACTTGACATGAATTTGGAATCTTGTTTAACATAAGCAGGGGTGTAGCCGGTTTGGTTTGGTCCGATTTTAGAATCGGACTGGTATATACCAATTTTGAGATTTGAAGAACCGATACTGCACCGGATACACTCTTAAGCTAGTACTTCTAGGTTTTTCAGTATATTATATAGTATATATATTATAGTATATAATAATATAGTAATAATATACTGTAGTATATTATAATATATATTATAATTATATTATAGACTATAGTGATAATATATAGTTCTTTATATAAGATTTTAAAATTTAATATTATATTAATCAGTAATTATCATATATAAAAAATTATTTTATATATAATCATATATATTATATAGAAAATATATATGATACAAAAAATCATATAAAAAATATTTTATACAATATAAAAATTAAATATATATATATATATATATATATGAATTGGTTTGGTCCGGTTCAATCCGGTGTTAGAAAAATAAAAATCGGAATCGGATTGATTTTGACTAGTTTTGAGAAAAATAAAATCGGCATCGGACTGGACCAAACCCACCGGTTCAGTTTGGTTTGGTCGGGTCGGTTCACCGGTTTTTTTTTCACCCCTAAACATAAGCATGATTAATTAAACTTAAAACATGTAGATGCAACACAGGTCCCCTTGAGCCATGTGTTCCTTTCGGTATCGTATCACATCACAGGTATCTGCACTAGATGTGAGTACGTCATTATAACTGAGCTGATTAAAGCTGATAAACATTAGGTTGGCACCACCAGTGTTGGGTGCTTGAATTCGCTCTGGCAACTAGCTACATAGGTCCCATTTGAAACATGTTGACGATATTTTGTCAACTTAGGAAATTTCATATTAGTTTAAACACTCTTGCGTAGACAATGGAGTTACACTAGGACAATGCCCTATCCTAGCACTTGGGTTCATGATAAACATAAAAGACTCCACTGACTTAAAAATAATTTTTGTGACATTCATTATGTATGGGACATGACATGACATGAACGTGTGACAAATAACATGGCATATAACAGATAAGCATGTACTTGAAATAATCATGGCATGGCATATTAGAATATTTATAAATATCATAAGAGACAATAATGGCTTACCATCGTACATATAAAATATACTAGAAAGTAAGTTAGAGGCTAACTTCCAATGATGGCGAGTATTGTCATTGTGCCCCTAATTTAGGGGCACTACCCCTAAAAGTGCTAGATCAAGAACATCGAAGGTGTGTTCTATTTGACCAGAACTTGTTTTGGGCATTTTATTGAAATGAGGAGTTTGGATTTTTTTTGAAATGATTATTTTTTATGTCTTAGCATGATCTTAGATTATAGGATATGATTTTTTAGTGCTGCATAAATCGGTTTAAGTATATTTTTTGAGATTTGAAAGAATTGCAACAAAAATCAAGACTTTCTAGACTTGATGTGAGTCAGCCAATGCATAGTTTGTGATAAGTATGATTTTTATGTATTTTTATTACTCTTTTAATTATCAAAAGAGTCAATTTTCCTTCAATTATATTGATTTTATTTTATTTTCTTGGATTTGAAGGAATGAGAAGATTTAGTGCTAAATGAGAGCATTTTGGTACAAAATAAGAGACTATGGATCCAGGCCGACCAGAGGCAACGAGATTTGAAGAGAGCCGAGGAGATTTAGGCGAGGAGACCCAATGGCAACCAGAATTGGCGACAAGAGTTAGGTGATACACAAGATGTTTTACCTCTTGGGCAAGAAGGCTTGGCGACAAGGTTTTAGGTGACTAAATTAGGTGACCAGTCTAAACGACCAACTTAAGCAACAACCTAAACAACAACGGCAACAACTAGTAAAAGCGAGCAACTTTAGCACTTGGTAGGTTAGTGAGAGGGTTCTATCATCCCAGTTGGGAGTCTTTCCTCTCGTAAGGTGAGGAGACCAGGTATGTTCAACGTACATGGCATCTACCCGGTGGGACCCTTCCAAGTTCTACAATCAATCTACTAACCACTAAATCTTTCCAAACTCTGTAAATCAAGCTGCTTATTACTGAATCTTCCATTTTAGATAATTCCATTATTCTTGGGATAATTTCTTTTATGGTAACATTTATCTTTAGAAACTATTTTTCAGATCTTTTGGCTACATTGTAGCCGCATTTATCTTATTTCTGGATTTGAATTTTGCCATCTATTTAATCTGGACTTGAGGGATGAATAGAAGAGGAGGAGAGCCTGAGTTTTGGAGAGTTTGAGTTTAGAGTAAAAATATTCCAGAGTATATTCTTTGAGTTTCTTTCGAGAATGCGGATTTGGAGGGAGGTGAGAGCCACATGCTTCATCAACCGACTCGAATGAAGAACACTAGTTTATTCTTTTTGTTTTCAATTTCATTATGAATTAATTTTATATTCTAGAGTTTTGATGTAATCTAGCATTGAACACACAATTTGTATTCTAAGCTATCGTATTTTCAATATTTTCATGATTGAGTGTTTATTCCTCATTCTTAATGCTTGCAATTTTCTACTTAGCTATTGTTCATTCTATTAAATTGTAATGAGACCAAGAGGTGATATATGATCATAGCTCTAGGATTAAGCACCATTAATTGAGCGAAAGTAGAGATTCTTTACCGTGATTAGTGTGATTTTCAAGAAAAATTCAAAAAACTTAATGAGTCTCGAATTAGTTAAATTCACATAGAAATATTTAGTTATTAGCTGGAGATATTTTTGGTATTGTTCGAGAGAAAATATTGAATAGTTAAAGGATTTTTATCATCAACTTGGGATAATTGGAATTCTATAATAAGGAAGAATAAATTGTGGAATTTGTTAGGTGAAATCAAATGCTTTAAATCTATTCTTATTATCTTTAAAATCTAAATTTTAATGTTCTTTTATTCAGTTTAATTTAGATAATTTATTCTTCAAATTTTGATTTTCCAAATAGTAATTAATTTAGTAAATTTTAATACTCAATAGCATAATTATTCCTTATGGGTACGACATCTATTTTCTTTAAAAACACTTTACTATTTGTTACAATTCTATGCACTTGCAGATATTTTTCGCACAACAAGTTTTTGGCACCATTGCTAGGGATTAGTTATTTGTTATTGATATTGATACTTTGGTGGAGAAAAAAAAAGCAGCAAAAATTTTACAATGCGGCTTTTATTGGCCTACTATTTTTAAAGACTTTTAATTTTGTTAATTTATGTGGTCAATGTCAAAGGGTTGGCAACATTTCTAGGAAACATGAGATGCCTTTAAACAATATTTTAGTGATTGAATTATTTGATGTTTGGGGTATAGATTTCATGGGTCATTTTCCATCCTCATATTCTAATAAATTTATTTTGGTTGCTATAGATTATGTCTCCAAATGGGTGGAAGAGGTTGCCTTGTGGACCAATGATGCGAGGGTCGTAGCGAATTTCCCAATTTGGCATTCCGAGGGCCATAATCAGTGATGGCGGCAAGCATTTTTGTTATCGCCAATTTGAAGTGTTACTGACTAAGTATGGAGTTACCCATCATGTGGCGACACCATATCCTCCTCAAATGAGCGGCTAGGTTGAGGTGTCTAGTCGGGAGCTGAAGCACATATTGGAGAAGAACGTGAGTGTCTCTCGGACAGACTAGGCGAGAAGGTTAGATGACACACTATGGGCCTATTGGACTGCATTCAAAACACCGATCGGGATATTGCCTTATCAGCTCGTTTATGGAAAAGCCAGTCATCTACCAGTGGAGTAAGAACAAAGAGCCTATTGGGCAACGAGAACACTGAACTTTGATTTACAAGTGGTTGGCGAGAAGAGAATACTGCAAATCAATGAGATGGATGAGTTCCACAATGATGCTTATAAGAATACCCAGATTTACAAAGATAAAACCAAAAGATGGCACGATAAGCATATTCTGAGAAGGGAATTCAAAGTTGGGCAGAAAGTTCTATTATTTAACTTAAGGATTTGACGCTTCCTAGGAAAGCTGGACTCTCGATGGTCGAGACCGTTTGTGGTGACCCATTTCTTTCCCTATGGGGCAGTTGAAATCCATCACGAGACAAAAGGGACATTTAAAGTAAATGGATAAAGATGAAAACCCTATTTGGATTGAGACTTTAACTCGGAAAAGTGTTCCATCAATCTCACTAGTTATAAATGATGAAAGGATAATGTCTAGCTATAGACTTTAGATAACGTGCTTCTGGGTGGCAACCCAAGTTTTTTATTTTATTTTATTAATTTTTTTAGTTTTATTTTTGCTTAATATTAGTCTTTTGTTCTCATCTTACAGGAATGAAGAGGCCGGGGAGATCTCCAAGGGGTACATCGCTGCACCTTCAAGGGGAGCATCTCTTCCTTTTTCCCATTGAGAGCAATGTGATATTTAAGTGGGGGGGGGGGGAGGATATTATTTTATTTATATAAATAATAATAATAATAATAATAATAATGATGATGATGATAATTGTGACACCCCGATTTTTACGTGCTTTTTATTGAAGGGCTTTTTAATTAAATATTTAATTTTGAACATTTTAATTTAATTTAATATGTTTTCGCGAGATTATTTTACGATTTTTAAATCGGGAATTATTTTAATGTGCTTTCATAATTTTAATTAGTGTTCTGCAATTTAATTACTTTTTATTTTAAAGAATGTTATTGTTGGAGTTTAATATTTTAATTTAACTAGTTTTGAGTTTAAATTGATTTATTTAATTTACTATTTTAAAAATAGTTATTTTGAGGATCAGTTGTGACCCAAAAATTGTGAGAATTGGATCTCATTTCTTTTCCATATCTTTTCTTTTCTTCTTCTTTTTCCTTTATTTCTTTTCTTCCTTCTTATTTCTCCTCTCTCCCGTGCGACGTCTCTCTCTCCTCTCCCCCACGCCGTTCAGCCTTCACCTCCAGCCCACCGCCAGCGGCCGTCCGTGGCCCTCACTGCCAGCACTAGTCGACTCCCTAGCCGCCGGCAACCCAACCCCTCCAATCTCAGCCCCTACCTCACCGGCGTTAGCCTCCACAAGCAGTTTGAAGCCGCGACCTTTCTCCTCCCATCTTTTCACCACTTCTTCACCGACCTCTTGTCGTCCTAACCCACCCAATTTCGGCTCTGATCCATCGCCGGAGCCACCTCCAGGAGCTCAACTTCGTTTTAGCCTTTTTGGCCTTCCACCGCCGTTTCGGCCGCCACACACGGCCAACTGTCACTTCCACTAGCTTCACCACCTTCCATAGGCCCTACCCTACCGTTCCCTAGCTTTCGTTTGACCCCGTTTTAATTTGGGTTTTCTGTGTGTTTCGGCCATAGTGTTTTTACACTGTTACGTTGCTTTCCATCTGCCTTTTGCACCTCCGTGATCCTCCTAAAATTACTTTATAGCGCTGTAAGTATCTTCTAAACAATCTTTTGAGATTTAAATATATTTTTGCACTAATTAATTTCACTGTGTTCTGGTTAGTTCCGGACTGAGTCTGAGGAGTTCGGGGGTGGATGGATTTGAGGACGGAGTATTTGTGTGTTGGTTATATTGTGATCTGGTTGGTTGTTGGAAATTATGGTTGTGATTTGGTTGGCTGTCGGATATTGAGGTTGTCTGGTTCATTGCATATTGCACGCATGTTCATGTTTGTAAATTGAAAACTGGGTTTTCGTGTAATTGCATTCATGATCATGTGGATATTTTGAAAACTGGGTTTTCATGTGTGGAATAGATTTTTGGGTGCGTGTGTATCACGACCCCAAGCCGAGATAGGGAATTATCTCGGTAGAGCTCCTCTGGTCACTCAGGAGCGGAATATACTGAGTGACGTCCCCTGGGTTGTCGCCGGGCGACAACGGGATCGGATGAGTTACGTGCCTACTCTATGGCCCTTCTGCTAGTGGGGGCTAGAGGATGCCTGGCCACGAACGCACTAGGTGCGGAACTGGGCATCGCTCGTTACGCAGCCAGGACGTGCGGATGGTCCCTAGGGGAGACCATGGTGCATATGGATTAATGGATAAATGGAAAAATGGATCTTTTCTGGGAAAATAGTGTGTGTTAGATATGTTTTGTGTGAGTCATTTTCTGGAAAAATGATGGATATTTGCTTTGGGCCATTTTCTGTGTTGGATTTCAGGCATATTGCATCATATGCATTCATGGTTGATTGCATTAAATGTGTTTTTATCTCAAGATTGGTTGGGTTATAACTTACCTGTGGTAGCATTTAATGGTACTGCAGATTTTGTTGATGATGCAGACGCCGAGACTGAGGATTTGGCTCCGCCGGAGGAGTGATCTGGGATCACTCGTGTTATGTTTATATTTTCAGCCTTGTATTATTTTATGGGACTTTGGCTTTTGTTTTAAGAGATTTATATTTGGGATATTTGTATTAAACTAAAATTATGGTACTAGTGACTTATTTATTATTATCCACTGCGTATTTATTGTGCACTGTTTATTTGTTGCACACACTTGGCACTTGTCGTTGGGATGCGTGACCGTGTCGTCATCATCCCGATGTCTCGATTTCCGTACGTGTCCATACATAGAAGTTGGGGGCGTCACAATGATGATGATGATGATAAAAAGTATGGTTTGATTAATAAAAAGCCTATGATAAGAAAATGATTATAATTTTTAGAAAAAATTCTTATTGCTTAAGTCTAGTTGTTAATTCTTTACCTAATCTTACTTAATTTGATATTTTCTATGTTCAATGAATATTTCTTATGATCATTAATTGTTTTTGCATACCTAGAGAAATTTTATATGAATTTTGTGAATTTGTATGGTCTCAACTTACTTTAGAACTTGTTTGATTATACTCAAGGTGAAATCCTAGACAGAATATTGCTGGGAAAATGATTAAGGCATTCTTTAGACCGATTGAGCCTTTCAAACTTACTTGTTTAATTTCTTTATCCCTAGTCTCCCCTTTGAGCTTTATGGAATTATATTTTGGCCTTATATTTTTTTTCTTCTTGTAAATCTCATATTTCTTACCCTATTTGAGCTTAAACACTGATTTCCTTACCTTTCAAGAGAACTGAGTTTACACAAAATCACAGACTCACAACAGCATGAAAGACAAGAGAGGCAGAAGGTTTATAAGTAAAGTTAATTATAGCAATATCATCAAAGTCATAAGTTTGGGGGTATGAAAAGTCAACTTGTCTACTGTGTGGCCAACAAGAAAAAGGCCGATGAGAGTCATCCACAAAGGTAGTCAAAAAGGTACAGAATATTTCTAAAAAAAAAATTATCTGACCTGCCGAATAGAGGGGTAAAGATAGAGATACTTGAAAGTACAATAAAGAGAGGTATGTTCAGAGATTTACAATGATTGAGAAGAGATGTTAGAAGTGATAATGCTCTATTTATATGTTGGTGTCCAAACTTAAGTTCTTTTTTTTTTTTTAATTAAAGAGCCGGTAGCCACATGTCCATTAGTAGCCCCGTCACAAGTTTATTAATCAATCCTCACTTATGGCGGGGGAATACCTTGGTTACAACTGCATGCCTTGGAGATTACCAGTAAGATGTTTGGGAGATTACAAATTATCCCACCAATCCAACCAAACAAAACCCAAGCAAAAAAAATCACAAACCCAACCAAAACAAAATAATCAAAGAACAAAACAAGGAAACCAACCAGTAAACCAAAGGACATTCATACTCGAAAATAAGAGATACCCAATTTTTCAACCCGTGTAATACCTTTTAGATGTCGTGGTAAACCAAGATGCCCTTCATAAATGATATTCTTACCCAACTCACCTTCTCTAGCCAAAAAATCTGCCGCACTATTGCCTTCCCTATATTGATGGATCACAACAAAGTTAAACCCCTCAAGCTCCCCCTTTAACTCTTCCCAATAGTCCCAAAGGTCCCATAATGTACATCCCCCTTTCCATAACCAATCTACCACAATACGAGAGTCGGTCTCAATAATGACATTAAAAAATCTGAATTGTTTGCAAAGACGAATACCCGCTAACATAGCCTTTAGTTCTGCCCCATTATTCGTTTCGTTTCCAAAATAAGCTGAAAATGCCGCCATTACCACCCCATTGTTGTCACAAACAATGCCCCCACCACCTGAATTGCCCGAATTTCCACGGTAGCTCCCATCGCAATTTAATTTCACCCAACCCGCAGGAGGTCTAGTCCAAGTGATTATTTTTGCAACTTAAGTTCTCTTGCTTTGTTTGAATCCTACCTTTTCTTTGTAACCCTTACCCTAACCTTACTTTACAAACTTAATAAAGACTTATTAATCTCTAGTGATAGTTTCTGTTCTACATCAGTGGAGAGTGATTTGAAAAGCAAGCCTATGGAGTTTTTAGAGATCCATTATTTATTTACTTGTTTGCATAATCTGGGGAACTAATGATAAACTGAGAATGATGATTATGCATGAATGTGGGGATGGATAATGTAGTGGAATTAATTTTCGAATTAACTTTTGGACTTGATTGATCTTGAATGATTCTTTTGAATTATAGAGTTTAGACAATCTTAGAGGCAATAAATTTTATGAATCAAACAAATACTTGTTTTAATTGTCTTTCTTTTCTTTTTTGCTTGAGAGTGAGCAAAGCTTAAGTTTGGGAGTATTTGATAAATATGATTTTTATGTGATTTTTATCACTCTTTTAGTTATGAAAAGTGTCAGTTTTCCTTTAATTCTATTAATTTTTTTTATTTCTATATATTTTTCTTTATTTTCTTAGATTTGAAGGAATGAGAAGATTTAGTGCAAAAAGAGAACATTTTGGTACAAAATAAGAGACTATGGATCCAAACAAACGAGAGGCAACAAGATCTGAAGAGAGCTGAGGAGATTTAGGTGAGGAGACCCAATGGTGACCAGAATTGGTGACAAGAGTTAGGCGATAAGCTAGATGTTCTACCTCTTGGACGAGAAGACTTCGCAACAAGGCTCTGGGGGACTAGATTGGGTGACCAGTCTAAATGACCAACTTAAGCAACCAACCTAAACTACATCGTGGACAACAACTAGTAAAGGCGAGCAGCTTCACCTCTCAGTAGGTTAGCGAAGACCAGTTATATTCAGTACATACGGCATCTACCAGGTGGGATCCTTTCGAGTTTTACAATCAATCTGCTGACCACCAAATCCGCCCGAACTTCGTAAATCAAACTACTTATTACTGAATCTTCCATTTTAGATAATTCCATTATTCTAGGGATAATTTCTTTTATGTTAATATTTATCTTCAGATCTTTAGGCTAGATTGTAGCCGCATTTATCTTGTTTTTGAATTTGAATTTTGACATCTATTTAATCTCGACTTGTGGGATGAACAGAGGAGGAGGAGTGTCTGAGTTTTGGAGAGTTTGAGTTTAGAGTAAAAATATTCCAGAGTTTATTCTTTGAGTTTATTTCAAGTAGGCAGATATGGAGGGCAAAGGCGAGAGCCGCATTCTTCATCAACCTACTCCAATGAAGAACACTAGTTTTATTCTTTCTGTTTTCAATTTCATTATGGACTAATTTTATTTCCTAGAATTTTTATGTAGTCTAGCATTGAACACACAATTTGTATTCTAAATTATCGTATTTTCAATATTTCCATGGTTAAGTGTTTATTCCTTATTCTTAATACTTGCAATTTTCTAACTAATTATTGTTCGATCTATTGAATTGCAATAAGACTGAGAGGTGATTTGTGATTAAAGCTCTAGGATTAAGCACCACAAGTTGAGCGAAAGTAGAGATACTTTTTTGCGATTAGTGTGATTTTCAAGAAAAATTCAAAGAACTTAATGAGTCTCCAATTAGTTAAATTCACACAGACATATAGAGTTATTAGTTGAAGATATTTTTGGTATTATTCGAGAGAAAATATTGAATAGTTAAGAGATTTTTATCATCAGTTTGAGATAATTTGAATTCTATAACAAGAAAGAATAAATTGTGTGGGATTTGCTAGGTGAAATCAAAAGCTCTAAATCTATTCTTATTATCTTTAAAATCTAAATTTTAATGTTCTTTTCTTCAGTTTAATTTAGATAATCTATTCTTCAAATTTTGATTTTTTAAATAGTAATTAATTTAGTAAATTTCAATACTCAATAGCATAATTATTCTTTGTGGGTTCAACATCTATTTTTTTTTAAAAAACACTTTAATATTTGTTACGATTTTGTGCACTTGCAAATATTTTCAGCATAACAGTTTGTATAGTTGTGTTTTTTTTTATTTTGTTTTATTTCATATTTAGATTTAAGACAAAATATACATGAGGAATGTAAATTTTGATTTGGAGTTAGTATGCAAAACCATTAATCTAGGAGTAAAATGGTCATTTTCTACAAGTAGAAGGGTAAAATAGACATTTTGCTATGACTGTAAGTTAGACTCTAACTTACTTTCGAGATATTTATGTATCTAAGGTGGTAAGCCTATAAATTTGATAGTCTTGTCACTTATGATCATTGTAAATATTTTAATATGTCATGCCATGTCAATTATTTCAAATACATACTTAACTGTTACATGCCACGATATGCCATGTTATCTGTTTCAAATTCACTACCATATGCCATGATATGCCATGTCATTTGTTACCAGTTCATTTGTCACATACCACGAATGTCACGTTATCTGTTACATGTTTGTATGTTACATGCTAGGAATGCCATATCATTTTTATGTACATGTTTATTTGTTACATGTCATGGTTACATATCACAAGTCCCACGAGCTGATCATAAAAAGTTTTCCAAGTCTAGTCATATTACTTCCACGTACAGTCAAGTTATTTTTCAAGTCATTATTAATAAATTATGGTAATTCCATGAGACAAGACTATACTATCATGATAATTCCATGAGACAAGGCTACACTATCATGATAACCCCATGAGATAAGAACATTGTGGCAACTTTATGAGACAAGAACATCATGGCAACTCAATGAGATAAGAATATCATTGTAACCCCATGAGATAAGGTTATATTTTCATGTTATTTCAGTATGAGTCACGTTACTTTTCGAGTTAGTTGATGTCTTGTTCATGTTAATTTTAGTTTATGTTAAGTTAAGTTCGGTCAAGTCATGTCACGCTCATGTCTAGTCATGTATTTTCAATCAAGCACATGTCATGTTATTTTCCAAGTCATGTTACTCAAATTCATGTTCATATCACAATGCATTTATCCCATTGTACTATTATGCACGTATACGTATACTGTTAGTAATTTGATACTTCACTTACAATGAGAAATGCTTAAGGTCCCGATTTTGGGGCCCGAGCATTTCTCCTTAGACTTTTTTTTACTTAACGATTAAATAAGTGTTTTTTTTAATAATGTTGTACTTTTTAAAAAAAATGTTTAAGGATATAAAAAAATGTAAGAAAAAATAAATAAAAGAAAGCATTTAGCCTTATCAGGACCCTTCCATGTGCTACACCCTCGGTGGCTTCTCACTAGGTAGTCCCAACTATCATTCCTCCTAGAATAGTAGACAATGTTAAAGGTGTGCATCTGAACACGTTTTTTTTTCGGTCCGGTTAAAAATCCAGAAATCTAGAGGATCCAGGTGGATACAAAATTATTATATTCCCCTTCCTCAAAAGTTTAAAGGCTATAACCCGTAGGTTTCTTCTTCCCAAAACAAAAGGTCAAAAAGTAAAAATCACTTTGTGAAATTTCATTTCCTTCGGCGCCTCTCATCTCACTTCTCGATTTCCTCTCTCTCCGACAAAACCCAAGCATCCTTCATCAAATTCATTGCCGCCGATGACTAGCAGTGGCCGTTGTCCATCAAAGTCACTTTCTTCTCTCTACTTGGTAGCTTCCTCTCTCACTCTCTCCCTCTCTCTCTCTCTAAGTTTGTAGATCTAAGTTTGTGTTTGTAGATAGAGATTCTGTGTTTGTAGATCTGTTTTTTGGGTTTCTTTATTTTTAAAATCTTCTAGCAAAAACATGTTTGTAGATCTACATGCTTGCAACAGTATAAATTTTGTAAAACTGTGTACTTT
Organism: Cyclocarya paliurus; assembly: GCA_029856935.1. NCBI lineage: Eukaryota > Viridiplantae > Streptophyta > Magnoliopsida > Fagales > Juglandaceae > Cyclocarya > Cyclocarya paliurus. Next base: position 9,433,652 of record CM056956.1, read on the forward strand.
TTTATTCTGAAAAATAATGTTCAGATGGTTTCTCAATTTGTATATCACTTTCCTCTCTTGTTGGTTGTTTACCACTTTGGCTAGATCTATTTATGTAGTTTTAGATCTGAGTTTCTGTGTTTGTGGAATCTGAGTTTCTGTGCTTGTAGATCTGAGTTTCTGTTGGTACGGTACCCGTATTTGTTCAATCTCAAATCTGTCGGCTTATTTATGTTTTTCTTCTTCTTTTTTTTTTCCCTTCCTTTGGGTTTGGATCTGTATCTATGTTTGTTCTGTCCTTTCTATTCCTCAATAATATTTTTGAGTCCTAAATGTGAATATGGATTTTTGTGTTTGTGTTTAAATCTAGATGCAATTTGCCCATATATGAGTTTTTGTATTTAAATCCATATGCAGTTTGCCCAGATCTTTGCATTGTGTGTGAATAAACTATATATATGCTTTTGTCTGAAAGAGGGCATAAACTTTTTACCCTAGCAGCTTGATGTCAGAAAATGGTTATGAACTGATTTTGTGGAAAGGATGTTGTGTCCATGAGCTTGTGTTTGAATAATGTTTTGTTTGAAGTAGAAGATGTATTACTAAATGTTTTGCTTTGTTTAAAGACTAAAGTATAAGATGTTATCTATGTTATCTTGCCTTTTAACATGCATCTTCTAACTATTTAAAATTCTCTATTCTCTATGTTTCTTGTTGTATTTTTGTTTATTGAGCAGTATATATATCTAGCTTGTTGCTGAGAATTTTAGTAGTTTTGTCAAGCTACTAAAACATATGTTCTATTAATATATCTGCATGTTGGTAATTATTTGTCAAGCTACTGATCATAAATTGAGCATTAGTATATTCTTTTCCCATCAACTAATATGTTTGAATAAGTGCTGAAGTACTTTATCTTTGGTAGATTAAAAAAGACAGAGTAGCCAAACTTATTGTGCTGTTACTGTTTCCCTGTTCTCCATCTCCACAATTGGGTCAAGCATTTGTTTCTAAATTTTTTTTTAGTACTTTATCTTTATTGATTTTTAGTACTTTATCTTTTACTAAATCTGTTTTCATAATAGTTTTGGGACCATTGACCAATTTGGATGGAGACAATGAAGAAGATGAGAATCAGCAGTAGTGTGGCTCTTTGGAAATATTAAGAGAGAGAAATATTTCTATCTTTGTTTATATTGGAGGCAAATAGTCATAGCATTTAGTGTTACCTGTTGATATTATTGTGATGTATTATTATTTATTTTGTGTGTAAATTGATGTTTTGCATTGTGATGTAAACAACAACATAATATGCAGTGTATTGTGTGTATTGATGTTTATTATTAATTAGTTTTATAAAAATTTGAATGATTAATGAAAAGTTTAAAATGCCTATAAAGATATTCATTATATAAAAAATAATAAACATATTGGCCTATTAAAAAAAGCCCTTTAAAAAGTGTTAAAAAGATTTTTTTTTTTTTAAAGGCTCTTAAAGTGTTTAATAGATATGTTTTTAAAAAAAAAAATGAAAAAAGAAAAAAGAAAGCCTTTCAAAAAGTGCTAAAAGAAATTTGTTTTTAGAAAGTGATAAAAACACCGTTTACAAAGTGTTAAAAAAATAATTTAGAAGAAAAAAGTAAAAAAAACAAATCTGATACTCGCCCGGGTTTTGGCCGGATTAATCCGGATGGATATCTGCCCGATTTTAAATAGCCGGATTTGGATCCGCATGTTCCCGGATATCCGGATCCAGATGCACAGCCCTAAACAAGGTATTAGGATCTGGAGAACCCACTCATGGGAGATTGGACGAGATTAAATAGAATATGGAGCACAGACAAGGAGTTGATGAAGTCTATTCCCCATATTTTGGATGTCAGTTTGGAAATCATAGTTGAGTTGCGTGAGTGGCTCAGCGATCTAGTACAATAGATTTTACTTTTAGAATTGCAGACTTGTTGCACAATTACTATAACCTTTTGGATATCAGTTACCATGTGAATTTGATGAAGGATGTTTTTGTTTTGGGATATATTAATTTTGGTACATAGTATTGCAAAAAAAAAAAAAAATTGCATACTATTAGATGCATGCTAGGTGCAATGCATCTTTAACTATCATGAATGAGAGTATGTAACCTTGTGTTGCATGTTCTGACGCTTCATGCTCCTTCAAATCCCAAGCGGAGTTTGAGGACGTCATAGGGTGGTATGAGAGCAATACATATTTGGGTTAAATCAACATGTCCTTTGGAGTTGTACCAAAAAATAGGATTGGAATTTCAATGTTCTATTTAGGCTTGAATTTGAGATATTTAGTCTTGGAGAAACGAATGTGTTGGAGAAGGTAAGTATGACAACATTGGCCACAGAACAGAGGTAACATGGCCTAGTTGTCCAAATCATGGAACAAAAACAAAAGTCTCAAATGTAGGAAGGTAACAGTTTTGGATCTCTCACCTAATTTCCACTGAAAAGATGCAAGTGTAGAAATGTGACTCGTTCGAAAATGAGCAGCCCAAAGGCTATCCCAAGTGCAGGAGCGTGTTGCGTAGTAATTAGCAATAAATTCCTAGATCCTCTCCACAGGGAAAGTGCTAAAAATAAACTCGTGTAAAATGGTGGAATTATTTACAATGAGAAAATAAAAATAAAAAGTGATGATATGTACAATGGATGAAAGAGTGCAATGAAAAAGAAAATTTACTGGTCGTGAACCAGATTCATTTTTGGTTGGCTTTGAGTGTTGAGAAGCAGTGATGAAAAGTAAAGAAATTAAAGCGCAAGACAGTGAATTTAAATTGCTGAAAATTAAATAACTGAAATTTAAATGAGCAAGAAAATTAAATGACATAAAAATAAATTGCAGGAAATAAAAATGCAGAAAAATAAATGACATGAATTTAAAGTGCAGAAATTAAAAGTGCAGAAAAATAAAGTGCAGTAATTTAAAGTGCAGAAAATTAAATTGCAGAAAAATAAATGACAGAAATTTAAAGTGCATAAATTTAAAGTGCGTAAAATTAAATGACATAAATTGAAATAACAAAATAAAAATAAAGTGGAGACTACAGATAAAGGAGAGGACAGCTCGATAACACAGTTGGTCCATTAAGCTCTCAACTGCATCACCGAACTCCCTCACTTCATCTGCGCTTCCTCCAAAATAAAAAGACTACATACTAATCCTAAGCTATTCTACTGGGTGTCTAACATCGACCACCCTTTCTTCGTTTGCTTACAAGCCTTATATAGGCTTCAAAATAACACTGCACTGTGTTGAATACACCTGTGTTGTCCATGTCCCACGTGAAAGGTGCTACTTCGGTGATTTATTTCACAGATCAAAAGCTCTCAGCCGCCCACCTTTTCTCTTTATTTTCTGTGGCGTTTTCCTTCTTCTTTGTTTGCTTTAGTGTGACATGCCGTGTGTTGCTGTTCTGTCCCATGTGCATCTGCCTTGTTTCCCACATGCAGAAGAATCGCCTCTTTCCAGTTCATCTCCCACTGCCAGCGTTCCTCTTCATTTTTTTCTTCTTTTCTTTTCCCGCATGCTTGCTGCGTCCGTCACCTTTTTCTTCTTTCTTCTTCTTCCGTGCGTCGCATTTCTTTTTCTTTTCTCTTATTTTTCTGCTGCCGAGTCCACTATCTCCTGCTCCGTTTCTTTTCTTCTTCTTCGTTTTTTTTTCTTTTTTTTTCTCTCTTTTCTTTCTCTTCTTCCCGCATGCAGCGTCTTCCAGCGTTTTCGTGTGCGTGTGTTCAGCTCCAGTAGGCCAAAAGTCCCATTTTTCTTTGCATTTGTAATTTGCCAAAACGAAAAGAATCTCTGTGTCTTCGAGTCCTCCGTGCCTGCTTCCTACCGAACAGCTTTAAGGCCCACGGTGACTCCGTAAAATTTCTCTATTTTATGGAAGAAAAACAGAGGTGCTGGCCGTGCATGTAGGTTGGGCAGAGGCTTAACATACGGTGGCTGTAGATGAACTGGGCAGAGGTTTATGTGAAGATGGAGGAACTGGCGGAGGTTTACGTGAAGGTGCAGTGGTGCTGCGCTGAGTAGGTCGTGCAATGGTGTTGTCGAACCTGCAGATGCAGTGCAGCGTGGAGGCAGGGTGCAGAGAGCACTGTGGTGGTTGAGTTTGGTGGTGCTAGGCTGAGCAATGTGCTCTGTTTTCACCTCTTAAAATAGAGGATGGCGCTTCGGCATGTGTAGGTGGTTGAGGAGGCAGCAGGTGGAAGCCGTGGGTGCCTTCGGCGAGGCCGAGCATGGTGCATGCATGAAGTGGTGTTGCCGGCCGTGAAGGTGCTGCTTGAAGTGGTGCTGCCGAACGTGAAGGTGCTGCTTTGCTGGGTAGAGATTCACGGGTGTAGATGGCTTTGTACATGGCGATGGACGTGCTGCGGGTTGACGTGCAGCGGGTTGAAGATGGAAGCAACGACATGTAGTTTTGGACAAACTACATGTCGTTTGACAGTGGCTGTAAAACAAAAAATAAAAAATAAAAAATGAAACTAGATAAACAACAACAGAAAAATAAATAAATAAAAATCAAACATAAATAAAATAAAACAAAACTAGAAGGAAAAAAATAAAATATTAAAAGTGTGTTGTGCAAGTGAATAAATATTATTCAATTAAATCATAAGTTATAAAATTAAGCATAAATTATGTTTTTAATCAATTTAAATCATAACTTGGATTTATGCCTCTTAATCAATTTTTTCATCTAAAACCAATGATAAAATAATAAAATAATTAAAAATATATTGGTCTTAAGTGTATAAAATATGCAATAATGCAGTTCAATCAAAATGTCAAGGGGGCTTGTAGCCAAGAATCCGTAGTCAAGTGGCCTGCTTTTGAATTGACAACTATTAAGAGATGGTCAACGTAGTAGCAATAGTGGAGGCTGAACAGAGGGAAGTGACTAGTCGGACCAACTCTAAGAGGAAGAGAGCTTCTTCATACGTTGTTGAGGAAAGTTTGGAAAGGAAGAGAGTATTTTTCAAATCTGACAAGGGAAAAGGCATCATGATCGGGGACAAGTACCGATCACATCTCCATTTTGTGGAGAGTGCAGTAAGCACCGTGGTGGCAAGTGTAGAATTGCTTTGGGGACCTGTTTCAAATGTGGCCAAGAGGGTCATATGATCAAAGATTGCCCCATTATTACTTTGAGGAAGGAAAGTAGCGGATTTTCTCCCAATGGAGACTACAAACCAAAGTCGACGCACCAAGTACCCTTTAGAGTGTACGATGTCACTCTAGGAGACGTAGATGCTAATGCCCCAGGAATTGAAGGAGCTAGCGTCATCACTTGTATTTTCTAGGACCTATGTATTGTTAACCTTAGCTAAGATTAGTTTGACTATGATTAGTATTATTACATTTTTATGATTAACGTTAGGCACTGCCAAACCCTCAAGGTTTGTAGCATGTATGCTGTTTGTTTTAATCGCGTCACTATTTTTAGTTAATGCGGCATCGCACAAGAGTTAGTTTGCAAGCTGAATTCTTACCCATGAGGTAAGAGTTAGTTTGCAAGTTGTTTTGGTTTTGGGGATAAATAGATGGAACGAACTATCCAAACTTAGACGATATGATTGAGTTTGTGTCCGAAAGAGTAAAGTGATTAGGAGAAACATTGGCCTTAGTAGGATCCACTTATGATAGTAGTTTTACCCAGCCGCCATTAAATGGTCTCTAGAGATGCACTGTATTAGTGGAAATGTATGTTGCAGTTTTATTGAAGACAATTATGGGGAGAGTAAATCTTTGTCCTAAGGATTTATGTAAGCAATAGGAACAAATCCTTTTGATTAGAGTCAAAATAAGAGGTAGCTCATGATGGATAGAAGAGCTAAGCCAACCGCAAGGGAGAAAGCTGTCAGTTTAAAATTAGTGGCTGAACAGCTAGCAAGATACTACCTATGTAGATGAGCGATTGTTTTGGTTACGAAGAGGTAAACTAGCCAAGAAAAATAGGATTCCTTGAGTAAATAGAAAAAATGGATTAATTTGTGTATGGATTACAACTTTCTAATTAAATTACAAGGACACCTAAAGTGTATCGCATATATTTCTCTGAGGAAGAAGTTTAGAGATCAACCACCTAAAGTTTTAGATTCAAAGAGTATATTGGTATGATCCAAACTACCTTGTGGAAGAATCCCAATGCTACTTGTTGAATTGAGATAGAGAGATAGTGATGTAGAGGGATTCGAGTCTAAATCCGAGACCGATGAGGCTCAGTTGACGAATGCGATGTTAAAAGCATAGGACTACTTAAATAAGGTAGACTAGCACAAAGTAGACAGGAAGAGATAAAGATTTGGGCGAGGAGACTTAGGTAGTCGGGAAGAGATAAAGATTTGGGCGATGAGACTTATCTCTCAGATGGGTGAGGAGACTTGTTCCTCATATGGGCGAGGAGATTTATCCCTCAGTTGGGTGAGGAGACTCATCTCTTTGTTGAGCGAGGAGAAGTGGTGACATCCGTATTTTAATTATAACTTTGGCTAAAGGTTTCAGAATCGCGCAAATGAACCCAATCCAGAAAGCTCTCTTCGGCGTGCACATTGTGGTCACCATGCTTTGCCTAGTGGGCCCCTTTTCAACCCCAAAATCATCCATTTTTACCTCTGAAGTGTCAATTTTAGTCAACTCTTTTAATTTTGGTTAATTTTCTTTTATGGTAATGTTTATTTTTAGTAATGATGTTATTCTGGATTCTTAGGCTAGATCTTAGTCATAATTATATTATTCCGTATTCTATTGTTTGGCCTTAATTACATATTTACAAATTTTCGTTAGCTATTTAAGCATGGCTTATAGGCTTCAGAAATGAGATTTATGTTATTTAAAACCTTAATCTTAGAGTTTATCTTAGGGTTTCTCTCTATTTGTGAGTTTTCTCAATCTTAATCTCTAGCTTCTGTTGTTTAGCGAGTCATCAGAATTAATATCTATGTCAGGGAAACTAGTGACTTCGCTTAGACAATGATTCAATGTCTTAGAAGGTTAGCCTAGAACTTGTTTAGTTTGGGTATTTTCCATGTGAGCATCATCTTCTCCTTTTGTGTGATAGTAGTTATATTACATGCACGCCTAGATTTGAAGAAGGAAATCTTTTTTTAGGAGAGGAGCATGTAACAACCTGCCAAAAATTCAATAGATGAATTTATGTAGACCTTAGGAGCGTCGTGAAATCCTAGAAAGATTTCACGAATCGAGCGACAACTTAGGTTTTAGTCTATCAGCATAATTAGTTTTATACTTGTTGTAACAACCCGCTAGAAATTCAATGGTGAAATTTCTATAGGCTTTAGGAACCTTGTGAAAACTCCGTACACGAATTGATCAATCGCGTAAGTTTTAATCTGTCAGCATAGTCAGTGTTACCACTCACTATAGTGTTAGAAGTGTAATTTTATTTATTTGAGATACCTAGAAGTATCAGAATAAGTTATGATCTGAGCCATTGGACTCAATTTATTATTTAGGATTTTATAGCTCAATAAACCCATTTTCAGTTTCGGACAAAATGCTTGATCAAAAATGCATTTTGATTATTTCGAGGCACTTCAGAGTTGAATTTCAATAAACGATTTTTACTATTAGATTAGTATGTATATTTAGGATTTTATAGTGTAAAGTTTATTTTCACTTTTTCCGGAGTGAATAGTAACCTCAATGGTAACACCAAATGCAGTGTTTTCAAAATTGCAGTGTGGAATGTCCAAATCAGGTTAGATAAGTCTTGTTCAGTAACTTGGCAAGATCTTAGCCACACTTGTGAATAGTATTGGACACTTGGCACTAAGAGAAATCATAAGATGGAAATGTGAAGAAAATCAAGGTGTGAGATCATGTCACCTAAGTAAAACTCTATTCTAGCCAATCATCCACTTTGTACCAAACTAAATAGTATTTCAACCCTAGTGAAATCTCAAATACTTGAAATCCAATTAAAACCCCAAAAAGCTTGGAAGAAACCAAAATCCTAAACGGTTACCCCAAATTGGATTTCAAAACCCTAATGGATCTGATTTTTAGCATTGTGTTTAATCACTTGATTAAATCACTTCCACATACTACTAATCCCTCAAATTCATGTTATGACGTCATTATTCAAACCTTTAAACCTTAAAAATTTGATTGGATCAAAAAAAATTAGATTTGAGCTTGATAGCATCTTAAACCCTCTTTAAACCCCAAAACGAAACCCACTCGGTTAAGGCCCATTAAGCCCACGAATTTTGGCCACCTTAGCAAAACTTGTTAGGAAGTTTCCACCCACCCAAGCCTAACCACTTGATTAAAGCCAATAGTTGTTGATGGGAAAGCAAAGACCACCTCACCACAACCACCTTCCCTTCCTCATTTCATCCCTTTTACTCACGTTCTTGGAGAGAACACTTATAGTTTTCTCTTGGGTAGTTTTCTGAGCTTTCTTGCTTATGATTTTTGAAGCCCTTGTAAACATTATCTCACGAATCTTCCTAATTCAAGTTGTTCCCTTTTGAGTTTAGTTTTTTTTGGTACCTTTTGTGTTTAATTTCACGGTCATTTTATTGATAAAAAGTTGTTTTAACCATGGAAAGGTCCACCTGGGAGATAAACAAGATAGTATGTTATATTTTGAGTTTTTGACCAAGCTAATGAATAGATCTTGGTCAAGATTTTTTATGGAGTATTTTCAACATGTTTATATGAATTTTTTTTAAGGACTCGTTGCTTGATAAAAGCTTTTTAATAAAATATTTTCTCATATCTAGAAACTTAGAAATTGGAAGGAGAAAAATAGTTATTGTTTTAAGAAAGTTTGGATATTTTGTGATTTAATCTAACTCCAATGACTTTGATATTTTTATTTGATGATTCTAAACCTTTGATCTATATGTTAGGATCTTGCTTTGGAGATTTTAGGAGTTGATTTGTAAAGATATGATTTTTATGCAAGAAAATACTCGGTTGGGTCAAAAGTTTGATGATTTCGGTTAGATCCATGTTTTGGTTTATGTTTTACCACGTGATTTTAAGTTTAATGCTTGGATCTACTTTAAGATATATTTTGAAGCCATATGATAATGTTGGTTTGAAGTTTTTATCGAGGTATGTTTCAGATCAAGTGTTTGATCAAATTAAAGTTGAGAAAAACATTATGTTTTTGTTTTAAGTGTTGGAGTCAAGTACTTCAATTGAGATTTTGTGATTTTTAGTAACTTTTATATATTGATTCAAAGCATGATAATTCTTAAGGGTGTGTTTTGGACATGATAATTCAAGATAGGAACAGGGCAAATTTCCACCTTTCAGCCTGTGGCGCCCCCGACTTCCATGTACGGACCAGCATGGAAATCGAGACACCCGGGATGATGACAACCGGTCACACATCCCAACGACAAGTGTCAGTGTGTGCAACAAATAAACAGTGCACCAAAAAAAACACAGTGGAAGGTAATAAAGTCTACTAGTACCAGAATTTTAATTAATACAGAAATCCAAAATACGAATACCTTAAAACAAAGCCAAAGTCCCAGAAATAAAACACAAGTCTGAAAATAAAACTACAGCTCGAGTGATCCCAGATCAGTCCTCCGGCGGAGCCAGATCCTCAGGCTCGGCATCTGCATCATCAACAAAGTCTGCAGTACTATGAAATGGTACCGCAGGTAAGTTATAACCTAACCAAGTCTAGAGATAAAACCATACTCTAACAATTAACCATGCATGCCCAATGATGCAATATGAAAAAAAGTGCAACACACGCCAAAAATCTCATTGGCTCAAAATCATTCCCAGTAAAATCCATTTCCACCATTTTCCCAGAAAATGGTATACAAAAACATTTCCATCATTTTTCCAGAAAATGATACACAAAATCAACTCACGCTATTTTCCCAGAAAACAGCTATTTTCCAGTTAATCCAATTAACCATATGCACCATGGTCTCCCCTATGGACCATCCGCACTTCCTGGCTACTTTACGAGAGATGCCCAGTTCCGCACCCGGTGCGTTCGTGGCCAGGTCATCCTCTAGCCCCCGCCAGCAGAAGGGCCACGGAGTCGGCACGTCCAACGTCCGATCCCGTTGTCGCCCGGCGACAACCCAGGGGATGCCACTCAGTATATTGCGCTCCCGAGTGACCAGAGGAGCTCCACCGAGATAATGCCCCATCTCGGCTTGGGGTCGTGATACACACGCACCCACAAATCCAGTCAACACATGAAAACCCAGTTTTCATAAAAATCACATGAACATGAATGCAATACACGAAAACCCAGTTTTCTATTTACAAACATGCCATATGCACAATATGCAATGAACCAGATCAATCCTCACAACCAATGATCAACTCCCAAAACCACAATCAACCAAAATATCCAATATCCAAATCCAAAATCACAACATAACCGAACTCCAACAAATATCCAATCACAATTAATCACACACAATAAGTACTCCGATCAATCCAACCACCCCTGAACTCCTCGGACTCAGTCCGGAAACCAACCAAGATACATAAATAAATAAAAGCAGTTAATTGCATAAATATAATTAAATCTCAAAGAAATGTTTAGGAAATACTTACAGCGCTTTAAAACAATTTTACGAAGAATCCGAGACACTGAAAATCGCCAAAGCAGCAAAATTGCACAGTGTAAAAATATTGGCCGAAAAGCAGTGAAATTGGAATTTCACACGGGTTCAAATGAAGGCTTGAAATTGATAGGGTAGGGCCTTTGGAAGGTGGGGAATCTAATGGTGGTGGTGGTTGGCCGTGAATAGTGGCGGAAATGGGCAGTTTAAGGCCGAAAATCTCGGATCGGGTTTGAAGCTCGTACGGGCGGCTCCGGCGATGGATCGAGGCCGGGTTTGGGTGGAAAATCTTGGTATTGGGCCGGTGAAGATGTGGTGAAGAAATGGTGGCCGGAGGTGGCCGGACGGCGGCGGAATGGCGAAGAGAAGCCCGCGGCTTCGCACGGCTCTCGGAGACAAACGGCGGCTCGGGTTGGTCTGAAATTGGTGCAGTACGGTCGCCGATTGACGGGGAGTCTGGTGGTGCTGGCGGTGTCGACCACCGCCGGCCGACGGCGGTGCAGCGACGGCAAGACTGAAATACGGTGGAGAGGAGAGAGAAGCAGGAGAGAGAGGGAGAGGGGCTGGGTCGCGCGGGAGAGAGAAAGGAAAAAGAAAGAAAAAGAAAGAAAAAAGAAAAAGAAGAGAAAAGAAAAGATGAGGAAAAGAAATGAGGTCCAATCCTCACAACTTTTGGGTCACAACTGATCCTCAAAATAACTATTTTTAAAACAGTAAAATATTTAAATCAATTTAAACTCAAAACTAATTAAAGTAAATTATTAAACTCCGACAAAACATCATTTAAAATAAAGAGGAATTAAATTGCAGAACACTAATTATAATTAATCAAACGCAGTGAAATGATTTAATTAAAACAATAATAATTTTAAAACACATAAACAACCCAAATTAAATTAAAGATCAATTTAAATTCACAACAATAATTAACAATAAGAAAATCCAATAAAATAATTTTCACAACTTAAAATATTATAAAATAATATTCTAAAACTCCCAAAATTCTAAAACAAAATAATTAATCACCAAATAAATTAAATAAATCATTCTTTAAAAATACACTAAAATCTGGGATGTTACATTTCAGTCACAGCCATAGACCCATTACGAGGTCTCTCAATCAAGCATGCAACGTACCCATTCCTTATTACAGGAGACTTCTAGGGCCATCAGTTACATAACAATTGGGCTTTGCTCACTTGTGCTTTGCATTTGGAAGTACTATTTTCTCATGTTGCTGAAATTGTTATCGATTTGTGGTGAGGACAGTACTATCCAGTTGGTTGCGAGGTTTTGCCTTAGTTTGATGGATTAGCTCTCAGACTCCACATAGATTGCCTATTATTGTTGGGTCTTTTCCTTATTCTCTGTCACAGGTGCCTTGTGGCTGGCCTTGAAGAATTGAAGTGTAGTGTGCTTACTATAAAGTCTGAAAGGGGTTGGTGTTGCAGAAGAAATTCATGAGGCAGCAGAATAATCGAAATAACAGAATGGGGCTTTTAATGAAACGATGAGTTTTGGAGTCGAAATGTGGGGTGTCGTCTTATGTGCAAGCACTGAGACGCAAGGGCCACCAGAGTTGGAAGAACAATGTGAGGAGGGGTCTGAGGAGTTAGAAGTTTCAATTAATGCCATCTCTGGATGTGTTAGTACTAATGCTATGAAATTGTCGGAGAAAATTGGCTCCTCTTTAGTTTAGATTCTTGTGGATTCAGGAAGCACTCATAACTTCCTGGATCCAATGGTAGTAGAAGCTGCCGATTTAAAGGTAGTTCAGGATGAGGCTCTTCAGGTGAAAGTGGCAAATGGTACTCTGATACTTAGTCAAGGCAGATGTGAAGAGTGGATAAGTGTCCAAGGAACAAAATTTCGAGTTCCTTTCCATGTTCTTACCTTGGATGGGTTGTGATGTTGTCTTGGGTGTGCAATGGCTCAAAACATTGGGAAACATCTGGTGGAACTTTACTGATGTGTCGATGCAGTTTGAGGTAGGTGGGCAGAAGATGCTCTTACAAGGTCTTATGTCTCATGCTACAGAATGGGAAGTTGGTATTAATGTCCTTCAATCTTCCTCTATTAGCCAGCACGGATGGTTATTGCAATTGGTGGCACTTGATTCTGGGGTTGAACAGATGGAAGTTCAGGCTGAATTGGAAGAAGTTCTACAGCAGTTCAGTTCAGTGTTTGATGAACTTATGGGGTTGCCTCCCCCTAGAGCTTTTGACCATCGAATTGTGTTGAAGGATAGTAGTGCACCAACTTCAGTGAGGCCTTATAGGTATCCTCATTATCAAAAATCTGAAATTGAAAAAATTGTGCATGACTTGTTAACAAATGGAGTTATAAAGCCTAGCCAAAGTCCATTTTCCTCACCTATGTTGCTTGTTAAAAAAGCTGATGGCACTTGGAGGATGTGTATGGATTATCGAGCTCTTAATCAAGTAACTATAAAGGACAAGTTTCCAATCCCTGTCATTGACGAGTTGCTGGATGAACTTTATGGAGCTAAGTTCTTTTCTAAACTTGATCTTAGATCAGGTTATCATCGAATACGGGTAAGAGAAGAGGACATTCCCAAAACAACATTTAGAACTCATGAGGGTCACTATGAGTTCTTGGTATGCCTTTTGGGCTTACCAATGCACCTGCTACCTTTCAAGGATTGATGAATCATGTTTTCAAGCCTTTTCTTCAAAGATTTGTTTTGGTATTCTTTGATGATATCTTGGTATACAACCAAGATTTTGTCGGCATCTTGAACATTTGAAGGAAGTGTTATCTGTTTTTCAGCAACACAATTTATTTGCAAAGAAATCTAAATGTAGATTTGGAGTTACTGAGGTAGACTATTTGGGACACATTATTTCTGAAAGGGGAGTGAGGGGAGATCCTACGAAGATTTCTTCCATGTTGGATTGGCCTATTCCTAAAATAGTGAAAGCATTGAGGGGATTTTTGGGCCTTACGGGTTATTATCAAAAATTCATCAAGAATTATGGTTCGATAGCTGCCCCATTAACAATGTTGCTGAAAAAGAACTCCTTTGCGTGGTTTGTTGAAGCTGAAGAAGCTTTAAGGAGTTAAAAGTTGTTGTTGCAACACCCCCAGTCTTAAGACTTCCATATTTTTCTTAAGGAGTTCATTATTGAGTGTGATGCTTCGGGGGTGGGCTTGGGAGCTGTATTGATGCAAGATAGCCAGCCAATAGCTTTCTTTAGTAAAGCTTTAAAAGGAAGAGAATTATTGTTGTCTACCTATGAAAATGAGTTCTTAGCATTGGTGAGTGCAGTAGGGAAATGGAGACCATATCTCTTAGGGCAGTCTTTCAAGATCAAAACTGACCAATAGGCCTTGAAGCACTTGCTGGAGTAAAGAGTGGCCACTGAGGCTCAACATAAGTGGATCTCCAAGCTCATGGGTTATGATTTTTGTGTGGAATACAAGAAGGGCCGAGACAATAAAGTTGCTGATGCACTTTCCAGGAAGTCTGAGGAAGAATTAGCTACATTGGCTCTTATTTCATTTCCCACTCCCTTGTGGTTAGAAGAAATTAAGCAAAGTTATGCCTATTCTAGTGACATTGCTAATCTGGTTATTGCCTTGCAGCAAGGGCAACAGGTTCCTAAGGATATCTCTTTGCAGCAAGGTCTTCTTTTTCGAAAAGGAAAGTTGGTGATAGTTCCTTCATCTCCATTTCATGCTAAAGTGCTACAACATATCCATTACAGCCCTGAGGTAGGTCATGTGGGTACCATAAAACGTTACAAAAGGCTAAGATGGATTTTTTCTGGCTAGGCATGAGGAAGGATGTTAAAAAACTGGTTCGAGAGTGTCAGATCTATCAAGTGAATAAACATGAAACTGTTCTTCCTGCAGGGTTACTTCAACCCTTGCCTATTCCTCAAAATCCTTGGCTCGACATTGCCATGGATTTTATTGAGGGTCTACCTTCTTCGAATGGACTGACTGTCATTTTGACTGTGGTGGACAGATTGACAAAGTTTGGGCAATTTTTTCATTGGCTCACCCTTATACAGCTAGTAAAGTAGCTGAGGTTTTTTTTGCTGGTGTCTTCAAGCTCCATGGCCTACTAAAGACTATTGTGTTTGATCGAGATACAATCTTTACTAGTCTTTTTTGGACAGAATTGTTTAAAATGTAGGGTACCACTTTGGCTTTGAGCTCAGCCTATCATCCACAATCTGATGGCCAAGCTGAAGCCTTGAATAAATGTGTGGAAGGTTATTTGAGATCTTACATAGGGTCTAGGCCAAAAAGCTGGAGTAAGTGGTTGCTAATGGCCAAATGGTGTTATAACACTACTATACATTCCTCAACTGAGTTTTCACCTTTTCAGGCCTTGTATGGTATTCCACCCCTTCGGTTGATTTCTTACATCCCAGGCACCACTGCAAATGCTGAAGTGGATCACCAGTTGAGAACTAGAAAGAGATTCTGTCCCTTTTGAAGGAGAATTTGAGGAAGGCTCAAGAAAGGATGAAACTCTATGCTGATAGGAAGAGGCTTGAGAGAGTTTTTCAAGTGGGGGATTGGGTTTTTCTGAAGTTGCAGCCTTACAGACAGAAATCTGTGGCTATGAGGCACAATATGAAGTTGGCTCCGAGGTACTATGGACCTTTCTAGGTCATTTAGAAGATAGGGACAGTGGCATATAAGTTGAATTTACCTTCTTCCTCCAAAATACATCATGTTTTTCATGTTTCTTGTTTAAAGAAAATGTTGGGTGACCAGATTTCTCCTTTGTCAACTTTACCTCCAGTGGACAGTGAGGGCAGTGTGCAGCCTAAACCTAAGATGATCTTGGATAAAAGGATGAAGAAGATGGGCAATCATGCCACCACTGAAGTCTTGGTGAAATGGTTGGGTGCTTCTCTGGAAGATAGTTCTTGGGAATCCTTATGGCATCTCAGATCTAGGTATCCACATTTACTGGGTACAATCCTTTAACTAATTGTCACGGGTGCCTTGTGGCCAAGGCCTTGAAAAAAGGAGGATTGTCACGGGTGCCTTGTGGCTGGCCTTGAAGAATTGAAGTGCAGTGTGCTTACTATGAAGTTTGAAAGGGGTTGGTGTTGCATAAGAAATTCACGAGGAAGTAGAATGGGGCTTTTAATGAAACGACGAGTTTTGGAGTCGAAATGTGGGGTGTCGTCTCTTGTGCAAGCAGCGGCGTTTTGTGGAATTAGTTTTAATGAAACAAAGCGTTTTGTGTGTGGGTAGTTTTTGCAGTCGCGTTTTATTCATTGTTGTTGCGTTTTGTTTCTTTCATCACAGCCTGCGAGTATATAAGCAGTGCTGTGATTGCTAATCATCTTGAACATTGATTATACTAAGATTTGGCTTTTGGGGGTTGAGAATCCCTCGAAGATTCTCTGCAAGTTTCATAATGGAATCTTGCTCATTCCTTTCTTGACTTGTGTGTATCTTCATGTGTGCTTGCTGAGATATGTAGTAGTTTACTTGAATTGCAGTAGGATACTGGAGAGAACCTTACTTTCTCACTCTACATGGGCTTATCCAACATATTATTTAGTGCAAACACCTTTTGAGCATACCCCAAGATCTTCCCAATTAACTCAATCCTTAATTTTGTCTTTATCATGTGTTGTGAAGGTTGTAACTTGCAAAATTAGCCCTCAACGCCCATTTTATTAATCTGGTGAGGAAAGAACACTAACAATTTCCTAATTAAAGTCATTTATGATTTCAAGCTTTGAGTAGTTTAGTGTTTTTTCTTTCAAGCCAGTAGTTCAATGTTTCACTTCAACAGAAAATGATATTTAATTTAGATAAGCTTTTCCAATTTGGAAATTGATGTACTCTATGGTTTAGGCATTTTTGATCCCAGATTAGAATGGAAGATTATTCTAACGACTAGTTAAACAATAAAGCTAGAGATTAAGATTGAGAAAATCGCAAATAGTGATAAACTCTAAGATTAAGGTTTTACTATAAGAAAGAAATCAATCATCCTCTCTGAAGGTCACAAGCAATATAATATGAAATTAAGGTCAATTAATAGAATATGAAATTAAGGTCAAACAATAGAATACAAAATAAGATAATTGTGACAAAAATCTAGCCTTAAAATCCGGAATAAAATCATTACTAAAGATAAACATTACCATAAAAGAAAATTAATCAAAAATTAAAGAATTGACTAAAATTGATGCTTCGGAGATAAAAATGAATAATTTTAGGGTCGACGTGGGGCCCACCAGGCAAATCAGGTTGACTAGGATGTGTGCACCGAAGAGAGCTTTTCGGATTAGGATCATATGCATGATTCTAACACCTATAGCCAAAGTTATAGTCAAAATACAGATGTCGCACATTTCTCTTCGCTCAACTAAGAGATAAGTCGTCTCTCTCAACCAAGATATAAGTCTCCTCGCCCAATTAAGAGATAAGACTCATCGCCCAACCAAGGAATAAGTCGCTCATCACCCAAATCTTCTACTTCTCGTCCAAATCTACTGCCTCTTGCCCAAATCCTAAGAATACTCATCATTGGGCTTGGATCATCTTGCATCAATTTCTCTTGTATACATCTTGTGCATCTTGGTTGCACCTTCTGCACCTTTGAATTGAATTTATTACTTATATAGGAAAAAAAACATGTATTCTTGGGCTTCAAAGCATCATGTGTATAGCAAAGAATTTAATTTTTAATAATTTATCAATTGATACAGGGAAATAATGTTCTGTACAAACAGGTTTTCTTCACGTTAGAGAGCAAATTAATATCTTGTAATCACAGATTCCAAACCTCATGTCAGATACCTTTCCATGCGCAATACCTAGAAGAAGAAAGAAACGTTTTATTCTTCAACGAAGTTCCAATCACTCTTCCTTTCTTTTGGAACTGGTACTAGACGTAAAAGTCAAGTTAGTTTTCGAAGTTAACAGAGAACTGCGCCACGTGTCAATGATTGTATTTATATTTAAAGGTTTTATTATATAAATCCGACATCCTTGAAACTTTACTATGTAATAAACATGCCTTCGTTTGAAAATGCAGCTCCTTCTTTATCCTTATGATGTAATCAATTTAAGGCATATGTTAATATGTTCTTTTATATATGACAAAATTTGATATTCACGTCATTTAAGATTTAAATTTCAAAATCTCGGTAAGATATAAATAGTAAATTTGAAGAGAAATTTTTATATTAAAAATAATATTAAATACAAATTTCGATTATTTGAAAAAGAAATAAATCTACCATAAGAAAGCGGAGTCTATTTCGGATTTTTTTTTTTCAAATAACATGCAGGAGTTTAGATCATTTATTTAAAAAATACTTTAGTCATAAAGTGATTATATAAATATAATTTCATAAATTGACGTGAATTGACGTAATTTGTCAAATTATAAAATTATTTTTATTATAAAAAAATTTTAATAAATCATATAAAATTATATTAATTTATAAAATTATTTTTATGTAATCAATTTTTTACTGTATTAGCCCTCACTTACTTATATCCAACGCTACTGCCTAAGTGGTAGACTATAAAGTCTAGATGCTATGTTCCGAGCCAGCTGGTGAGAGACAAAGAGAGGCACAACGTTGACGACAAAGATTGAGTGCTGAAATCCTGCCGCTCAACCGACGAGTAAGAACAATATATAAATACTTTCCCACTTTGCTCTTGAGAAGAACCAAGTGTCGTCTGATGTTGGCTTGCTGATTATATTTGGACAGACATTCCGAAAGCGAAACCGATCGAGGAAAGAACAAAAAAAAAAAAAAAATGATAGTTAGGTCCGGTTGTTTTCACAAAGGTTCAAACCATTTCATTCTATCTTATTTTATTTCAACATTTAAATAAATATTATTCACAAATAAATATTTTTTAATTTTTAATTTTTTCATATAATTATTACTTAATCATTATAATTTTTTTAAATTTTTAAATAAAACACAAAAATAATTTAACTTTTTTTAGATTCTAAAATAAAAATTATATTAAAAAATTATATTCTAAACCCTCTTTTAACTTTATAATTTTTTTATTCAACTTTTTTTTCTTATTTCTCAAAATCCTATAAAAATCTTAAGAAGTTATTTAGAAATAATTTTCATCTCATTTAATCTCATTTTCTTTTCAAATATCACGCAAATACAAATACTTTTAGATTTCGTTTAGATAGTAAGATATTTTGAAGTATTTTGTGAATATTAAAAAAAATAATGATAAAATAATAATTAAATATTAATTAATAGTGAATAATAATAAAACAATAAATAGTAAGTATTGTTAGAATACCTGTGAACTAATTGTAAACTAATTATTACAATTTTTACAAACTATCATTACAATTTTTTTAAATTTTCAAATAAAACATAAATAATCCAACTTTTTCAAATATCAAAACAAAAATAATATTAAAAAATTATATTCTAACAAAATTTTTTAACTTTATAATGTTTTGTATTAAATTTTTTTCTCTCCCCATTTTCAAAATCCAATGAATACTTAACTCAAACAATCTCATTACTATCTACAAATTATTTTAATATTATTCATAAGATTCTCATCTCATCTTATTCTCAAACATCTTCTAAGTCAAATAATTTTATTATTATTCACAAATTATCTTATAACTATAAACAAATTTCTCATTTTATCTCATCTGTATAATCAAACGAAGTCTTATATCCATATATTTGTTTGTCTGCTTAAAATTATCGTTTGGATAATTTAGTGTTTTTTAATTGTTAAAGAAGTGAATATTAATAAATTGTGATTTTTTTCTCAATTATTATTTAAAAAATATTTGAAAGAAAATAAGAAAAAAGTTCAATTTTCACTGGTGATAACTTTGAAGAAACAAATGGATAGAGTAGCCAAAAAAAAAAAAAAATCTAATCCCCCTTTTGAGCCTCGAGAATGGAGATCATGCATGCTATGAATCTTGAGGAGAAACCAATAGCATCTTGTTATTTCTACAGAGAAATTTCATGGATTTCTAATTTTCTACCGACAGTGTAATTTTTTTAAATCTTTTTTAAATCCTCTTAAATATTTAGACACAAACTCATTAAAATAATTATTTTAATTATTAAATTAAAAAAAGCAATCGGTACATATTTCAGCAGGAATATCATTTCCCAAATTAATATTTGAGCATCGAAATATCCATTAGGCTTAAAATACTAGTTTGTCCCATCATTTGCTCCCTCACTTTTGACAGTTCGCGTATTTATTTTTTTAAAATTTTTTTTAATAATTAAGAAGATAATTTTTAATATTTTAATGTATTTTAAAAAAACATATTTAAATAAATTAAAAAATAATAAAAACTCACATGTATGTTACTCCAGCTTTCTAAGGTGGCCGCCAACCTAGCACAACTCTATTTATAATCATAAATAATGAGCACACACGCGTCCAAGACCTGTGAAGCATCATCGAGAGAAAGGGATAATCACATCATCATCGTGATTGGTGATCGCTACTTTAAATATGCAGTTCCTCTAATTTGGGGTATCAGATAATACGGAGGGACCCGCTAAAAAAATATGGGATATAGTAATTAATTATATTCACCATCTTTTACATAATTATATAGTAAAATGATAATATTTTGATAAAATCATAATAATATATATATATATATATTTTATAAAATATTTTTAACATCAAATATAATTGTAAAGAGAGTTATATGTTTATCATATTTTATTAAAAAATTTTGAGGAGAGATAAACTTTTGCAATTACTTTTTTATAATTTTATTTAGGGTGGTTCTGCTTAGTGCTCCCCATTTTTCATTCTAGTGCAATTTTTTTAAATATTAAAAAAATATTTAAATTTTTTTTTATTTATCATCTTCACACAACACACTATATATAATTTTTTTTTCATACAAAAAATGTATAGTATATAGATAAAAAGTAAAAGAAATTAATTAATTTAGAAAGAATAATAATAAAAAAATGATGTATGATATGTGAAATGATGAGTCTTTGAAAAAAAATCTTTCAAAATGAAGGCACTTTGAGAGAACAAACTAGCATTTTACTAATATATATATATATATAATTATATATATACTTTTGCACTAGTGGGCAAAGTGAGGGCACTTTAGAGAGTCAAACTAACATTTTCCTTTTATTAACTGTTCATGACTTCGACATGTGTTTTGGAATCATCCAAAGGAATTTTCCAATATGGAAATAGATAGGAATTAAATGTAAGTTTCATATGTTCGTCATGGGAACTGTGGATTTTAATATTAAATATTTGGTTCATGAGCCGAATGTAATTTAGTTTTAGAAGCTTTAACGTAACAAACTCGTAACAAGCTGTAAATTGTAAAATTTCAGTGGTTAAAAGACAGATATGATGGCATTTGAGACAAGAGAATAAATAGATAAGCAAGTGGGAGGATACAAAGCTGATGGAATCATATGGTAAGCTAATCGTCACGCACACGTATTTTTTAGCCCAATGCCGCCAGAAATTGGCACATTTAACATTACAAAATCAATACATATTTATATATGGTAAGAATAGTGACACATGACCAAAGAGTAGTATTATTATATACATAAGTTAATTACATTATTTGAAGAGAAATATCCATCACAGTCATAATCTTTGGCGGAACAGGAGATCAGAGGTGGATCATAGTGTTCCCAAAATTAAGAGCAATTATACCAGAGACATGACTCATACGGAAACCCCATTGGCTAGGAATTACAAAAGCAAAAGAAAGTTACAGCAAAGAGAACCCAACATAATGCGGAGACAGACAAGACAGTCCACCAAGTCAAAGATGATGCTACGATCTCGCTTTGCAGATGGAATGGTTGTAGCAGAGGCTGACGGTGATGAAATTCTCACACTGTTAATTGAAATCTCTCTCTCTCTCTCTCTCTGGTCTTTTAAATCCTCTCGATCATTTTTCTTTTATTCACTACACAAACGCTTAAGTAGGCAAATAAACGTGGATTTGGACTACAATTATAAGATTAATACCAAGTTATAATGGATTTGGGTTGACACAGAGGGGGTGGGGGAAAAAGCTTGAGGATGCATGGATCATGTGGCAATGCAATAGGGCTCCCAGATTAAAAGAGATCTTCTAGGCTCCTTGCAACTTTTAACCGAAGGAACAAAGTAATTTCCTTTGTTCCCTTTTAGAACAAACAATTGTTGTTGCTGCTGCTCATTTGTCAGTGGAGTATTGGAGATAATGAGCTTGTTGCCATTGTTTTTGAGTGCTGACGTTGTTGGTGGTTGAGCAATTGGGTTAGCAGTACTTGGCTTGGCCCGCCAATAGTACTCATAAGCGTTGAGAGATGCTGCTGCTGCCGTGGATGGCACTGCCGTCGGTGAGGGTATGAACCGAGCCACGCGTGGCCGTGGTGGAAGGGACTTTGCCATTGAGGCTATCTCGTCCACTTCCTCGACATCCGCGTCATCACCTTCAAATTTGCCTTCATTGAACTTTCTTGGCCATGCTGGATTCCTGTCTGCCATCCTAATGGGCTTCGCCATTAGAGCTAACCTATGGAAACTAATTGCCGTACTCGACGTCTTTGGTGCTTGCTCCATCACTATTTCTATTTCTTTGGTTTCACTTTCATTATCAGCTTCCTCATCAACCTCTTCATCTTCCTCCCTCTCTTCAGTTTCGTCATTCTCTTCGCCTACTTCTCCATAAACTTCCTCAAAGTCCCCGATTTCTTCTTCAAACGCTTCTTTGTGACTTTTCTCTTCTTCTTCTTCTTGTCTCTGAACGTCCTCAACCATTTCTTCATCTCTTGCATCTTCGGTCGAGGGACCATTGAAGAAAGTAAGGACAAGGCGGCCATCTTTCCGTTGAGCACGAAAGTGATTTTGCGAAGGTACGGCCACGGCCTCGAGGACTAAACGTCCATTGTCACGACGAGACTGCATGCGGAGAGATGCCCCATCTCGACGAGAGAGAGAAGGAAGAGGTGGAGGGAACGATCTAGGCTGTGATTTCTTACTAGAAGCATAGTGGTATTTCGGAATCCTGGATTCCTCCATATCGAAGGCTTGAGATAATCCCTTCAGATCTTCTTGTAGTTGTTCTTCTTCTTCTTCCTCCTCTTTTTCGTCTTCCGCGTCCCCTGTCTCCGATGGCGGGTATGACGAGAATCCGTCGGAGCCGGTCTCGGATCCAAGACTCTCCGTGCATATTTGGAGACTCTTCTCGCTCAAAGAGCTCGATGATCTCTTCACAAGAGGGTGAATATAAGGAGCTAGAAGTGGTGTTGATGTGTCCTCGTTGGCCTTCTGCGATACAATCGAGCTCCATATATCGAAGTGCCCAGGTTTCTCGAGCTCTTTCTTCTGCTTCTGTTCTTCTTGAATTGAGCTCCATATATTAAACTCTCCTTGCCCTTCAAGCTGCTCCTTCCTCTCTTCATAGTCTTCTTCGCCTTCTGAGGAGGACGATGAATCTGCTAAAGAGACCGAAAGTTGGTCAGAGGATGCGTTCTTTCTCATGGGAGAGAACCCGTTTTGAGCCAACCATTTCTTGGAGGACATGTCTGCGGATAGAGTTCTTCGAAGAGAAGCAGCTTTGGTTCTTTCACAGTCTGACCGAAGAATGGTGACGATGCCCTGCTTTCCCATAATCTTGGCATCTCCATCAATGTTTAAGGAAAGGCACTTGCTCAAAGTAGTTGACATCTCAGAAAAATAACTAGATGAGAAGGAAGAGTACAGCTGTATAAAAAGGGAGAAGAATTTGAGAGAAACGAAAGCAAAGGGTGGTAATTGAAGTATATTTATATGCAAGAAATTTTCAAGTAACAGAGCAGACTGCAGAAAAGGCAAATCTGTGAGACCAAGAAGAAAGATGGGGAATATTTTACCTGAGCCCAAGCAACAAGCATCCAACAGAGAGGCCTGCTGAGAGACCACCAGCTGGGTGCAAGTTGCAAGGAATAAGGAAGGAGAGGATCAGGATGACAATGAAGAGGAAGATGATGATGAATTTGTTGTTTGAGGAGTGGCTGTGGCTGATGGCAATGAAAGAGGGGGTGGAGGGTATTTGTAGGTGGCGAAAAAGCCTTTTGGAACCCTGTCCAATGGGACCCCCCTACGCCACCATAAAAGGGCACTCTCATTGGTTTTAATTTCTTGTTTTTCCCTCGTAAGAAAAAAGTGAATGAAAAAAAATTAAAAATTAAGGGTTTTGTATGAGAAATATTCTAGCTATAAAATTAATATACAAAAATAATTTTACAAATTGATATGGTTTGATGTGACTCATCAGATTATAAAGTTAATTTTATTGTAAAGTTGATATATCAGATCACATAAAACCACATCAATTTGTAGGATTATTTTTATATAATCTCTTTATAATTGTAGCACTACTCTTTGTATATTGAGAGGTAGCGCCCTCATTTTTTGGTTCACATGGCTCCCCCAAAACTTGGTGGCAATTTTTATTTCATTCTTTCTGGATATAATTGGGGAAAAAGACTCACACTCAATTGGCCAAGTGTTCATGATTGTATTAAAATTATCTTGCCTAATTTAGATGATCAAGACAAACCCTCTTCACCTCGGGCTCCAAATTTATGAAAATGACTTAATTCTCATCCCAATAATAAAAGCAATAAAGGGTTGTCATCAACTGATTGAGAATAAGAATAGCCATTTGGCTTCTTTATTCTCGAACACCAATAGGATTAACATCTAATCAAAATCGATTTTTATCTTTATAATTGGAACTAAGCTCTAAAATTAAATCGGTGGAGCACGAGCTAGGTTTAAGGTGTTGCATGGGAGCCAGCCTTCAATCTTCCGTTAACTAAAAATTACAAGAAAAATGAAAAAGGCAAAGGAAATGTTTTATAAAATTAATGAAGTACTTCATGATGCCTCTGCTGTATCCCTTTCGATGGGCTGCAGAAATGTGGTTATTCCTAATGAATAATGACCGCATTTTAATTTAGTGGCACCTCTTTGAAGCCTAAGAAAGGTGCCCTCTTGCATCAAAAGATTTTGACCGTAGATCATCTTCACCTTTAGTTTACAAACCTTGCAGCAAAGTTTTAGTTGGGGTACTGCCAAGGTATTCACTATTGAAGCTTATATGCAACTAATCAATTCCAAATACATCAATCATTTACAAGTAGAAATAGGTTTCAAACCGCGAGTATATAAGTAGAATTAATAAAAGAGAGGAAAAAAAAAGAGTTATTCTACTTACAAGCCAGTGCATATATATAGTGCATGATATACCTTTACACTGATCATCACATGACATGATTTAATTTGCAAGATTTAAGTTTTAAATTTTTCTTAAAAAATCAAATTTTTTAAGGTATATAAGGTGTATTTCACTCCGGTGCACAAATAATTTAAAAAAAAAAAGATTAATACTACTCATCATTCTAATTCTCATAATTTCTTCATCATCTCATGATATGATATTAGATGATTAGAGATTATTTATTATATTTCACTTATGAACTTATCATCAAATTCTACATCAGGGGATGATAAGAGAATAATAAAAAAATAGATGACGAATAGATTTTTTCTTTAAAAAAACTATTATGCACAAGTGATATTGCCAATCAGTCAGGCTAAAAGTGAGGTGCATGAAAATGGCTTAAGGAGGAAGCAAGGGAAGCACTTTCAAGGAGGCCAACATGATTGGGCGGCCAGAAATCCATGATCAGAGAGAGAGAGAGAGGAATGACTGAGACTCCATAAAACACGTAAAATGATAAAATAATCACAAAGAATATTATATGTCGAAACAATTGAAGGCGTCACTCTGGATTTTGAGACGCTTTCGCATATAAAGCCTGTTTCTCATCTCCCTCTCTCTCTCTCTCTCTCTCTGTGTTCTGTGTGCGTGCGTTTGTTTTTGTTGGCGTGACTGTGTGAAAAGTACGTACATGGAGAATAGAAGCCAATACGTCGAGACCACTCATATATACCAAAAGTTAGTGATGTTGAAATTAGTTTTTCAAATGGATATAATAATAATTAGGAAAATGAGACCAGAACGCAGGAAATCAAATATAGAGAGAGAGAGAGTGACGGGAATTATGAGAGATCGAGCCATAGAAAACCAGGTTGCATGCTTTGCCACAAACTGAGGAACGCAAATGGGAACAGCTCGGATGCCCCTTGTCTCCCCTATAAAGCAATACCACTCAAACCTACAATGCTTATCTACTACGTCGTCCTAGCTAGTCCCTGTTTTATTATTATTCCATCTTTGTTTTGGATTGGTTCACTCATGTCACCAACTGGTCGGCCTCCCTAAAAGATATTTTTAATTTTTTTTTTTTTATATGTAGATATTTTTAATTCTAGGTAAGTTAATTGTGCAAATTCGAGTGTATATATGCTAGCTCATTTTCCTTTTCTTTTTCTTTATCCAAAATGGTTATTCTCCATACAATATGCGAGTCAGCTCCATTTGGATGTTAAGAATGTTTTATATAATTTGTAAATAGTAGTGAAATAATTTATAAATAGTTGAGAAATAGTAGTTAATAGTAATAAACTATTTGTGAATAACAAGCATAAGAATATTTGAAAACAGTTATATTCCTAAACAAGCCCTACAAGTCTTGAATATTGGTACATGAGTCATCGCACGATGACCCTAATGTGAATAGTTTTTACTGTCCATGAGTACTGTTAGGGGTCCATGTACCCAAACCCTCGTGCCCATGACTAATACGTACTATTGGTCACGGAATAAACATCATGTTAAATTGTTTAAATTGTTACCACCATTTAGGACTAAATCGTTAAGTTGGTCTTGAAGTAAAGCTTATAACCTCCTATTATTTTCCAAATATATCATAGATGCATGTAAATGACGCCCTTTTTGAACAAAGAAGAAGAAAAAACCCCAATATGAGCGGATCATTTACGTCTTGCCCTCTTCAATTCATCGAGTTTCTCTCTCTCTAAAGCCAGCCTCACAACCCTGTTCTGTCACGCAACAATCAATATTTTGCCTCCTTTTGCTACCGGCTTATTAGTTAAAAAATAAATAAAAATAATAGAGGTTTTAATCATCTAGAAATGTTTCCATTGATCTTATGCCAACCCTCGACAAACAACATTGGGGGAAAACTTTTCAGACAAGATGCAAATATGGGCATCGATTCTATGCATCTTGGTTAATATAGGAAACAGCATTGGGTGCTTCAAAATTCAAATCTTGATTGAATGTGCTAGATCTATTAGTTGAATATTGATAGAGTAGATCACCGTAAACGTCTGGTACATAAGTGTAATAGAATGCTATAAATCTAGTGAAAGATCAAATATTGAACTAAATTAGTATCCAATGTTCCTAAACTTTTTTAAGTAGTGGTACTTATGCCTGGAAAGTAATAGCTAGCTATAGAATGCTTATATAGGTAAAAAGAGATGAAATAATATAATTACTAATCTATTTTTTTCTCTCATCTACCCTAGTGTATATATAGTTAGCTGTTATAGTTAACCAACAACCACTTGTTCTTGGGTTCTCAATCATGGGCATTGTTGCAAAAACAACGGGTAATTCATATTTTCTATAGAATTTTAGTTTTTTTTAATAATAAAAAAACCTAAGGTTGATCCTGAAGGGTCACTGAAGGAAGCTTCTCAGTTTATTCTAAGATACTAAGAAGATACTTGAATAATGCTTAGATGTAGTAACTAGTAAGACTCAAGTTAAGCTAGGCAATATATTCCAAAATCTCAAATTGCTCATCGGAAGGCAACAAGACGGTCCATCAATGTCAAAAAGAGAAATGGAGTATATGTGTGTGCATGCGCATCATGTGTATTTTATATAAAATGTTTACATATGCATGCATATATGCAATTACAAGAAAATTGTTTATTTGCGACCAACTATTTCCTGTAAAAATGATTATTTTTTATCAAAATAAGTATATTTTCATCGCAAATAATCCACCACAAATGCTCATTTTACTTGTTTGTGTGTGTATATATATATATATATCTATTGCTTGCTCATATAGCAATTTTTTAATTAGAAATCAAACATTTTTCTAAAGCGGGTTCCCTAATTTGCATGCAATGTTTGCATTATCTAGTGATCATCATCATCACCGCCCATAATTTTAATCATATCATGATCATTAGAAGGATGATGGACTATATATTTGATTTTTTTTAATTAATTACAAGGGTTCAAACATGCATTGGTAGTTTAAAGAGATGCAATTGTGATATGACTTGCATGAACATAAATCAACATCCAGATATGCTTAATTTCTTGCCAGCTAATGGCCATTCTATAAAGTATCAAGATGTAAGCCTATGGTGCCTTTTATACTATAATAAGGTTAGATAGCTTAATGAGCAAGTGTTGAGGAGGTATTTTGACAAAGCATCTTCCTCTAGCATTTTTGCGTTATCACCTAGGCTTTTGAATTGTTGATCATATGGAAATGCATTGTAATTATTTCGCAACTCTTGCATATGTCAAAAATTCCAAATACTAAAATATAAGACTTGTTTTATTAGAAAAGGAACCACCACAAGGGGAAGTTTGGATAGTGCGTTGAGATAGGATGAGAAGAGATGAAAGTTAAAAGTTGAATAAAATATTATTAAAATATTATTTTTTAATATTGTGTTTGTTGTTAAATTATTTATTATATTTTGTATGAGAATTTAAAAAAATTGTAATAATTAAATGAGATGAAATGAGTTAAGGCTTCCTTAATCCAAACAAGGTCATTTAATATAAAATACAACACTATCGTTAGGATGTGGTGCAAAACAAAATTTTAAAAAATACGGTCCTTTGAGATGGCATGACAGCTAGCCATGCGTCCTTTGAGATGAAGGGACCCATAGTTGCTATTGTGGGTTCTTTCATTGAGACGACGGGATCTACAACATCGTTGGAGGCAATGAGACCCGGCCACCTCATGCAAGGTGCTCTAGCCACCCCACCTGATGGCCAAATGCACCCCTAGTTTTTATATGATTTATTTTCTAATTTTTATTATTTTTTATTGGAGCATGTGTGTTACTTTAACCTTTCAATACAAGAATGAAACTGGTGAGTCTAAGTTTTAATAGATGGTTTACAGAACCTGGTTTGCAGCCTGTTTAAAATATTAATTTAATAATTACCCTAGTAATATCAAATTAGTCATGTACATGTTGGCACATTTACAAATCCTCTATGGAAGGATGCTTATTCTTTTGACACTTATAATTAATTAGCATACACACTTTTATCATCGAATGTGATTTAGGATAAAACTATGTCAACCTAAAATCGATTTACTCAAATGAATAGTTTCTTTGCCTTGGCAAAAGTGGGGATGAGATCTACCTACGAGATCATACTTGCACATCTATGATACTAATAAATAGTTGAACATAAGATGTACAATAGTCTACTATGAAGAGCTTTTAAACTAGTGTGTCCCATTTGAAATGGTGAATCTACTTCTTTTCTCATGAGACCAAAAGCTCATAGGTTGATTGCTTCTTTGCTCATGACCTACAACATTGTTGTAGGCAGTGTGACCCACATTCTTTGGAGGCTTTGCGGTTGCATCATCCTCATTGGAGACAATGTGGCCTAGTTTTTTTCGTTAGAGAGAAAGCTTCTTTAGCCATGCCCTTGCGAAGCACAGAAGCATAGAGAAGAGGGCGAGGAAGAAGAGAAAGGGTTTGGGTGATTGGGGTTAGAACTTTAGGGTTTATATATTTATATAGATGTATAGTATGCATGCAAAGTATTACTAAGTAGGCAGATATCTGCCTAAATATATATTTTTTATAATCTTGCTTGCCCAGCCCAAGATAACAAACAAGTTTCCTGCTCATTGCTTTACAATCCGAGTGGACAAGGTGATCAAGTCTGGTAGTGGCCTGCACTACCCCTTGGGTGGTCGAAGATCCACTCAGTGACTGTTTCATCTAGATCCCCCATGCAAGGTGGTGTGGTTACTCGACCTAGTGGCTAAACATAAAAGGATAAGTCTAGGCATCCATGTGGGAGGTAAGGAAGTCAGCCCAACCCAATTGCTATATTTGGGTGTAACCGAACCAACTCATGCGAGGTAGTCTGACCATTGGGCCCATTCAGCTAGGTGGCCAAACGCACCCCAAAGGGTGAGTCTAGACATCAATGTAAAAAACTAAGGTGGTGAGCTCAACCTATCCATTCTATTTGGGGGTAGTCTTACCACCCCATGCAAGGTGTTTTGGCTACCCTGACCATTTTGGTAGCTAGAGGCAATTCAAGGGGGAGTTTAGAAACATGTAGGAGGCTAGGTTTTATGGAAGTGGGTGAGCTCAACCTTGGTGTGTTTTGTTCCTCCTAGTTTGGATTGGTAGAGCTTTTCAACTCATCTCATCTCATCTAATCTAATTATTACAATTTTTTCAAACTACCACACAAAATATAATAAATAATTCAATTTTTTCAAATCCCAAAATAAAAATAATATTCTAACAATATTTTATTAAACTTTCATCTCATCTCAACTTACTATCTAAATCTTCTCTTAAAGAGAACGAGAGCGATCCAAATGCTAATTTACCTGTTTACGTGGGAAATTTGCACTTGGGCTGTTATTTTTGTGCCAGGGTAGCTAATTTGCTAGCAAGTGGTTGCATACAATGCAAGTAACATTTTTGTTATGTATGTAATATTGCTAGGTTAACCCATGCTTATGTGTCATGTTGTCTTGACACATTGATTGTGTACTATTGGCCCCTTGCATTTAATGCAAGTTTCTTCTGGTAAGAGTACTACTAGTGGGCTCAACAAACTTTAGCTAAAATTTGACTAAGAAATTCACTTTTACAAATTTTAGCTAGCCATTTTTCACAGCATCAAATAACAAGCTCAACAAATCTTTCACTATTCTATTAAAATATTAATTTTAAACTTTTCATTTATTTTAATTCTAATTGTAATTTGAATTTTTCCGACGATTATATTTTTTAATGGATATATTTTTCCAACGGTTATATTTTCTAACATCTATATTTCTCTAATGGTTATATTTTCTAACGGTTATATTTCTTCAACGGTTATATTTTTTAACGGCTATATTTCTCCAATGGTTATATTCTTCTACTATAAAATATAATATTTCATCAACAATTTCATTCACTGCGCGGGAGTGAGAAGCAGCAAGAAAGGTAATATTTTAGTCAAAAGTAAGATTTGGCTAGCCCATTTGGCTCAACAAATTTAGCTAGCCCATTCATCTAATGCTAAATTTACTGTACATTTAGCTAGTCCAATGTTGCATTTTATCTTACACTTTAGCTATTTTTTGGCTAAAATTTGATTTTAGCTAGCCCACTACTAGTGCTCTAAGGCATCGACTTTCTTGGGCAGCTGTGTTGTCCTAGCTAGCTTGATTATGGAAAACATCTACTTGGTCATTTTGGCACTAGACCACATTCAGTACATGTTGGAGTCGTATTTTCAGAGTTGTCCATATAAAGTCGGCTCGTTCCTTAGAAAAACGTGTGCAAGGGTGACGATGTCGGGGCTACTATTTATAAAGAGCATGAAATTAAGCTCGGTTCATGAGGAGTTTGACGATCACTCATGAGTTGTTTGCGCAAAAATAAGATCATCAAATTAGCAATCCATGTAGGAGGGAGAATCATGTTAACCTAGTTATCTCTCATTAATTTCAAGTTGTACGTCTTTAGATTCATTTACTATCTTTGGAAGGTTAGGAATAATTTTATACAGCGAGAAAAAGGTGTAGATAGCATGCTTTTATATTAAACTTATAACCACTAGTTATTTGGTTCTTGTCAGTCGTGATGACTGGCAAGAAACACCATTTGTACATTCATTTTCCACTGCAGCTAGCAAGTTACGTACTTTGTCATGTTGACTTTAAGTACGCATTTTAATATGCATATAGAGATCGTGCATGGGGTTTGATTATTCATATGAACGAGCATCCGATTAATATAACATCAAATATAAGAAAGAACGAATATATATGGTAAGTCAAAATAAAGCTGACGAAACATTGGGAATCCATAAGCGGGGAGAGAGGTATATATCCCATATACATGATTATATATTGTTAATTTAGGTAACTCACGTCAAAAGAAGAGGCTGTAAGGATCGATGGAGAAGGTTTCATTCTGATGCCTTTTCGAATATAATAAATTAATAAATACAGGAATAAATAAAGGCGAAACGAATGACGTATAACACTTCATCGGAGCATTTGCTTGATGCAGTTGGTGTTAGAGATAATGCCAAAGATAACCAACTAGCTAATGATCCTGAAGCACGGCAACTACTTGATCACAGATAAAGACTTATCCTATCAAGACTTATCCTATCTGATAAGGCTTCTCTAGTGATTAGTTATCACTTGTACTTATCTCTTTTCTCATTTGAATCTTGTACTTGGCTGTTACTTGTAATTCTATATATAGTTAATGCAAGTATACTAGTTTTGGCAAGTTAACCAAAACACATTTTCACAAACTCTTTCATGGTACCAGAGCAATACTAGGCTCACACCTACGATCCTATGGCAGCTTCAAATTCAAAACCCATCTCTTCCGCTTTCACCTTTCCCAATTTCACTCACTTAATTTCTATCAAACTTGATGGAAACAACTATCTTTTGTGGCTTTCTCAACTTGTTCCTGTTTTGAAAAGTCATGATCTCATGGGCATTGTCGACGGATCTGAGCCATGCCCCCCTTCCACAATCTGTGATGATTCTGGCAAGGAACTTACCAATTCAGATTATCTCCTCTGGAACAAGAAGGATCAGTTCCTCTTGAGTTGGATCAATGTCACTCTTTCAGAGAAAGTGTTGTCCACTGTTTATGGACTTCATACCTCTAGACAAGTGTGGACTGCTCTAGCCAACAGATTTGCTTCACAATCTCGGTCTAGAGTGTCTCACCTCAAGCGCCAAATTCAAAATCTGCAACAAGGATCAAAGACTTGCACTGAATACCTGCAGTTGGCAAAGTCTTGGTCAGATCAACTTGCTGCTGTTGGCAAAGCACTTGATGATGAAGATCTGATTTCCTTCATCATCAGTGGTCTTAATCCATCATTCAACAATTTTATTACCTCCTTTACACTAGCAACTAGAGATAATCCTCTAGCCTTTGATGACTTTCAAGATGAATTACTCAGCCATGAGATGCTGCTAAATCAGCAAGCTGTTGTTGCTGAAACCAATACATTTGCCCTTCTTTCCCAACGCCAAGGGCACTTCAATGCCAAGAACAGAGGAAAAGGTCCTCCATTCAACAGGTTCCCTCCCAAAGGATCAGGCCATTACAACAAAAACAACAAATTTCAGACACAAGGTCCTCACAACTCTGCTGGACCTCAAGCTTCACAGCAGCAGCAGTCTACTTCTCAATCAGCACCTCGGGCTCCTTGTCAAATTTGTGGAAAAAGTGGTCATCAAGCCCTTGATTGCTATCACAGAATGGACTATTCTTATCAAGGTAGACACCCTCCTCCTCAGCTAGCAGCCATGGTAGCTCATACCAATGCTGCAATGGAAGAACAAGAATGGTATGCTGACAGTGGAGCTAATGCTCACATTACCAATGATCTCAAGAATCTACAAATCCAGCAGCCCTTCCAAAGTAAAGATGCTGTTGCTGTGGGTAATGGTGAAGGACTCTCTATTGAGAATAGTGGTTCCTCTACTCTTCTCTCTTCTAATTCCTCCCAACCTTTCTCTCTTAAATCAGTTCTTCACTGTCCTAATGCAGCTGCTAACCTATTATCTATACAAAAATTCTGTCTTGATAACAATTGTTACTTCTTACTGACCTCTTCTCACTTTTATGTGAAGGACAATCAGACGCATGCACTCCTTCTGGAAGGCAAGAGTAAAAATGGACTTTATCCACTGCAGCTACAAGGAAATTCTCACAAGAATCAGCCAGTTTTTACAGCTTTCTTAGGAATAAAAACCAGCCTCTCTGGTTGGCACTCTAGGCTAGGCCATCCATCTCATAAAGTTGTATCTAGCATCATAAAGATTCATTCTCTTCCTTTGACAAATAATGATTTGAATAAAAATGTTTGCAATGCTTGCCAATTGGGTAAAAGCACTTGTTTACCTTTTTCTAATTCCACTCGTGTTTCACTTCAACCACTTGATTTAGTTCATAGTGATGTTTGGTACTCACCAGTTCCATCTATAAACGGCCACAAATATCATATTATTTTTGTGGATGATCACTCCAGATATACATGGTTATACCCTCTTCAAACCAAAGCCGAAGTTTTTGGAATTTTTATCAAATTCAAGTTGTTAGTTGAAAATCAGTTTACTTCCAAAATAAAACAACTACAAACTGATGGTGGGGGAGAATATTGTTCCAATCAGTTTCAAACTTTTCTGTCTCAAAATGGAATAATTCATCGCAAATCATGCCCACACACTAGTCAACAGAATGGCTTAGCTGAAAGAAAGCTTAGACACATTCTTGAGACTGGTCTTACCTTGTTGGCTCACTCTCATCTCTCCAACAAATATTGGGTAGAAGCTTTCCTCACAGCAGTCTACATTATTAACAGACTGCCTACTCCAGTTTTGCAGCATCAATCTCCCCACTTCACTGCCTTCAAAAAGCAGCCTGATTACACTACTCTCCGAACCTTTGGGTGTAGATGTTATCCATTGCTAAGACCCTTCAATGGTCACAAACTTCAGTATCGCTCTAAGGCTTGTATTTTCTTAGGTTACAACTATGCTGGATACAGGTGTCTTGATCTAGTCACTGACAAGATCTATCTCTCTAGGCATGTTGTTTTTGATGAGAATTCCTTTCCTGCACTGGATTTGGCTCATTCGAATCTTACTTCCAGGTTGAATGCAGCAGCTGATTCTCCTTTGATTATACCATCAACATCTCAAGAGACCTCCCAGGTATTGACTAACCCCATCTCAAGTTTACCTCTTGAACATTCTAATCCTCCTTTACCAGAATTAGTTCCAATTAATACCAACCATTCAGACAATTCTGGTAGCACACAATCTGAACTTACAGTCACTACAGCTCCCACTCATCCCATGATTACTCGAGCCAAGACCAACTCTCTCAAATCAAAAGACTACTCTGATTACCATCTATATTATTCAACCAAGCACCCTACAGCCTTTCACACCACTCTTACTGAGATTACCCCCTCCTGTTATACCAAAGCAGCAACTGACTTACGATGGAAGGCTGCAATGGAACAAGAATTTGAAGCTTTGATGACCACTGGAACATGGACTCTGTGTCCTCGACCCAAACATCACAATGTTATTCATAACAAATGGGTGTATCGCATCAAACAAAAATCAGATGGTAGTGTTGACAGATTTAAGGCCAGGCTAGTTGCCAAGGGATTTGAACAACAATATGGGATTGACTTCACAGAAACTTTCAGTCCTGTGATCAAGCCACCAACTGTAAGAATTCTACTAGCCTTGGCAGTACAGTTTGACTGGGATATAAGGCAGTTGGATGTTTCCAATGCCTTCCTTCATGGAACATTATTGGAGGATGTTTATATGGAGCAACCTCAAGGGTTTCGAAGCCAAGAGTATCCAGACTATGTTTGTAAATTAAATAAGGCCATCTATGGTCTTAAACAAGCTCCAAGAGCTTGGTTCACTCGACTGTCTGCTGCTTTACTTGAAATTGGCTTCACAGCATCTCTAGTTGACAGCTCCCTCTTTGTATATCATCATGACAATATACATATATTTCTGCTACTCTATGTTGATGATATTATTCTCACAGGTACTCATCCTCAAGCTTTGCTCAATATCATAACTAAACTGCAGCAGACCTTTCCACTCAAGGATCTTGGACCTTTAAGTTTCTTCTTGGGAATTCAAGCTACCCGCAACTCAAATGGTCTGCACCTTACTCAAGCAAAGTACATTTATGATCTGCTGCATCGAGCTCGCATGCTAGGTGCTAAACCTTCCAAAACACCAGTAGCATCTGGTAGCAAATTGTCACAATTTGAGGGAGAATCACTACTTGATCCTACTGAATATCGCCAAGTTGTTGGAGCCCTTCAATACTGCACATTAACAAGACCAGATATCTCTTTCTCTGTGAATCAGCTTTGTCAATATATGCATGCTCCAACTTCTTCCCATTGGATTGCAGCAAAAAGAGTCCTAAGGTATCTGAAAAACACCATTGATCATGGTCTATTCTATACCAAGGGAAATCTGCAACTTACAGCCTATTGTGACTCAGATTGGGCAGGCAACCCAGATGATCGAAGATCTACCTCTGGTTTTGGCATATTTCTTGGGAATTGCCTTGTATCATGGAGTGCAAAGAAGCAACCAGTGGTGTCTAAATCAAGTACAGAGGCAGAATATAGATCTTTAGCAATTGCTACTGCAGAACTTTATTGGCTAAGGATGTTATTTCAAGACCTCCATATTCCACTTACTTGTGCACCTTCAATATGGTGTGATAATGTTAGTGCTCTAGCTTTGGCCTCCAACCCTGTTTTCCATGCTCGGACAAAGCATATTGAAGTAGACTATCATTTTATTCGGGAAAAAGTGATAAATGGTGATATACATCTTAACTTCATCTCCACTAAAGATCAGATAGCAGATATCTTCACCAAGGGATTGACCTCCACTCAATTCTCTGTTTTAACATCCAAGCTTCATGTTTGTTCCTCCCCCATGAGCTTGCAAGGGGCTGTTAGAGATAATGCCAAAGATAACCAACTAGCTAATGATCCTGAAGCACGGCAACTACTTGATCACAGATAAAGACTTATCCTATCAAGACTTATCCTATCTGATAAGGCTTCTCTAGTGATTAGTTATCACTTGTACTTATCTCTTTTCTCATTTGAATCTTGTACTTGGCTGTTACTTGTAATTCTATATATAGTTAATGCAAGTATACTAGTTTTGGCAAGTTAACCAAAACACATTTTCACAAACTCTTTCAGTTGGAACATCAGAGAAAGAGTACCATTCCAAGTTTAGGATCATTATATATATATATATATATATATATATATATATATATATTATAAATATAAATAAATTTTTTTTTTACGTAAACCTTAATTTTAATTGAGGTACTTCCCATGATCATATAGGAGCACCTAATAATAATTTATGCTCTCTTGCAATGGCCTCTTAATTTGTTAGGGTCCATGCATGACCACCTGAGCTTGCATGCATGTATTCCTCAGTTCTACTAATATATGCAATCATATATTAAAAATTAAAGCATTTGCGCCCAAAAAATTATATATGGTGTTACATTGAAAAAACTAGTTAGCAAAGTATATAGCATGCAAGATCCATACATATATAATGCCTCGGCCACTAAAAGAGCATCGATCGATCACGGTTCTCTTGCCTGCCTAGCTAGCTAGTAAGTCAGCGGGTTTTGATTATTCGAGTCAACTAGATCATGAGCTAATAATTTAATATCAATATCAATTTAAACATAAAAATACATGAAAAGGGTAAAACTACATTGAATATATAAGAAAACAATAAATATTGTAGATTTTAGCGCACTCCGATAAATGGAATATTGATTCGGAGTTGACTCACCGATATATAATGATCACTAAAGGAATTGGAATATATATAGACACACACACATTATATATATATAGATATAGAGTTTGAAAGCCATGAATATTATTAATATTATTCGTATTGTCATAGATGACAAAACTTGAATATTATGATTAAGTTCTTTCGGCATAAAGTTTGTCTCGTGATCATCATCACCACCATTATATATATAATGTAAGAGAGGTAAGTTGTCAATTGAATGACCTAACATCCCATGAATAATAATAGTTTTTCTTTGCCGAAAGACACATTATGTGTACATGATCCGGCCATAGCCAACCAATATGCCGATTTGTGGCACTTAATCCGCAAAGCATAATTAATATGGTTGTGGTGGGTTAATTATTTCTTAAGATTCCGTCATCATAAGCGTGCATGCAATCATAGCTAGCTTTGTTTAACTACACATGCATGATAAAGGGGTATTGGATTAGAAATCATTTAATTATTAATGGACGGACCTATATATGTATATGTATGTTGGAAATCAAAAGTTCAATTGACCATTTGAAACTTTTCATGAATTTTTTTAAACCCATAAAAATGTTTAGATATAAAGTAGCCGACAATGTTTGACTTAATTCAAATCAGGGATTACTATTGCATGGGTTAGAGATGTGGGGATTTCATTCGCCATTTGAATTGTATACATATTATATATACTGTAGTATACATGAATATTAACTGTATAAGGCATATTGTTTTAGTTTTAATTTGTACAAATCTCAAATACACAATATTCAAGTAGGTTTTCGTAATGATAATACTACTCTCAACGTTGTATTTTTTATTTTATTTTTACTTAGTGATTAAGAAAGTGTTTTTTAATAATATTATGATTTTTTAAAAATATTTAAAAGTGTTAAAAATACATGTATGAAAAAGTAAAAAAAAAAAAATCCGATAACTAACAATAGCTCCTAATGGGAGCTGGGAGCAGTGACTGTAGCATGATCATTTCTGTAAAAGGAGACTTTACCGCAGAAAAGTGTAAGAAAATGTACTTTTTCTTAATGGCCGAATTGAACCTACATTTTTAAAATCAGTGTCTCGTTTGTTTTCGCAGATAAGATGTGATTTGTTGATATTAAAATTAAACATTGAATAAAATATTGTTAGAATATATTTTTTAATATTATTTTTGTTTTGAGATTTGAAAAAGTTGAATTGTTTATTTTATTTTGTGTGAAAATTTGAAAAAAATTGTAATGATTAAATTAGATGAGTTGAGAGGAGTTGTGAAAAAAAATGAGGTTAAGACTTATACCTATAATGCTAGGCTACCGCCCAGCAATAACCATTGGGCATGCCGCCTAGGCAAAATCCAACCTTTTTATTATTTTGATTTTCATATATTTTTTAACATCTTTAAATATTTTTAAAAAATAAAATTAATCAATACATTAATAGTCACTTCTTTAATCAATAAGTAAAAAAATAAATGCATACATGGTTAAAATAAGAGACAAAATGAAAAAACAAAATAGCATTATTCTATACCTCTAGCATTACTCTTTGGCCATACTTTCGACAAAATATTCTTTGAAGTTATTTTCATTGATTTTACTTTTTTTTTTATATATCTTTCTCACGTTACTTTTAGGGACGTGATAACTTTTTATGATTTCTTTGCCAGCTTGCCGGGGAAAGTAAGGGAGAACAATGTTTACGTGTCAAGGTCTGAAAGGACAAAGAAACAATGCTTTAGGATTTGATTTGAACTTTAAAAACTTTAGGAATTTGGATAGGGTTTCGGGTAACGAGAAATGGTGTATTTTAGGAAAGGAATTGATGTTAAAGGTTGGTGGTAAGTTGATTTTTAGATTTGCATATCGTTTAGTACACGTACGACCAATGCATGCATGATTAACAAAAAAGCAAAATAAAACCACAACCACATGATTTTTCAGCTCACATATTGCATGCATTTGCTCCACAATTACTACTATATTTTATATTTGTACCGAATTATGCAAAAGAGAAATAATTAGAAACCCATCATGTAGATATATAGATATCTTGTTGTACCATTAATTCATGTAGAGGCATGCACCTTCATCTTGTTATGCTGATCTTCAAGAAAGAATCGACACGTAAAATATTTAATTAAATAATAGAGTCTGGATTAAAAGTTAGGAGATCTATTCTAATATCCTACGAAATCATCACTTGTTCTAAAAGATTAAGCTTCTGTCTGGATAATGAGAACAGACGAGATAGTTTTAGATAAAAATAAAAGTTGAATAAAATATTATTTTAATATTATTATTATTTTAGAATTTAAAAAAATTGAATTGAAATTTGAAAAAATTGAATTATTTAATATATTTTATATAAAAATTTAAAAAAATTATAATAATAAAATAAAATGAGTTGAGATAATTTTTCAAGACGGAAATTTTATTATTTATTATTATCTTAACATCCTCGATTAAATTTAAGGATTAAACAGTTATCATTTAAATAATTGATAGAATACGTACAAATATACCACATTAGCAAATTTAATTAAAAATAATAATACTTGCGTTGAAGAATAATATTAGTGAAGAGACGTCCATTGTCAATATTTCCACTGGCATGCATATGCATGCGCAGCAACCTACCGGAACAAATGGGAGTTAGACACGTGATACTGTAGAGAAAACCTTTCGGTCTGAGCCAACTGCCATGCGTTCTTCAATCATCAATAAATAAATGTCATAAAAAGGGAGACCAGGCGTTATGGAAAGAAAGCATAAGGTTCTGTCCCTAATTGGTGATTCCCACTTGCACTGAGCACGGACAGTGGAAGTGTGGGGATATTGGATATCGAGTACTCTTCCCAGGTCAATAATGGAGAGAAAGGAAAACTATTTATTATTTTTTAATAATTATATATATTATATTATTTTTTAATATAATATCAAATG
This sequence comes from Cyclocarya paliurus, assembly GCA_029856935.1. NCBI lineage: Eukaryota > Viridiplantae > Streptophyta > Magnoliopsida > Fagales > Juglandaceae > Cyclocarya > Cyclocarya paliurus. The sequence continues at coordinate 9,473,789 of CM056956.1, forward strand.
ATAGAAGAATTTATAATTATTTGATAATGATGATAATCCAGAAATTGATAAATAGAGTTTTTTACTGAATAATTAAATCATATAATTTCAAAAAAAATTATTATTTTTTCAATTATATTAACTAAAACTTTGAGTAAATTATATTAACTAAAAAATTTCTGCAGCAATTAACTAAAAAAGTTGTCGCATGGTGATCGCAATATCGTACGTGCCCCAAAGGGTGTTTTTTGTTTTTTTAAACAGATAACGAAATTAGTCGGAAATTGTTAATTCATTTGGAGTGAAAGTGTACTTTGTCGCAACAATTGCTGGTAATAACCATAAACTCATTTATGATTATAATTGTAAGGAAATTTTTTCCTACTTCACAAAAATCACTAAGTCTTAGCCCAATACCCGACCTCAGGGTCACCAGGACCATGCTTGAAGTAATGTGTCAAACAATGAAAGGGATCAAGTGACTAGTAAGATAGATCAGCTTGACATTGCTAGGCTACATTTTGGACCTAAGAACTTGTATGGAACATAGGGGGACAAACAAGGAACCCTTGATTTGCTGATATGGGAACATCTACGGCTTACAAAGGATAAAAACAAAGTCTGAAAACCACGTCGCATTAATGGCATTACTACCGAGCTATACGCCACATTGATGGTGTCATCGCAGAATCACACCATATTAAAAGAACTCTGACAACAAGAATAGTATGAGGGGCACGAACTCTGTAGGGACAAACACGATTTGCTCCTCTCGAGATCCATGGTATAAATAACAAGTCTCAGACATGAAAAACTTTCTCAAATCCTTAGACTCCTTCACTTATTTATAAACTTCATAGATAATTTATTAACTTTGATATCGGAGACGCTTCGGTCCGGCTCAAGATTGCCCTCTCCTAGTTGCCTCCTTCTTTGCCCTTTGCAGGTTCAAATTTTGAAGACTTGAGTTGTCGAAATCTTACCTAAAGGAGTGTGAAACATGACGTTAACAACAATTCAAATACATGAAAGCTTATACAAGCAAGAAATCTGAATCATCATAGATGGAGTGACCAAATTAGTAAAAAAATATCAAGACTTTAGAAGACAACACCGTACAATTGCCAACATTAATCAGACCAACCATAGATTATTCCCATTCCATGCATTGATATATATTTGATATTTGAATTGCTATTTAATAACATAAAAATCATAACAATAAGAAAGTAGATTAGATCTGCTTATTTGAAATCATAAGCAGAGGAGCTGTCGATTTTCTATAGCCAACTAAGAAAACATAAAAATCGAATATTTTTAATAAAACATATGAAAAGTGCATGAACAGAAGAGCAACATATGAAAGTACTTAAAACAAATCATCCATTGCATATGCTTCATATAATATATAATTAATTAACAAAACATCTCATTTTTCTTATTATTGAATGGAAGCACTATTTATATGGTCATGTCAATTAAATCAAAACCCAGCATTAAGCTATTAAATAGATCGACAATATCACATGAAAATAAATTCGAGTTGTGGTGTGAACAAAACCTATTGATAGATTTTATTGTTTGGCCTTCTGCATCTATTGGGATGTGATTAAAACAAAAAAACAAAAAAAAACAAAAAAACAAAAAAACAAAAAACATCATATTTCAACAACTAAAACAGGTGAACAACTTAGGCTTTAAATATTTAAGTGCAGTGTAATGTAGAGAAATAAATCAACAAAAGCATGCATGTGCACATTTCAGGCTTACTCCAGGCTGATTATTCTCGGAAACCTTTACAGAATCGCGGGTTACAAGCCTCTTCAAGACTCTTCCAAAGAGACCCCTACAATATCATGATTCATGAGTTATGACTTCCCTCGCTCGAAGTCCCATCCTCAAAAACCTCTACAATCACTCGTCCAATACAGGTAACATACAATGACAACGCAACAAGCTAGGCTTTCAACATTAAATAGTAGTAGACAACAACGAGAGACAAGAACAACGATTGTGATTGTCACATTAGAATACGTTTGCCTCTCGCAAAGTAAGCCAACTATTGTGGGGATAAAGTTTGAGAAGGGGGCCTATTACCATAACGAGAGGATACATTAACTTTAAGGGCTCGTTTGTGTAAATTTAAAAGTAGTTGGCTAGGATTAGATGACTAGGATGATAGAAATTTGTTTAAGTTGGTACATTGTTGAGTTGGATGAATGTAAATATTTTATCTTTATCTAAGAACATTTAATTTAAATTAAGTGGTTATAAGATAATGTTTTAGATAAGTCAAGAGAGTGTGTATCCGAAATTCAAGGAGTCTGAAATTAATCAGTTGAATGGAAACTATATTTGCTAAGAAGATTTAGCGCTAAGTGTCAACAGATTCCTACCGTGCCTCAAATTTCTAATAGACTCAATCTGTCAGCTGAATCCTACTATAGATCAAATAGTGGGCATATTATTTAAATAAGGATTTCGGCTGAGGGAAGTGTTCTTTTGATCAGTTATTTCTTAGAGCTTGGAGATTGGAGAGAGATCTAAGTGCTTGAGTGTGAGAGAATTCTTGTGAAGGATTTTCTACTGTTTTTCCCTTTCTCTCTCTGAGTGCGTGCATACTCCGGGTAGGAGTTGAAGTGATTGAGTTCAGCCATTGGAGTTCCAGGAGGATAGCCAATAGGTTGAAGATCGCCAGAGGTTCTATCTACTACTGCGGTGGTAGACAAACAAGTCATTTTTCTTAGCAAGTAAGAAAATCTAGTTATAAAGATTTTGTAATTGAAAAATTACTTGTAATTGACTTTCACCTAATAAAATTGACTTTTCTAGGTTTGGATATCCTGGAGGGTTTTACTTTTGAAAAGTTCTTCAAAAGATTTCCTTTTGTAACCAAAATTGGTATTACACACTTTTATTACTTTATGTATTTGATTATTTATCAAATTATCACATAATGAATGACTAATCAATTTGTTGACTGAGTGTTGAAGTGTGAGATCTAAATACAGTGATACTTGGGTAATTTCAATTGGCATCAGAGCATGGTTCAGTCATTTGAATGTGATCCAGTCTCCTGTTGACTATGTCGTCATTATCAGCTCCACCACATTTTGATGGAGAAAATTATGCAAACTGGAAAGTTCAGACGAGGACTTTTCTCAAACCATTGGATGAGCGAGTTTGGCATCCAGTAGAGTAATGATACACTAAGTCTGAGACTGCTATTAATGCATGAACAAGAGATAAGATTAACAACTGTAATTGGAATAGCAAGGGACTTAATGCTATATTTATGGCAGTTTATTCTAAAGAATTTAAGAGAATTTCTATGTGTGAAGTGGCCAAAGAAACTTGGGATATCTTGGAAGTTACACATGAGGGAACCAAAATTGTAAAAAATTCTAAATTGTAATTACTAACCTCAAAGTTTGAGGACATTAAAATGCTGGAAGATGAAAATTTTAATAATTTTTATGTAAAACTTAACGATATTGTGAATTCCAGGTTCAATCTAGGCAAGAAAGTGGAAGATTCAAGAGTTGTGAGGAAGATCTTAAGATCTTTACTAGAAAGATTTCGCCCAAAGGTGACTGCTATAGAGAAAAGTAAAGATTTTGATGCAATCAAGGTTGAAGAACTAATAGGCTTTCTGCAAACCTATGAATCTTCACTTCCTCAAATGGAAAAAGGTAAGTCTATTGCTGTAACACCCCGCTCCCCAATAAAGACATTTTAGAATTTTTGGGGAGCCAGTGTGCTACTACTGAACTTAACTAAAACTTTTTCTTTTAAATAACGAGCCAGATGCAAAAGATTCTATAATTAAAATAAAACTTAATTAATACTTAAAATCCAACATAGAGTTTGCGGAAGCACTTATTAATATAATACGGAAGTCTCATGTGCTTATCAAAATAATCTACTGAAATCTTAAACCATAAAAGCTAATCATATCATAATCTGTCTAGGCCTCTGTCTCGCTTCCCGGGGTCAAGTCCTGTCCTGCAGTCTCATCTTCATAAATTTCATCACCTGGGGTGGTTTAAAAATATGAAAACAAACTAAAATGAGTCGAATACTCAATAAGCACACATCATACAGTAAACATAATGAACATAAGGTTTCTTTGAAAAAACGTGCATACTTATAAATACATAAGTAAATAACATGAACATGAACATGAACTTATTTTTCACTTGTCATAGGCCGTTACCCACTATTGACCCCCGTGAGTTAGGGTTAGCGAATCTAAATAGATTCTGATTCCGCCCGTGGCCGCGGGTTGTGGAATCCATACATAAGGAAGACATACTGGGTGCACTACCAGCATGTACGACCTGGCAATGCAATATGCCCATAACATAGGTACCGTCTTCATATCATAGCATAGGCCGTTACGTATCTTATCATTCTTATTTCATCATAATCATACTTGCATACTTGTCATATCATATATTTCAAAAGAAATCACATTCATACTTGTCATATCATATCATAGATTTCAAATGAAATCGCATTCTTTCATAACATGTCGTGATGCATGACTTCACATAAAATCATGATTTTTTATAAATACTTTAATGCATAGATCTTCACATAAAATCATGCATGGCTTTTCATAAACTATTTTAATGCATAACTCTCACATAAATTTGTAACTTTTCATAAATCTTTTGATGTATAACTTCTTTCATAAAATCATGAATTTTCATAAATAATTTGATGCATAATTATTTACACAAAATCATAGATTTCCCTATTTTTATCATGTCCTGGGGTACGTAAAAAGGGGCTTCCAATAAAGGTTATTCATGCATAATATTTTTATAAAAGACATGTCGTTTACCGTACATACGTGTAAGGGTATGATCATACTACTTACCTTGCAGCGCTACTTCCTGAATCTCATTTCGTAACTCGTCACCGAAGGGTACGTGACGGGGGTTGGCTGGACGAGACGACGGTGGTTCTGGGTGGCTAGGAGTGATGCGACGCGGCTGGTTTACTGGCTGGGTGGTGCGACACCGAGAGAGGGAGAGATAGTACCGAGAGAGAGTTCTATTGCCGAAGGCAACCGAGAGAGAGAGAGAGAGAAGAGGCTGGCGGTGGTTGTGGTTTCTTATGTTTTCTTCTGGAGGTCTCGGCTAGGGGTGGGTTTTATAGGCAAGGAGAAGGGTATTGTGACCATAAGGAGATGAGATAGGATTTGGAGTTGAAAGTTTGGTTTCCTAATAGGATTTGGAGTTGAGAGTTTGGTTTCCTAATAGGATTTGGAGTTGAGGGTTTGGTTTCCTAATAGGATTTGGAGTTGAGGGTTTGGTTTCCTAATAGAATTTGGAGTTGAGGTTTGGTTTTCTAATAGGATTTGGAGTTGAGAGTTTGGTTTCCTAATAGGATTTGGAGTTATTAATTAGAGGATAAGGATGAGGCTTATGGGTGGAGATAGGGAGAAATAATGTTTAAATTCAAAAAACTAAAATTCTTGTGCTTAAAACAAAAAAAATCCGTTCATGATAAAATACTAATAATAATAATAATAATAGAAATAACAATAATAATAATAAATAATAATAATAATAATAAGAATAATAATAATAAGAATAATAATAGTAATGGAGGCTTAATTCTAAGTTAAAAAAAATAATATGTTTGATAAATTCTTTTATAGGTTTAAACTCATTTATTGAGCCTAATAAAATTATCCATAATTTATTCTTAAAAAATACTGGGTCGGGTCGTTACAATTGCATTGAAAACTATAAAAGAAGATCTTGAAGATTTTTCTGATGAGGAAAATCTAAATAATGAGGAAATAGAACTTATTGCTTAAAAATTCAGGAAATTCATGTTTATCAAGAGAAAAAATGGAAAGCAAAAGAGAGGTAAGGAATTTACTGCTAAAAAGAGTGATTATGGAAAATGGAATAAAGATAAATCTGAGTAAAAAGATAAAGTTAAGTGCCATGAATGCTTAGTTTATGGTCACATAAAAACTGAGTGTCCAAACTTCAAAACAAACAAAGGAAAAGTTCTTAATGTCACACATAGTGATTGTTTTGATTCTAAAAATTTCAATTCATCATTTGAGGATGAAACTTTATTTATAGCTTTTTCTGCTATTATTAGTGAATTTTCTGATGTTAATCTAACCAAATCCGAAAGTGATGATGATGATAGTGATTCAGAGGTTGCTCTAGTTGTGGCTAATCATGAGCTAAGTTTACAAGAAGTCTACAATGATCCATGTGATGAAGTAGTCAAATTGAATAAATTAAATAAGAAACTATAGGAAAAGCTCACAGTTGTGGAGAATGAGGAGTAACCTGTCTGAGAGACTAAAGATATCTGAAATTGAAGTATCATGGTTGCAAACAGTCTTTTGGTTGTAATAAATTAGTCGCAAAAACATATTTTTCTTATAGTCCGGCCAACTTTGAGAACCAGTAGCAACTATTGGGGGATAAATTATGAGAAGTGGGCCTTGGGCCTATTACCATAACGAGAGGATACATTAATTTTAAGGGCTCGTTTAGATACTAAGAATATATTAAAATATTTGTGAATAGTGGTGAAATAGTTTGTAAATAATAGTGAAATTGTTTAAGTTAAGATATTTTATTGGGTTTTGAGTTAATATATTTTATTAGGTTTTATGAATAATATTTTTTTTTGTATTTTGTTTGTAAGTTTGAGAAAATTGTACTGCTTAGATAATAATTAGATAAAAAAGTTAAAAATAATTTAAAAGTATTTTATGTTTTAGTAATGTTTGAAAGGAAATAGTATTTGAAAATACTTAGAATAGTTGTGTTCTCAAAATGATCCTAAGTATATAATTGATATAGGATACAAGTCTCAAGAAAATAAATGCAAGAAATAATTTAAATTAAGGGCAAAAGAGAACAGCAAAAATATTGACTATTTTTTTTTTTTTTTTACACACGTTTGTGTTGCCTTTTTTAGTTTCAAGAAAACGTCGATAAATCAATAATTAATTTGTATTTCGTTGAAAGTTTTGCTTGAACTTTTTGCATTAATCCGCTAGAAAATTAAAAACAATTATATTATTAATTGATCTACGTCTATCGTTCATCATTGTTGTTAACTAGTATTAAGCTATACATTTACATAAACATACATACATATATATATATGTATGTATGTATACATATTTATGTGACATAATATTTTGCGAATTAGTCCATGCACAGGACAAATATTAATAACGTCGCGATCGTGATAACTTGAGAAAATATCAAAGTGCTATTATATAATTAAGCTAATCATTCTTCTTCTTCTTAATTTATTATCATATTTTTATTATTTTAATTAATATGACATCAAATTATTGGTATAATATAAGTAAAGAATAATAAATAGTTTTCTAACTATTTGATATTACATAAGGGGATGAAGAAAGGGTGATAGTTAAAGAAGTAAGAACATTATTATTCATATAAATCCGACCGATTAGTTTGATAAAATCATATTATTATTTCTGTACCCCGATTTAATATAATCCCATTTACCGAGTGCAAATAGGAAAAAAAACTACTATGCCGCCCAAATGTTACCACTCCATTTTACCGCTCAATGAATTTTATTATTATTATTATTATTATTATTACTTAATAAATAAGAAAGTAATTTTTAGTATATTGATGCATTTTTTATATATATTTTAAATATTTAAAAATGATAAAAAAATGTGAATAAAAAAATCGAATAAAAAAAAACACTACTTTTACACTAGTGGTCACTTGCAACGATAAGCTGCAAGTGGCACAGTAGTGCTGCTCGTGCAAAAAGTATTAGAAACCATACATTTCCTGTAGACCTAAAGTTAAAGAGATCAGAGATAGATAGTGATTGCATAGAAATGATATTTACAATCGTTGAATACGTAAGCATCGCGCAATTCTCTTGAAAAAAGTGAGTAAATTCCATATCCACAAAAAAAAAAAAAAACAAATGTTTTAATAATGAATCCTATTCTTTTTAAAAAACATTACATGGCATTTGCACACTGTACAACTATATATAACATTACTCAGTGATTACAATGTTTATCATTGATCAGGGAAAATGTTGGTTATGAGCAACGTCTACAAGTTTTCCATCTGCCTTAACTCTCTATTTCCACAAGTACTTCTAGAGATCTAGGACCCCAAATGCAACTGACTGTTCATACACCACATCTATTTTTATTTTTTATTTTTTTATTTTTTTTTTCAACATGTGTGTAGACTGTGTAGTGTAGAGTTGTTTAGTAGAATTTTCATATATATATATATATATATATATATATATATATATATATAAATATGTCTTTCAAAGGAGTTTTTGACCAAGTCCAACTCAAGATTGGGACCATTAAGGAAAGAAGGCTATTTGAAATTTAAAGCTCAAATGACTCTCTTGATATGGCACCATCATGTAGTGCCTTGTGGTTTATTAAAAAAAAAAACACAAAATAAAAAGTGATAAAGAGAACCTAAGATTTCAATCTTCATCTTTTTGTATTTTCGGATGCTCTTTTATTTTAAATATATTTTTTTAATAAATCACGTGGTACCACCATATGATGCCACGTCGAGAAGGCCATCTAAACGGTAAACTTCAGATAGCCTAATAACAGTACTCTTAAGAAAAACCTTAATTGGTATTCTCAAAAAAAAAAAAAAAAACTAAAGCTTATTGATAAAAGTCACCATAAATAAGAAAATACCATGCAATGATGCAAAAGGCTAGAACCGTTCAAAACAATATCCAAAGCTCATGATTTTCAAAGGAATTAAGTAAAACGTTGTGATCAGTTGGAAGCTAAAAAATATTCGTACCTCAAACTAATTAAAAGCAAAGTATTTCTTTACCATTGAATCACACAAGCACAAAAGGAAAAAAGGAAGAAAAAGAAAGTATGGTGTATTGGACTGTTGGTCGTTTTAACAAATAATGTGTTGGCCCATTATATATGTGTTACAAAAAGTTAATTACGCGGTGTTTAAATTGTGTAAGTCTTGCGTGTGCACTCCTTTTAATAAAAATAGACGAATTTGAGGCCTACAAGAAGAAATCTTTTTTTTTTAATCTCATTTCTTTTCGAAAGCTATACGTAGAGTTTACACACCGTAATACTGTATTTAGCATTTAATGAAAAATTGTATCGAGCATTTAATGACAAGAAGGGATGAGGAATTCCAATAAATGGTTCCTTTACAATATTACAATTGTGGAAACAAAAAGTAAAAAAGTTGGAAAATAGAACAAAATGTTTCAACTTTCTTAATTAATTAGGTGCTAACAAAAAATAAATTATCACAAATATGGTTGATCATAAAATTCAGAAAGGATAATATTAACTATGTTTGGATATTGAGATGATCTCTGATGATCAGTGAATAATAATAAACTTTTTGTGAATAGTAGCAAACTACTTCACTTTACTTACCAAACACAGCCTGAAGTTCATAATTGAGTAGGATGTGAATATTTAAGAGAAGCTAGGTAATTAGCAACAATACCATAGGGTGAGAATATATATATATATATATATATATTATATGTATTGCGTTACATTAGGATCCATCTACCATGTAAGACAAAAGTAAAAAAAAAAAAAAAAGAAGGAAAAAGAACTCTAATTTGCACACGAAAAAGGTTCAGAATTATATATTTAAATTCAGATTTATCTGAACAGTGAGTTTTAAATCAGAGGAATCATAAGAAACACCAATTCCACCTCTTGTCCCTGGAAGGAAAGTCGGTGTGTAAGAGGAAAAAGATGGGGGAAAAGGAGATATTCGCAAGCAACAAGCGTTGCTTTATGACGCTTTATGGAAAGGCTGAAGACCACCTTTATTATTCTCATTAGGAAATCTCCTCTCCCATTATTGCACTGATTGGATGTTGTATCTGGGTGGCACAGAAAGAGAGAGGGAGAAAGAGAGAGAATAAAAAGAAAGGGAAAAATGCGAGAATATGTTTGGAATTTCATTTCCTTACCACTTATTAATAATAATAATAATAATAATAATAATATTGATGATGATAATATTTTCAGTTTTAAAGTACACAAATTTTATATGTTTTTTTTAGAAAAGTAAGTATATTTGAAGAGTAATATTACATGCAGTCGTAAAGTGTGCAAGTACCGTGCAGTTATTTTGAAAAAAAATAAGATTTATTATTAAAAAATTATTATTTTTTATATGAATCTCATATTTATTTATTTTTTTAAAAATAATTATACGGCACTTGTGCACTCACAACTATATCTATTATTTCTAATATTTAAGATATATATTAAAAATTATTTTTTTATTAATAGATTCTATATTTTATTATTAAATAGAGTGGACAGAAGAACAGACATACCTTATATAGCATTATCAGATTCCGTCGTAAAGGAAAGTTTTGGTTGTCAATTTTATATATTTATAGCGAATGAGGTTTTGGCACTTGGCAAAATGGGTAGGGAACACGTACGTAGACAGTGTCGATGGCTTGAGCTAGGAGCTGTGTTTTTGTCCTGGTCCAAGTTCTTTAGCCCACCATGATGGTGAGACCAGCGGTGGCCATGGATTTGCCTTTTTAGAATGGTGGGAATGAATGAACCCACCCACTAGGTTTTGGTGGTGGCCAGCTTAGCAGAATCTTGGAAATATTCCTAGAATTATGTCTGTACGTTTTTCAGGCTTACACTTGTGCATGACTTTAGGCCCCTTCCTTTCATCTTTCTAGGGGGTCGAATTACAGGATCCTGTCTGGGAATTTCTGAATATTACATAAAAGTTTGTTATTCCATAATTGAGTGAGTATTTTGCTGTATCAAAATCCATAACTTTATCCTCCTCCCTCTGTTTCTTGACAGACATTGATACCCTTATCTCCAAGTACTGCAGCTTGTAGGGTGACTAATTTTTTTTTTGTTTTAGTATTAATTTTAAAGTAACAATATTAATTTCCGTGAAAAACATGTCCTGAGTGCTGTGTAATGGTTCTGGACTTTGGCATGTCAGACAGCTGGTGGAGGAGATGGGATGGATCATATTCATAAGAATTAATGTCCATAGAATGCGTGTTCTTGTAGATATGGCCTGAGCGACAAGATTTTGATGGTCATCCAACTCATTCTGCATATACTTGCACATTCTCTCTGGTGCGCAACATTTTGAATTCCATTCTATTATCTGTCAGAAGTTGAGGCGGCTATGCCACCACGCTTTATGCAAGCTAGCAAAAACATTACAGATAATTTATAAGAAAAATATTTTAGTCATAAATATATTACACAAAAATAAACTTGCAAACTAATGTGGCTTAATGAGGTATATCAGATTGTAAAATTACTTATATTATAAAATAGATCTCACGGATTTTATAAAATGAAATCAGTTTGTAGGTTTATTTTATATAATCTTTTTGTGTTTGTATCAGTTCTCAATTTCTAATCGTTGTAAAAGAAATTTTGTTTATTTTTCCATATATGAGAGTTCTTTTTTGAAAAAAAAAAACATTCTATTTACTTCTTTATCACATTTATAGATTTAATTATGTAAATATAATCAATATAGTCTATCTAAGTCATACAACCCCCTTGGGCCCGCATAATCCATTGACTTGGAAAATACTACGATGCCTACTAAATCTTACCGCTCTATTTGACTGTTTGAAATTTTTTTATTTTTTTAACTTAATGATTAAGAAAGTGATTTTAAATGTATTAATGTATTTTTTTATTTTTTAAAAATATTTAAATATATTAAAAAAATATGAATAGAAAAAAAAAAGTTAAAAAAGGTAACTAGTGGTACATTTGAATATTACTACTCAAGCGGCAGAATAACACCGCTCAAAAAGTTTAAGTAACTGTTCCTTTAAGTGGTTGATTTACGAAGTTGTTGAAAATATATCACACTAACAAGTGCGACTAAAAATAATAAAAAGTTTATTAAAATAATAATAATAATAAAAAGTTGGATGGAGTAATACTATGTAACTGTACGTAATGTGATTATGATTATTCCTTGTAGGGATGTAGACAGCAATCTCGGAGCTAAAATGGGGAGGAACAGGACCAGAAAAAATGGTGTTACATACCGGCCTAAATCTAGGCCTTTGTTTCGGAATCCTACTCCATGCGCTTTTGACTCTTAACCAGACAAGCCAGCAATAGACATGGCAAAACTTTTGGGGCTGCCGAGAAATTGTGGTGGGTAGGGGTGAGGCACAAAACCTAGCATGGAGATGGTCTGGTCGGATTTCCAACCACTTTCGACCGCTAATATGCTAAGGTAATTGTGAATTATGTGACTGCTTAGGATGAGACATCACTGCCTTTATTTGTTGGGGTTACGGCTCCCATTATAAGTATGTCGCTTACTTTCATTATCCATATGGTTCCGGAGAACGGGGAACGCACAGAAGCTGCATTAATATAATCCAACCTCTCCCCCATGATATAATTTCTTTATTTTTCTAAAGGATTTTGCAAGTTTTATTTCTTTATTTTTTTTAAACAGTTGGTATGGGGGTTTTTTTTTTTTCCTTTTATTTATTATAATTTAAAAAGTGTTACAACCATATATGTTTTGTTTGAGTATCTACCCGGCCGACAACCTAATGTATCGTTGGGACACGAAAGACCCTTTAGAGCTCAATGTCCCAGTGGCAAGTTGTTGGGCTAGAAAACCCAGAATTCAGCAACACCAATAACGTTATCGTGATCAAAGCTGGGCCTTAATATTCCCCTAAACTTGTCCACAATTTAGGTCTCATTTATTTTCACAAATCTTCTCAATTCATCTTATCTTATCATTACAATTTTCTTTAATTTTCATACAAAATAAAATAAAAAATTTAATTTTTTCAAAATTTAAAATAAAAATAATATTAAAAATATATATATATTCTAATAATATTTTATTTAACTTTTAACTTTAATCTCATCTCATTTTATGTAAAAAAACAAACGAGGTTCGGTTTGAAGGGGTTGAAGTTTGCACCGAGATTGCATGATCTCCTATCAACTGAAGTGCACCGATGGGTGGTTCTTGCTGGTCAATATCTACTTTGTTTGAGGAATGTTATTATTCATCTTGGGTGATATTATCCCTAGTCACACTTATTAATATATTACATGTTAAGTGACTTTTGTTTAAGTGATTGACATAATGACAGAGATAAGGGAGTCGAGAACGATATATTCAATATTCTCAGCATGATTGAAGAAATCAAACTACAATTTCAAAATATGAAAACTCCTCGAGCATAATTAGACAAGTTACACCATGGCATGAAAAAAAGAATTTCAAGTTATGTTTGTATTTCTTAAAAATTAATCAACATTTTTGAGTTGTTTATTTCACTATTTAGACATTTTTGAGTTGAAGAATAATATTGCTCATTCTACCACAATTCAGTAGAGTTGATCGAATTTTTAAAGAGGATAATTATAATACCCGAGTTCTACTAGGGGAAAATCTTATGTTATTAAAATTATTATTTTTTAAAATCAAATATTTTTTTATGTATTTTAAAATAAGGATCTTCATTACTATGATTTTTAAAGTGAGTATGTTTTTCTTGTTTAAATGAGACTTAGAAAAACTGAGGGTATACTTGTGTTTAGGATGTTACAAATTTAGCCTTAGTATTATTATTTTACAAATTAGTAAGTGTAATCTTCTTTTAATCCTACCCCATGATTTGGTGGGTAGAAAAATATCACATCTTGCTCTTCATCCCAACCGTCCATTTCAAATTAGCACAAGGAAAGAAAACCAAGCCCCTACCCGTCTGTATTACATTCAGCAAAAGGGGAAGAAAACTCAAGCTCTCACCCATGTGTCTCATTTCTTCCTCCTCCATTTCATTCCTTTCTTTCCAACTTTAGAAAGCCCTAGCTCTCATCTCCTCAAGGAGCGGAACAACAAGGTAAGTCCATTTCTTGACCCATTCTCTTGTAGATTTTGGATTATATACGATTGGCATTCGAATTTGGTTTTGAAATTTCTGCTAATTTGGTACTCCAGTCGTGTGGCTACCTCAGCCTTCGCTTGGGATTGGACGATAACTGAAACGTCGGAACATATAATACAAAGCTATACACCTCTCGTACATGACAGATAATATGCTATGCACCTAAGTATACTAGCAGTATGTAATAATATAACAACGAAAAATAGTAAAAGTTAGATAATCTAAGCAATGCAATAAGCAATTACAAAGCACATGACGCTGTTACTAACAAAATATCCCAACATTGTCCATTTCCATAAGCATGCATGATAAAAGATATAGCATCTCAAAAGCATAGATTATATTTTAATCTCCCAAAACACGAGACCTTCTCAAAACATTGTAATTTAAAAGTTGAGATTTAAACCATAAGTTTTTTTCTTCTTTCTACAAAACATATTTGGTTCCCGTTTTCTTCAAGAGGGCTCGGCTTCACGCACTTCTTTAAAGTCCTATCCTTATCCCGATTGTTACACCATTTGAATTCCTCAATGAATTGGAGTATTTCAGTGATCTCTTGGTCAATGGCCTCGAGTCACTCTAGGATGGAGGGCTCAGGCCGACTCATAACCATCTTAGGCACGATCCTCTTCGAAGGAGTTACTGTTCTCTTCCTTTAGGCCATAGGAGTCGTCCTCTACTTCTGTAACAACTTCTACCATTCCGGTTAGGAAATGGTAGTGGAAACTATCACAATAAAATTTCAGAAAATCTCAGCAAGAAATCACTCTACATGTAATAGTTAACACAAGCATACAAGAGGTATATTATAAATGCGTGCATGTATATGTACTTGACATGTGACTTGACCAGAACTTGACTTATGCATTTGACCAGTTTCAAAAGACTTGTAACAGAGACTTTAGCTTTTTTAGAAAACTTCTTGAAAACTTCTTGACTTTCGTTTTCATGTTAATCTTAATCAGAACTTGCCTTATCAGAACATATCAAAAGATTTTCATCGAGTGATCCTTATCATATTACAAGATTTTTATCAAGTGATCCATAACATATGAGCTCTTATTCTTGTTTAGAGAGTGGACACAACACGGTTCCCCTTTACATTGCGTGTTCCTGCTAGTTACCGCACCATCAACGGTCCGTATACCGTGATGAATACGTCATAATTAGAGATTTCAAAATAATTCGACCTTAAATCGTCGGGTTACATGCCTTATGCAACCACTAGCGGCAGGCGCTTCCTCACTCTGACATTCTTTAAAAGAATCCATTTGAGGCTCGTGACAGTTCTTTGTCGACCTAGGGGTTACTACTCCATTCTTTAGCACTCTAGAGTGGACCAAGGAGTTCCGATAGGACATTCCCCCTCCTAGTACTTGGGGTCATAATAAAACTTTTAAACTCTTTTATTTCAAAACACTTTTTGGAAACACTTTTTCCCAAATGCATGTGACATGAGACATGAGACTGAAGACATACGTACTTATACTTTGACATATGACATATGAAATGTCGTGTATGGAATAACCAAGCATAACATGTTCAATTCATGGCATGATAACATAGATCACATGATCTATCAAAACACATACTTGGAACTATGAAAAAGTGCCTTGGCGGAAACATGTAAGTGCAAAAACATGAAGAATTATCACTTAAACTGTAACACCCCGCTCCCCAATAAAGACATTTTAGAATTTTTCGGGGAGCCAGTGTGCTACTACTGAACTTGACTAAAATTTTTTCTTTTAAATAACGAGCCAGATGCAAAAGATTCCATAAATAAAATATAATTTAATTAATACTTAAAATCCAACATAGAGTCTGCGGAAGCACTTATTTAACAAAAATATGGAAGTCTCGTGTGCTTATCAAAATAATTTACTTAAATCTTAAACCCTAAAAGCTAATCATATCATAATCTGTCTAGGCCTCTGTCTCGCCTCCCGGGATCAAGTCCTATCCTGCAGTCTCATCTTCATAAATTTTATCACCTGGGGTGGTTTAAAAACATGAAAACAAACTAAAATGAGTCGAATACTCAATAAGCACACATCATACAGTAAACATAATAAACATAAGGTTTCTTGAAAAACGTGCTTACTTATAAATACATACGTAAATAATATGAACATGAACATGAGCTTATCTTTCACTTGTCATAGGCCGTTACCCACTGTTGACCTCGTGAGTTAGGGTTAGCGAATCTAAATAGATTCTAATTCTGCCCGTGGCCGCGGGTTGTGGAATCCATACATAAGGAAGACATACTAGGTGCACTACCAGCATGTACGACCTGGCAATGCAATATGCCCATAACATAGGTACCGTCTTCATATCATAACATAGGCCGTTACGTATCTTATCATTTATATTTCATCATAATCATACTTGCATACTTGTCATATCATAGATTTCCAAAGAAATCACATTCATACTTGTCATATCATATCATAGATTTCAAATGAAATCACATTCTTTCATAACATGTCGTGATGCATGACTTCTCACATAAAATTATGATTTTTCATGAATACTTTAATGCTTAAATCTTCACATAAAATCATGTATAGCTTTTCATAAATTATTTTAATTGCATAACTCTCACATAAAATCATAACTTTTCATAAATCTTTTGATACAGAATTTCTTTCATAAAATCATGAGTTTTCATAAATATCTTGATGCATAATTATTTACATAAAATCATGGATTTTCATATTTTTATCATGTCTTGGGTACGTAAAAAGGGGCTTCCAATAAAGGGTATAAATGCATAATATTTTTATAAAAGACATGTCATTTACAGCACATACGTGTAAAGGTATGATCATACTACTTACCTTGCAGCGCTAATCCACTATTTTCGACGCCTATAAAAATAAATACGAATTTGCATAAATTTCTAATTAAGCATGTAATTTTATTTAAAACCTAAACTACTAAAAATATCCTCTATTTTCTAAACCTAAAATCTCCCAAAACTAAATTATTCTCAAACTGTAAATCTTTAAACAACATGGGCATTTTTGTAATTAACCAACCAACCTAAAACTACAAATTTATTCTACGCTGCATGCATTCGGGAATGTAGGTCTTACGTGAGGGGCGAAGCCGAGAACAACTAGTGGGGCTGAGCAGCGACTGGAAGTGGGAGGGGCGTGGTGGTGCTTCACGGCGAGCTGGGCGATCACTATGTAGCTGTGAGAGAGAGAGACGATGAGTGAGAGAGACGGAGAGTGAGAGAGACGAGATGAACGAGAGGGAAGAGACACGGCGTGAGGGATAGGGAGAACCTACTGTGAAGCCGTGAGAGGCTTGCGACAGACTGGGGATGCCGAACAGCCCTTGACGGCGGTTTCTGTGGGCTCTCTACGTGGAGGAGCTCTCGGTGAGGGTGGAGTGCAGTGGCTCATGTTGGGGGCAAACGTGCTCTGTTTTGGGGGGTGAAAAACAGGGGATGCCCGCTTCTTATATATATATTGCTTGTTTTCGTTTGGCTGGGCAGTGGGCTCACGATTTGGGGTTCTTACGCTGTTTTAAAGGGGCTGAGAGGGACGGGGTTGTACTCGGGTTGGGCAGTGGGCTGGCGGTTTGGGAAGTGCTGAACAAAGGTTCTCTGCGTGCGTGATGTGGAGGGCAGCGTGCATGGGGTGGTTGGCTGTGGCTCAATGTGTTTGCTCTATGGTGAGGCTGGTTGTGTGTTTCTCAGGTCTCGGGTGGCTTTTATAGGCAATGGGGAGGAGGAAGTTGGCTAAACTTAGGAGACCTAATCCTATGAGGATACAAACACTAAGTCGATCGGTACAAGAGGCGTACGTGATGTGCATGCATGTGAGTGTGAGACGTGCGGGGTGGAGAAGCCGAATGTGAACTGGGTTACGGTGCAAAGGCTTGATATTTTGCAGGAAGTATGTTTATATATATAAAGGTGATGCAGAACGTAAAAATTTAAATCAAAAGAGACGTGTAAGATTGAGAGGAAGGCTGTGGGACTAGCTAGTTTTCGTGCGGGGCTGTGAGTTGAGGAAGGGAATCCGGTAGTGGCTAGGAGTTTTATTATGGAGGGGAAATCAAAAGTTTATTAGTGTTTGGAGTCGAGGGGCATACGTACATGTGCGTGTGAGTGGATAAACACATTACAGACGTGCATGGTTGTGGTTAGGGATTTTATCTTGAATACCAGTAGTGTTTGGAGTCTAACGAGTTTGAAGTTTGGATAATAATAATAATAATAATAATAATAATAATAATAATAATAATAATAATAATAGAGGCTTAAGTCTCGGTTCAAATAAAATCTTTTATAGGATTTAACTCACTTATCGAGCCTAATAGATTATCCGTAATTTATCCATGAAAATACTGGGTCGGGTCGTTACATAAACATGTCAAACTTTAAACATATTGCTTAGAAATCAAAGCATAATGAAACAGAACATAAATCATGGTATTTGAGTAAGATTTGAAACTTCCAAGACATGGTATAGGCGAATCATCAAGTATCACAAATTAACAACAATGTTTTCCTTATAACTGAAACATGCTAAGGACATTCTTGCCATTTTCATTTTAAACTGAAACATAGCATTCATGTCATATTTATATTCCAAGATCATATAAGCATATTCAAACAAACAAACAAACAAGAAATAGCAATCAAAACAAACATAACAATGAAAGGATTTACACAAATATATACAAGTATTAACCAAGAGCAAGTTGAGTGTATATGTACAAAAATCCATGTAATGAAATACTAGCAAGCTGTAATCCGAAATGTATTATATTAGAAAGAGTGTCTAAAAACCCTATTTGGTATTCTTGAGTGTGTGAGGGTTTCTAGGGCATCACTTGATCTTAAACCATATGGCCTTTAAGGTTTTTAGGTCAAAAACCCCTTCATTTCACTCGTGTTACTGTACAAAACTCCAAGTAAGGTAAGAACACATGTGGTGATCCAAAACATGGAGGATGAACATCCCCCACTACTTGGCTTCAAGAGTTCCTTCAAAACCTTAAATCATTTTCCATAAAAACGACTAAAAGAATGTGTGTTTCACCATTCTCGAAATCCTATGAGATTTGAATATCATTTTTTGTTGAAAGAGTGACATGTGTGTGTAGAAACTAAGAGAATACCGAGACTTACCTTGTCTATCCTTGAAGGTGGCAAAATCTTCTCTTGGAAAGGAATCTTCCTTGTTTAATTGGAAAGAAAGTGCGAGAAAGTAAAAGAATCTTTAGGTGAGCAAGTGAGAGTTGTGTGGAAAGAGTGAAAGTTCATGCAAATTCCAAAATATGGCAAGGGAAAAGCCCATAGGCGAGTACTCCCTCCTTTTTCTAGTGGTCTCCTCACTTTCCTCTTTGGTTGCTTCCAAAACCTTTGCATAGGTGACAAGTGGAGAGTGTTTCTTCTCCCCCTTCTCTATTGCCGAAAAGACACTTAGAATCCCACTTTAGATTGCATTGGGAAGGGGCTACTTGGGTGGCGTGTAGGGTTTCCTCTTCCTTGGTCGAAATCCCTCATTTTCCCCTTTATGCCCTTCCTTTTTCTTAAGCAAGTGAATATCTCTTTAAGGGCACTTTTGTAAAACATCTCATGCCTCTTCCTTTTTCCAACAAACAACTTTTGGCATGGGTGACAAGTGGCATGGGCGTGTGCCTTGTCCATTGCCGCCCAACTCTTCTCCTTCCCTTTTGTTGCTTCAATCTTCTATTGCTCATTCCCAAGATGACTCCTCATGTGCCATTGGTCTATTAGTAACCTAAGTGATAAGTGGCAAGTTAAGAGGTGCTTGGGAATGTGGTGGGCGAAATCCAAGGGGCATATTAGTCCTTTGATGCATATGTCCCTTCATCTAATCTTCTAGAAGCTTAATGCATGTTTGACACTTAGCAAAATCTGACAAATTCGAAATCCCTTGTTCCTTTCGGTTTCCCATGCAAATTTCCTAGAAAACAACCACATTTCTCTTCCCTATGCTTCTCTTTCCAAGAATATCTACCTTGAAACTCGAAACTGGGCCAAAACAATGGGTCTAGGAGTGTGGGAAAGGGTTGGCCGAAATTCCTTTAGTCTTTCTAGGTCCATTTTGTCTCTTGATTCTTTTAGAAGGTTTCTAACATACTTGACAAGTGGCAATCCCTCTAGGGTAGGTGTGCAAGCCACCTCTCAGTTTTCCCTACACTCATCTCTCCCCTTAGTCCACTATCAAGTCCAGATTCATAATGCACCACATGTATGACTTATGGCACTAGTGACTAGGGTTTAGGTCATGAGCTGAAAACCATTGGGCCTGGGTTTCTCAATAAGGCCGCAACTATACAATGAATTCTAGGGTTACTCCCTTCTTGGGCTCAAGTTGCTAAATCAAAGATTCTAAGGCCTTCATTTTAAAAAGATAACTAAAGCTCTTAAAATGCTATGGTAACTAAGAATTAATTCTATGGGCCATGTTTAGTCAAGCTAGGGTCATCACATCCTCCCCTCATTAGAAAATGATTTCGTCCTCGAAATCGGTACCGTAATCGTCAATAAAACTATTCATAACAAGAAATACCGGGCTATACTACCTCTTTTATTTGCAGCCATAGACTTCTCGGATGATGATGATGATGGAGGTACTTCATCTGCCTCTTCCATTATTGAATCCTACGAAAAGTAAAATATTGCTTCCAGATCATACTCGAAATACATACTAACCCGCATCTCATTCAATCTATGCTCTATTTGGAACTCCGTATCCTCGATAGGTTGACCTTCCTCACCGAAACGAATACGATCCGTAGACTATCCAAGGTCTCACAAGGCATAAACCTACTTGCGCGTTCTTCCTCTACGCGACTCGAATATGCTTCCAGATTAAAATTGTGTAGATGTTTCCTTTTCGCTTCCTTCGAGCTACACCAAGGTTGTCGTTCATCATGCGATAACGCTAATAAAAAATAAAGATTCCCTTGAGAATCCACATCCATCACATGAGTACGATGATGCTTAAATTTCTCCATCTGTCTTGGTTGTTCTACTATCATCTGTTGCCTTCTCCTGAGGTGATCTCTAAGATGACGTTCTCTTTGTTCTCTCAATTGTGCCACTAAAGATACAAACATACGTGGGGTCCTTCTAGATGGTGCCATTCCCTCTTCCAAGGGTATGGTAGGTGTACACAAGGTTACCATGCTTAAACTAACAATTATGGAACATATATATTTCACATAAAACAAAACATTCATATATATATATATATATATCAAACAATTTCATGCATATATCAAAAGTTCTCAAGTTCTAAGATACAAACAAATGAGGGTGTTCACTTCTCAGTGAATCTTCCCATTCCGAAGTTGCTTCTTCAAAATATGGGTTATTCCATAGTACTTTAACTAGAGGTATCTTCCGATTCCTTAACTCTTACTCATTGCGATCCACACTCTGCACTGACCACTCTTTATATGACAAGTTGGGTTGAATCTTGTCGGGCTCCATTACCACTGGCCATCTTTCTCCAAAACTCTTCTTTAAGGTTGACATGTGAAATACATTATGTATTCGTTGCATCTCTGCTGGTAAATCCAATCTGTAAGCTACTAGACTAACTCTTTCTGCTATCTCATAGGGTCCTGTGTATCAGGGATTCAAGTTTCCCTTTTTACCGAAACGTATGACTCCTTTCATGGGCGATACCTTGAGGTATACCCAGTCTCCTACTGCAAACTCCAGATTCCTACGTCAGTTATTTGCATAGCTCTTCTGCCAATTTTGGGCTACCTTCATTCTTTCTTGGATCATGGTTACTTGTTTCCAAACTTCTTATATATACTCAAGTCCTAGTATTTTCTTTTCTCCCAGTTCATCCCAATATAACGGGGATCTACATTTTCTTCCATATAATGCCTCATAATGTGCCATTTGAATGGTAGCTTGGAAACTATTATTGTAGGCAAATTTCACCAAAGGTAGGTGACTTTCCCAATCACCACTTAGTTCCAAAGCATATGCTTGCAGCATGTCTTCTAAAGTCTAGATTGTACGTTCCGTCTGTGGGTGATATGCACTGCTAAAACTCAGACGAGTGCCTAACATCTGTTGTGAGCTCTGCCAAAATCACAAAGTAAAATAGGTATCTCGGTCCGACACTATGGTTTTAGGTACTCCGTCCAGTCGGATGAATTCCTTAACATAAATTAGGGTGGGTTTTTCCATAGAATCTGTGTTAGCTATTGGCTAAAATGTGCACTCTTAGTCAATTGGTTGACAATGACCCATATCGAATTCTTACCTGACAATGTCCTTGGCAGACCTATTGTAAAGTCCATTGACACATCTTCCAATTTCCACTCTGGGATAGGCAATGATTGTAATTCACCTGCCGGCCTTTGATGCTCAGCTTTAATCAATTGGAAAACAGAGCATTTTGCCACGAACTCAGCAACTTCCTTCTTAATTCCATCCCACCAAAATTGAAATTTCAAATCTTGATACATCTTTGTATTGCCAGGGTGTGCTGTGTAAGAGGTGCAGTGAGCTTCCCTTAGTATCTTCCCCTTCAACTCAGTAATGTTAGGAATCACTTTCCTCTCCTTATAAAACAACATCTCATTCATCCCAATGGTGAAATGTTGCGGTCCTTCTGATCTCAGAATTTTCTGTTGGAGCTTCTCAAGTTTGTCATCCTTGCGTTGACCTTCTAGAATTTCTTCTTCAGTCACGAGTATAAACTCTTGTGCCACTGCTAAAATAGCATCTCACGGTGGATCTCCAATCATCAAATTCCTCAACGGTGCTAAAATAGATGGCAAGTCTACCTGAGCTTTACAGCTAAGAGCACCAGACACAACGTTATTCTTGTCGGAATGAAATTTGATCTCACTCTGGTAATCACTAATGGTTTCCACCCATCTTTGCTGCCTCATATTCAGATTTTTCTGACTAAACAAGTATTTGAGATTTTTGTGGTCCGTGTACACTTCACATTCTCTTTGTACAGATAATGCCTCCAAATCTTCAGTGTGAAAACTAATGCAGCCAACTCCAAGTCGTGGGTAGGATAATTCTGTTCATGATCCTTGAGCTATCGCGAAGCATAAGCAACGACTCTTCCTTCTTGCATTAAAACACACCCCAATCCCATCTTAGAGGCGTCACTGTAGACTATGCAAGGCTTTTGAGGTTCTGGAAATGCTAACACTGGTGCAGAAGTCAACTTTTTCTTCAACTCTTGAAAACTCTTCTCACATTCTTCGGTTCAAACATATCTAGCATTCTTCCTTGTAAGTGCCGTTAAAGGGTTAGAAATTCTAGTAAACCCTTTTACAAACCTTCTGTAGTATCCTGCTAAATAGAGGAAACTACGCACTTCATGGGCACTAGTTGGCCTTTGCCACTCTGTTACAACATTAATCTTAGAAGGGTCCACTGCCACTCCTTTACTGGAAATGACATGTCCTAAAAATTTCACTTCTTGGAGCCAAAACTCACACTTACTAAGTTTGTCATATAACTGATGTTCTTGTAGTGTCTCCAATACAATCCTTAGGTGCCTTTTATGCTCTTCTTCATCACGAGAATAGATCAATATGTCATCTATGAACACCACTACAAAATTGACCAAGTACTACCTAAAAATTCAATTCATTAGTTCTAAAAATGCTGCAGGGGCATTTGTTAATCTGAAAGGCATAATTAGGAACTCGAATGTCCATATCGAGTTCAAAATGCAGTCTTAGATACATCCTGTTCCCTGATTCTAAGTTGGTGATATCTGGATCATAGATCTATCATTGAGAAAATCGCAGCTCCTTGCAATTGATCCAAGATCGTCTATCCTTGGTAAGGGATATGTATTCTTGACAGTTACCTTGTTCAAATCCCTATAATCGATACACATCCTGAGAGTTCCATCCTTCTTTTTAACAAACAAGGTTAGTGCTCCCCATGGTGACGAGCTAGGTTGGATAAAACCCTTCGCTAGAAGTTCTTCGATTTGAATATTAAGCTCTTTCAATTATGCTGGGGCCATTTAGTAGGGTGCCTTATGCACTAGGGTTGTGGTCGGTTCAAGCTCAATTGCAAATTCTGTCTCTCGATTCGGGGGGAAAATCCTCAATCAAAGGAATTCCTTGGATTTCCTTAGGTTCTTTTGTCCATCATCATCACTAGATAAATAATATCCCTGTTCATCAAACCCTTCTTGACTTGTCCAGCCGTTACCGTAGATGGATCAAGCTGAACAATCTCACCCAAATAACAAATCCTTTCTTGAGCAGGTAGATGGAATACTACTTCCCGTCTTCAACAGTCTATCTTGGCATAATGCCTTGAC
Source organism: Cyclocarya paliurus (assembly GCA_029856935.1). NCBI lineage: Eukaryota > Viridiplantae > Streptophyta > Magnoliopsida > Fagales > Juglandaceae > Cyclocarya > Cyclocarya paliurus. The sequence goes on from CM056956.1 coordinate 9,498,079, forward strand.
AACCAGTCCATTCCTAGGATTATATTGAATTCCATCAAATGAAAGACAATCAGATTTGTGGTCGAAACTAAGTTCGGCATCTCCAACGGGCAATTCTTAACTACACTTGTGCAACCGATTACTCTCTCATCTGGAATAGCTACTAATACTTTTCGAGACATGGGCTCTGCCTCAAGTTCACATCATCGCACACATCTACTAGAGATAAAAGATCTTGATGCACTGGAATGAAAAAAAAACACACACCACGTACTGCTTCAATTTAACCACACCTAATAGGGTAATTATAATTACTCAAGATTCTCAAACACAAGCTATCTACAAATTAAGGCAAAGTTAAACTGCCTGCATCTACCTTCTCATCACAGGTCTATCTCCCCTGGAGTAATAGCATAAACATTGGCTTTCGCAGTAGTCTTAGGTCTAACGCTCGACGTTGATGCTCCTCCAGGCATAATCTGAGGACAATCTTGGATCATATGGCCGATTTGACCACACATAAAACAAGCTCCCGTGGCCATATGACATTCTCTGCCTTTTCCCGCATCGACGACGTGGTGGTGGAGTGAGGGTGCTGTGTTCTTGACTACCATGCATCTTCCTTTGTTCGGGGTTATAGAGGCCTTCTGTTTCCCTGCACTACCTCCTGGTGAGTAAGGCAATCCACTCTTTCTATCCGTTTAACCTGGTGCAATTAATCTCTGTTGCTTTGCCACTTCTATCGAAACTACATTGACTAATTCTTGGAAATTTTCTATCTATAGACATGCTACTTGGTTTCAGATACGAGGTTGCCAATTGTCCTAGAACTTCCTCGCTTGCATTTTCTCTGTACTGATCAAATGAGGTACGAATCTCCCCATCTCCATATAACGAGCAGCATATTGATCCAATATTTCCTTGTGTCAAGTTTGCAAACTCCGAAGCTTTTTGCTGCTTGGCCATTTCTAGAAAGAAACGATCATCGAACTCCATCTTAAAATGATCCCAAGTGAGTGCAGTCAAACTTCCTAATTCTCGAACCAACAACTGCTGTTTGGTGTCCCACCAGATACCAACTTCTCCTTGAAGCATGTGACCCGTGTACTGGACCTTTTACTCATCTAAGCATCTACTAATATTGAAAGTTCTTTCTAGACCCATAAGCCATTTGTTATCCCTTAGAGGTCCTTCTATTCCCATAAAATTTGGATATCTATACACCTTGATCTCCTCTAGGCGAACCTTGTCTAGCATTTTGCCCTTGTTCCATCTAATTACGTACCACTTTAGTCATCTGGAAAATGGCTTCTGCTAAAGCTTGTCCCCTTTCCAGTGAAGGATTTCCAGCCTCCTGATCTCTAGATCTCGGAGAAGTATTCTCACATCAATTTCGAACCATAATCTCCTTCACTTGAAAATGCACAAAACCAGCGTGGGTCAGCATGTTTCTTAGAGAAAGGATAGCCTTTCTTCACTTGAACTTCCGATCCTACACGTGTATCTTCTTCTATTCTTCTTCCTCTAGATTCAAGCCTATAGCTATAAGATGCAAGCCTACAACAACAACTCTTAAACCTAGTTAGAGGTACCATGCATTCTTAGGATAATGTGTGGGTTTACCCAGAGACATAATTACTTTGATACCATGCTCTGTGGTGCCCTCAGCCCCAACTTGGGATTAGACAGTGACTAAAATACCGGGACATGTAACATAAGGTTATACATCTCCCAAAACATGGGACCTTCTCAAGACATTGTTCCTCAAAAGTTGATATTTAAACCATAATTTTTTTTTCTTCTTTCCACAAAACATCTTAGGTTCTCATTTTCTTCAAGAGGGCTCGAGCTTAATGCGCTTCTCCAAGGTCCTATCTTTATCCCAATTGTTATGCCGTTTGAATTCCTCATTGAATTGGAGTATTCCAGTAATCTACTGGTCAATGGCCTCGAGTCACTCCAGGATGGAGGGCTTAGGCCGACTCATAGCCATCTTAGGCACAATCCTCTGCGGAGGAGGTGTTGTTCTCTTCCTCTTGGCGATGGGTGTCATCTTCTACTCCTGTAAATACTTCTACCTTTCCAGTTGGGGAATGGTAGTGGAAACTACTATAATGAGATTTCGAGAAATCTCAACAACTAATCATATAATGTATAATAGTTAACACAAGCATACAAGAGGTATATCATGTAATGCGTGCATGGACATGTGACTTGACCGGAACTTGACTTATGCAATTGACCATTTTCAAAAGACTTGTAACAAAGACTTTAGCTTTTTCAGAAAACTTCTTGGCTTTCTTTTTCATGTTGATCTTAATCAGAATTTGCCTTATCAAAACATATTACAAGATTTGCATAAAGTGTTCCTTATCATATCACGAGATTTGCATTAAGTGATCCATAACATATGAGCTCTTATTCTTATTCAGAGGGTGGATAAAACATGGTTTCTCTTTGCACTGCGTATTTTTGCTAGTTACCGCACCATCAACAGTTCGTACACCGTGATAAAACGTCATAAACAGAGATTTCATAATAACTTGACCTTACTTCGTTGGGTTACATGCCTTATGCAACCCCTACCGTTCGGTGCTTCCTTGCTCCAGCATTCTTTAAAAAGAATCCATTTGAGGCTCATCGATGGTTCTTTGTTGACCTAGTTGTTAACACTCCAATTTTAAGCACTCCAAAGTGGACAAAAGAGTTCCACTAGGACATCTCCCAACTTAGCACTTAGGGTCCTGATAAAACTTTTAATTTTTTTCTTTGAAAACACTTTTTAGAAACACTTTTTTTCAAATGCATGTGACATGAGACTTAAGACATATGTACTTACATTTTGACAAATCACATATGAAATGCCGTGTATGGAATAACCAAGCATAACATGTTCAATTCATTGTATGATAACATAGATCACATGGACTATCAAAACACATACTTGGAACTATGTAAAAGTACCTTGGCCGAAACATGTAAGTGTAAAAATAAAAAGAATCATCACTTAAACATGCTTCAAACTTCAAACATACTGCTTAGAAATCAAAGCATAATGAAACGAAACATAAATCATGGTATTTGGGTAAGATCTAAAACTCCCAGGATATGGTATAGCCGAATCATTAAGTTTCAAAAATTAACAACAATGTTTTCCTTTGAACTGAAACATGCTAAGGACATTCTTGCCATTTTCATCTTAAATTGAAACATACAATTCATGTCATATTCATAGCCCAAGATCATATAAACATATTCAAACAAACAAATAAGAAATAGCAATCAAAACAAACATAACAATAAAAGGATTTACACAAATATATACAAGTATTAACTAAGAGAAAGTTGAGCGTATGCTTAAAAAAATCCACAATGCTAGCAAGCTGTAATCTGAAATGTATTTCATTAGAAAGAGTGTCGAAAAACCCTATTTTGTATTCTTGAGTGTGTGAGGGTTTCTAGCGCATCACTTGATCTTAAGCCATACGGCGTTTAGGGTTTTTAGGTCAAAAACCCCTTCATTTCACTGGTGTTATTGTACAAAACTCCAAGTAAGGTAAGAACTCATGCGGTGGTCCAAACATGGAGGATGAACATCCCCCATTATTCGGCTTCAGGGGTTCCTTCAAAACCTTAAATCATTTTTCATAAAAAGGGGTAAAAGAATGTGTGTTTCACCATTCTCGAAATCCTATGAGATTTGAATCTATTTTTGAGTTGAAAAAGTGACATGTGTGTGTAGAAACTAAGAGAAAACCGAGGCTTACCTTGTCTATCCTTGAAGGTGCCAAAATCTTCTCTTGGAACCGAATCTTCCTTGTTTGATTGGAAATAAAGTGCGAGAAAGTAAGAGAATCTTTAGGTAAGCATGTGAGAGTTGTGTGGAAAGAGTGAGAGTTCATGCAAATTCCAAAAAATGGCAAGGGAAAAGTCCATAGCCAAGTACTCCCTCATTTTTATAGTGGTCTCCTCACTTTCCTCTTTGGTTGCCTCCAAAACGCTTGCATGGGTGACAAGTGGGGAGTGTTTCTTCTCCCCCTTCTCTTTTGCAGAAAAGACTCTTAGAATCCCACTTTGGATTGCATTGGGAAGGGAAAACTTGGGTGGCATGTAGGGTTTCCTCTTCCTTGGCCGAAATCCCTCATTTTCCCTTTTATGCCCTTCCTTTTTCTTAAGCAAGTGAATATCTCTTCAAGGGTACTTTTGTAAAACATCTCATGCCTCTTCTTTTCCCAAAAAGCAACTTTTGGGCATGTACGTTGTCCATTGCTGCCCAACTCTTCTCCTTCCCTTTTGTTGCTTCAATCTTCTATTGCTCCTTCCCAAGATGACTCCTCATGTGTCATTGGTCTATTAGTAATCTAAGTGACAAGTGGCATGTGAAGAGGTGCTTAGGAGTGTGATGGCCAAAATCCTTGGGGCGTATGAGTCCTTTGATGAATAAGTCCCTTCATCTAATCTTCTAGAAGGTTGATGCATGTTTGACACTCGGGAAAATCTGACAAATTTGAAATCCCTTGTGCCCCTTTGGTTTTCCATGTAGATTTCCTAGAAAAAAAACCACATTTCTCTTCCCTAGGCTTCTCTTTCCAAGAATATCTACCTTGAAACTCAAAATTGGGCCAAAACAATGAGTCTAGGCATGTGGGAAAGGGTTGGCCGAAAATCATTTAGTCTTCCTAGGTCCAATTTGTCTCTTGATTCTTCTAAAAGGTTTCTAGCGTGCTTGAAAAGTAGAAATCCCTCTAGAGTAGGTGTGCAAGCCATCTCTTAGTTTTCCCTACACTCCTCTCTCCCTTTAGTCCACTATCAATTCCAGATTAATAGTGCAATACATGTATGGCACATGGCACTAGTCACTAGGATTTAGGTCATGGGCTTAACACCATTGAGTCTGGGTTTCTAAATAGGGCTAAAATTATACAAAGAATTCTAGGGTTACTCCTTTCTTGGGCTCAAGTTGCTAAATCAAAGATTATAAGGCATTCCTTTTAAAAAAAAATAACTAAAGCTCTTAAAATGCTATGGTAACTAAGAATTAATTCTATGGGTCATGCGCTAGTCATCACAAGCCGAAACACTCTCTGTGTTCTTCAGTTCCACACGCTCTTTTCATTGGTTGATGGTCCATTTCACACCTTGGGAAGAAGCTTAAATTAGGTAACAAAAACCTAGTCCCAAAATCTTGTGGTTGGATTTAATCTAAGCCCAAAACCGTAGCGATGAATGTCTAAAAAATCTGTTTCTGTCCAGATTTCGCCCCTTTGACTTCCAATATTTGATTTTCTCACTTGTTGCTCTTTACTCTTGTTTAGTTGAGTGTGACTAAGTGGAAGAACGGTAGGGATAGCCAAAATCGTGCAAGACCACAGTTGTGAAGGTGAGGGAATTTTCTGCCCTGTTTCATTTTGGGTTGTGTAGTTTTGTCAAAACAATTCTGTTATGGTCTTTCTTTGTTTCCCTTGAGTCTAAATTATGTTCTTAACTATGTTCAAGCCTTTGTTTTTATGTGTTAAACTAGTGGATATGTGTTACGGGTGCCAAATAAGGAAGGAGATATTCTAATAAACGGGGAGCGTCCAACGTGATCAAGGCCAGCACAATAGGAAACTTTCTCTTTGGAAATATTGTTCTGTTTTGGGAATAAATCCATTAGCTATAATAACGTAATTTGCTTCATTTTGGAAAGTTGAATAACAGATTGACTATATTATTGTATGGAAGATATGAATAAAATTATCAAACAAATATTTCAGCAACTTGTTTGCAGAGGTGGGTTCCCTCACAAAACAAACCAACTTTTTTCAAATATTATTCACAATAGGTAGAGCACGTCGGGTTGATCCTGCGTCTTTTCCTATTGATCCACCAGTTACTTGATCAATCACTCGCGTTCGTAACATTTTGGCATCAGAGCAGGTCATGGCAGACTCTCGAATTGAGCATTTGGAACAACAAATGGCTAATTTTGGGAGCCTTATGGAACGCTTAATGAAAAAATTTGAGGAGTCAAGTGCGAAGGTGGATTCTTTGGCCAACAAGAATTCGGGTGATGGAGAAGGATCGGGGTCAAGGAATAGGAATGGAAGGAACTATGGTGGTGGAAACAATTTTGCAGTTCCCAACCTCGCCAAGTTGGACTTTCCGAGATACAATGGCATGGACGATCCGACAAGTTGGATCTACTGGGTGGAGCAGTTTTTTGACTACCAACAAACGGAGGAGATTGAAAAATTACCGTTAGCTGCTTATCACTTGGAGGGGGAGGTGCAGATGTGGTACTAATTATTTAAAGATACCGAAGAAATCACATCCTGGGAGGCGCTAAAAAGAGGACTTCGTATTCGGTATGGACCAACAATGTTCGAGGATCATTTTGGTTCATTGAGCAAGCTGTGTCAAACTGGAACGGTTCGGGAGTACCAACTGCAATTTGAGCAATTACAGAGCCATGTTGGGGAGTTGGCCCCAACTCATCAACTGGGATGTTTCATAAGTGGACTCAAGGAACTAGTGCGAACTGACGTACAGGCGGCTCGACCAACGTCCATCACGGACGCCATTGGCCTTGCCCGATTATTTGAAGCAAGACATGCTAAGAAACCATTGACAGTAGGGGCCAAACAATTTGAGTCCATGGAACCAACGGAACCCCCGTTGCCTTTGGCAAGTTTATCAAGAACAAAAGCACCATCCATTCGACATCTCAGTCCTGGCGAGTTACAAGAAAGGAGGAGAAAGGGACTCTGCTTTAATTGAAACGAGAACTTTGTTCCCGGCCATCATTGCAAAAAATTATTTTTGATCGAAGGAAATTTTTCTGAAGAAGTAATGAAGGACGAAGAAGGAGTAGACTACAGGTGATCAAAGCTCAATTTCTGAAAATTTTCCTTGAGGACAAGGAAAGTTTTGAAGAGGGGAGGGATGTTACGGGTGCCAAATAAAGAAGGAGATATTCTAATAAATGGGGAGGGTCCAACGTGATCAAGGTCAACACAATAGGAAACTTTCTCTTTGGAAATATTGTTCTGTTTTGGGAATAAATCCATTAGCTATAATAACATAATTTGCTTCATTTTGGAAAGTTGAATAACGGATTGACTATATTATTGTATGGAAGATATGAATAAAATTATCAAACAAATATTTCAGCAACTTGTTTGCAGAGGTGGGTTCCTCACAAAACAAACCAACTTTTCTTCAAATATTATTCACAATAGGTAGAGCACGTCGGGTTGATCCTGCGTCTTTTCCTATTGATCCACCAGTTACTTGTTCAATCACTCGCGTTCGTAACAAGATGAGAATGTGTATTTTTCTTAAGTTAACAGTCCTAGTAACCACCAAGGATTTCATTAAAACTAGTGAGTTTTATGTTGTAATATTCTGGTTTATAAAGAAATTTCCCTTGCTGTTTTGTGCTATGTTTAAACAAAGAAATGATGTAACTTGCAAGTTTTCTTCGATACTAGCACCCTTGTTCTATGTAGTTGGGATTGTCGAGTGGAGGAAGTTTAAAATGCATGAATGCACTAAGGCTGCTAGCTGTCCATGTAGTGCAGAATGTTTTGCTATGTGTTCTGTTTTGAAGCTCAAACCAATCCCTTTCCCCGTTTTGTTCATTTCACCCTTCACCCAACCAAAGCTAATTGTTTGTGTGATAAACTATTTAAAAAGAGCAACAAACCATCCATCTAGCAAGCCTTGACCCTTCACCTATTTTGGTTCCACCAAGTTACCAAAATGTTGTCAAAATGCCCTTTTAGTGAAAATTTCCAGACTTTTTATGTTTCCTTGTTCTATTCCATTCCCAAGTAAATTCTTATCATTTATACATTATTAACCCATGATTCTCATCCATCCTCCATGTAGAAAAACTTGTAGCCCCTATTGGACGGCAAGCATGCTATTGGTCATGATTGTGAGTTTCTTTGGATTTGCTTGAAATGAGGAGTTTGGACATTTTGACTTAGTGCTATGTATGGAAGGAAGTTAGATGGGTTGGTTTGTCTTTTGTAGTGACTTTCTCTAAGTGAAGAGGGAGTTAAGGAAAATATGAAGTGCGTATTGATATTCTCATTTCAATTTCATTAAATAGGATTTATTGAGGTGCAAAGAGGGACTAAGGTTGAGCGTGGAGGTAAGTATCTATAACCATGCTTCTTACTCAATATTTTCTTCTACTAAATGCTCCTTTTTATTCAAATGCTTCTTTGTGATAAAAAGGTAAATGTATATGCTATGTATGAGCCTTTCTTGGTAGCCCATGTTAAGTATCCTATTAATTTTGAATGTGTGTATATGTATGATGTAAAGAATGCACATTAAAGGTTTAAAGCATCAGATTTACGATGCATGTTTTCTTAAGAATTAGTGATTTTCCGTTATATATATAAAGTATGGCATGAAATGCATATTTATGGAAGAAAATGCATGTGCATTGGACTAAGAAAGATGATGAAAATGTTTTGACTGAAATGAAAGGAAAGAAAGAGGAATGAAAGTTTTATGTATGAAAATACTTAATGGCCAATGATTGAATGATTATGGTACCAAAGAAAGGAGTAGATTGCAATCCCGGATCGATCCCATGTAGTGCACCCAATGGCGCCATCCTGACTGAGGGATTCCCAACCCCCAGCCATGGGCGGAATCAAGTCCAAAAGATCGGTAACCCTAACACACAGGGCATAATAGTGTGTACCGGCCAAGGAAAGTGTAACTGATTATGAATGTTTATTTTAAATTTTTTAAGCTTGTATGACTTTCTAGAAGAAAAGAATAGTTCATGTATGATATTTTAACTGCATGGTATACTGCTTATTGAGTATTCGACTCATTTTTGTGTTAATGTTGTAATGATGAGGACGAGGCTGCAGAGCAAGGCACTACTCAAGAAGGAGAGATAGACGCCTAGTGGTAACCTTGGGATGGGTCTCTTTTTATGGTGTTGGGTTTATTTTGATAGTTTTTGTGAAATTGTGATCTATGTATTTTGGGGGAGAAATGTTTTGTAGTATCAGGTATATGTTCTACCCAAATAGTAGTTGTGGATGTTTTTATTTTGTAACTCATGAGACTATCTCCCACTTTGACAAACTATGTTAGTTTAGATTGAAGTTATGAAAGAAAATGGGAAGGTCCCTTTTTAAAAATTGTCAGGATGTTATTCAGGTTTCTTTTATAAACTATTGGGATATTGTTTATGTTAGGAAAAAAAGCAAGATGAAATGCAGTAGCTCTTCCCAATTTTAGGGAGGGGTTGTTACAGATAAGGAGGAAAAATTAATTTGGGGCCCAACTAATACTAGTTTATTTACAGTAAAGAGTGATTATCACCTTCAACACAAGAGAAATGAGACTAAAGATGGGGGGGGGGGGGCGAACCTTATGATGCATAAGAGAAAAGAAGTGAATGGAGCTGATATGGAGACTAAGAGTGCAAGATATATTGAAGCAATTTCTATGGAGGACAACACATGATATACTTCCAACTAGAGAAAATAAAAGATAATAGAAACAGATTTATTCCCAGCATGTAGGAGAGAAACATAAACTATACTTCATGCACTTTGGAGTTGTCCTGTAGCAAGTGATTTTTGGAGTGAATCCAATAGTCCAGTTAAAAAGTTGTCTAGCATGGAAGTACAATTTTTGGAGCTATGGAAGAGATTAAATTATAATTTCAATAGTGAAGACATTAAGTTAGTAGCCTACACAATGAGAAGGATTTGGTTTAGAAGGAATTCTATTTTATTTGAACATAAATTTGAACATCCAAGGTAGTTGTTCAGGTTAGCTAAACAAAGCCTTGAAGATTATAGTCTAGCACAATGTGACCAACCGCTCATTTTTCTCTTGATTGGTCACGAGTCTTGCTTTTGTGTTTTAAATCTTTAATTGGTGTTTTAAATTTAGTAGATGATTTTTAAAGCGAGCCGAGTATTTTAAAATCATCGAAATATTTTAAATGTACAAAACTTATTTTAAATGAGGTATTTTTAGTATTGTTGGACCAAACCTAAATTTTAAAGTAAGCCTTTTTATAATTTTGGAGCCCTGAAAATAATATAGTTTTAGCAAAGTATTTAATTTAAATTATTTTATTTCTTTAGGAATATTATTTAATATTTAATATTTTCCTTTATGTTAAAAACTCTATTTATTTAGATGCTTTTATTTCTCTTAGAAATATTTATTAAACCCATCATTTTATTTTATGATGAAGAATATTATTATCTAATCAAGAATACATAGTTTGGTTTTAATACTTAGTATATTTACCTTCCATTTATTTTCTAGTTTTTATTTTATATTTAGTTAGTTCATTCCTCTTGGTTTAATCCTCACTGTTGGATCTAGGTTAGGGACCCCTAGATGTAGAGCTATGATCAAAATCCTAGATCCCCTTCCTCTTTTCCTCTCTTCTCTCTTCTCTCTCTCTTTCACTCACCTGGCCCATGCCGTAACCCCCTTGTGGCTTTCTCTTCTCCCTTGCCTCCACCATGCCGCCACATGTTGACGACACCACCTCCACTGTCGCCGCACTCTAGTGACCCTCCACCTCTGATCCTCCCTTTCATTTCCTGCCCCCTTCCCCACGCCGTCGCCTCCCCTCAAGCCAAAACCCAGCCCATGAACCTTTGTCTCCACCTAACGACTCCACGCACCACCAACAATCGAGCCCGCCACCACTCCTCGCCAGTCCACCACCCCTCAGCTTCTCCCTCCCGATCTCTCTGTTTCTCTCCTCCCTGCCGCCGTGCGCCGCCACATGCCACTAGGAATGGTCATCAATGAAATATTAACCCAAGGCCAACCCCATGCCACCGTCATACCCTAGCTCAGCCCCAACACCTTGGACAGCTCCTCCGCATCTCACCATCTATTTTATTATCTTCTACCGTTCACTGCCGCAGCTCAACCTGTAGCTCAACCCAGCTCCCTTTTTCCATTCACCCCACCATGAGCAACTCAGCCCCTATAGACGACAACCCCCTACTGCCGTGAGCCCAGGCTCCTCCCTCTCTCCCTCTGATTCTCTCATCTCACTGCTAGCCACCAATCGGTCGCAATGGGACAGCCCAACACCATCATCCTTCACCATGAAGCACCCACCCTCCACGCATGGCCCACTACCCAGTCACCGCCTAGCCCCTCCACACATGGCTCACTGCCAAGCCATCCAAACAGCCGCTGTCTTAAGGTCATGATAGTGACCACCAAGCCTTAACCTAGCCCATCCTTGCACGTACATAGCCACCACCATAAGATCTTGTTGGCCAGACAGCGACACAACAATTTCAACCTCAAATTTTATAGTATAATTTCTATCTCTTTCCCTCAATGATTTATTATATTGTGAAGTTGAAATTGAAATGGTGTTGTGGATATGTTGTATTGTGAATGGTGTGTTGTTGGTATTTGTGATTTGTGAATTGTGGATTATGGATGGTGTAGTTGTGTTGTGGCTGTGTAATTGAAGTGATGGGTATTATTGTGCAGTTGTGATATGGCTGTGTGTAGTGTGAAGTGACATGGTTATTGTGCAGTTGTGATGTAATCGGTGAGATGGCAGCATGTTTTAAAGTGTTGGGATTGAGTGCGAAGCTGTGATGTGAAGTTGTGAGGTTGTTGTCCTTTGTGAAGTGTTGCGATGGTTGTGTAATTGTGAAGTATGTTCTGTGGTTGTGGATTGGAAATGTGAAGTTGGTGTTGTGGTTATGTATTGTATGAAATGACAGGATTAGATATGGATCAATGTGCAATTTGTGAAGTAGTCGGATGTTATATGATGCAATAAGATGTTGTGTAGCTAGCGATTTGGTTGTGTATTGTGTATGTTGTGTGAAGTGTGAAGTGTCGGATAGGTTATGTAGTTGGATGGGTTGTATGAAATGTTATATTAGTTGGGTTTGAGTTGAGTGTTAGTGTTGGTATGAATGAAGTTTGTTTATACAAGTGAACATTATAGTGAACTATATGTTGATCTTAAGTGATAAAAGGGTGAGGTACATGTGTAAATTAGTTGGATGCATGTATCAGATAGATTTACTATATTTAATGGATAGTTTGCCCTAAGCATGACTACATGACGTTTAAGTCTCGAGGTTGGTTTAAAGTTGTGTATTATGCTTAATTTGGATTATGTTGAAGTGTTAATTAGATTATGTATAAATGGAGGAAGAGATGTAAGTATTGACTAGGATTGAGATGTATAACTTGGTTGGTTCAAGTTATGCATTGAAAGATGTGGTTTGGCAGAAAAAGTGTTGTGAAGATGATAGTGTGTGTTAACCTTTAAAGTGAATCAAGGTACTTCACCTTAAGGGATAAGAACTTAAAGTAGTATGCTATGTGTTGGAAATGTGATCTCGAGTGGGTCCCAAGTTATGAGTTTGAGAATTTAGAGGATAGACTTGGATGAAAGAGTATGTCTAAGTAAAGGAAGTTTAAGTAAATGGTAGTATTACGCAAGTTTTAAGTTTAAGTTACATATGCACTTGAAAAAGGAAATGATGTAAAGTTATGTATGCATGTAGGTTGCCATCTGACATGTACATGAATGGACGCATGATATGAAAATAGTAAGGAGTTCATGTAAGTATTATGTTTATACTCTTATTGAGTTTCTAAATGATATGAAAATGAAATTTTTTTATGAAAAATGTTCTTTTTATGCAAAGAAAGAGAATGAAATGATGTTTTATGAAAGTATGTTAAGTATTAATATTTAAAGGTATATGTATGAAAAGGCCTTCTTTGGCAACTCCTATTTTTGCACCCAAAGTAATAGTTGTATACATGTGAATAGATGTTATATAATATAGCTATTGTCTTTTTTTCCATGAAATGAATTGTTTCACAGGGTTTTCAGTTGTAGAGATGTGATGGCTAGGGCAATTATGGCTTCAGAACTTTTTATTAGGTTTCAATTATAGATTTATGTGGATTGGTTTTATCTTGTATGTTTAACCTGAATTGTTTCAAAATACCAATTTGTAACTTATTGTTCCATAAATCCAATGTTGGCTTCCTCAATGGGTGGCCACCACAAATATGGGTAGGGAACCTACCACTTTAGAGGTGGTTCTGCCACAAGCAGGTGAGCTTTGATTTTAATGTCATTGGAATTTATTATTTGCAGAATAGGTCATTTCTATTCAAGAATCATTTTCATGTTGTTTGATCAAGTACATATAGGAACTCTTTAATTTTATCACTGCATATTTATTTGATTCGGGGTCAAACTGATATCGCTGCTCTATGTATTGGTAAAATTAAGGCTTTCATCAAAGCTTACATCTATGTTGGTGGCTCAAGCTTGCCCAACAGGGATTTGATACTCAATGCATGTTAAGTCACAATTATACATGTCACTCATAGTGTTTTATGGTGCCTTATCTTTTGGAGCTGGGCATCTATTTCAACCCCAGTCTCTTGTACTTTTCTCCCAATTGCATCATCCCCATCTTCTTTTGTGTTATAGTTTGACTTGGAATTTCTACTATTTATTTGACATCATATACAATATAAATTTTGTTGTTGAAAATTAGGTTGGATTCTCCTTTTCTTACTCATTGTAGGGTAGATTTTGAATAATATAATGAAAGTCCAGTTGCCAGGGAAAGAGATCTCCAGTATAGAGGAAAATTTTTAGCATGTAAAGGAAGAGATCTAAAAGAGAGTATTGCTAGGATCAAGATCAAATGATGATTAATGTTGTTAATGTTGTGTTGGGAACTTAGCTCCTTTGCCAAGTTTGTAAGCATTGTAGTTAGATTGGTCATTTGTAAAGTTGTTGTAAGTGTCGTAAGCATCTAATATCACTTTATGTTCTACACTGTACCAGACTTATGATGTTACAATAAATAAATGGAGTTTTCTAGAAATTCTCTACTTTTGTGGTTTTATATACATAACAGTGTACTCTCTAGCAGCAACTGAATCAAAACTATAAATGATAATGATAGACATTACTCAAGAAGCCATACTTCATAAGCAAATTAAAAAACTTTCAATAGTAAAAATTGCACTTCATTCATTAAAAACTTGAAATCAACATAGAGTAACAAGTTTGAGAATACATCATAAAAAAATCGTAATCTAAAACTATACAATGGATGAATTGATTTGAGACTACATTATAAAAAACTCGAATCATCAACTGAGCAAGATCATTATCATCAATACATCAACTCGATAAGATCATTATCATCAATTCGAAATTAATTCATCAACTGAGCAAGCTGGCAACTTGTTGAGAGAGGAATGATGTTGAGGAACCATCTGTAGCACCTCTTCCACCTGTAAGAATCACAACTTAAAAATCAAAACTACAAATATAAAACTCGAAAACACTTTTAAAAACCATGTACTTACTAAAAAGGGATGAATGGTAATATATTCACAACTGCGTACCTCACCTTAGGCCATGGTTGTGTGTATTTTCAGTAGTATTTATCTCAACACCCCACCAACCAAGATTACATTAATCCTTGCCTTACAATCAGTCTTCGTTGTCGGACATGGTTTAGCGAGATTGGTAGTACGATTCCTAATATGAATAACTATCTACTTGCATATGAATAATGTGCATTATATCCTAATAAATAATTTTCCCAACCAAGAGAAATGCAAAAAAAAAAAAATTAGCAACAAATTGACAAAACCAATTGAATATCAACAAAATGTCCATATAAATTTACACAATACAAAAAAATGGCCATCGAAAACCTATATAAACCACCAGTAGAATATCAACTTGCAAGAAAAAAAAGCAAGTTTTGCTACGAATTATCAACAAAACCAGCAAAATATCTAGGGTTACAGCAAATCGGCTTCGTGTAAATCTAGCATAGCTTAATCACAATGTCCATATAAATTTACATAATATAGACTTTGAAGCTACCAATTAACTCCTCACAATGTCGATATAAATAATTCTTCCTAGTAAATGAAATCTAAAAGAAAAATTAAGAAAAGTAGAAAGTTCGTTATGAGGTAGAGCTTAGTTATTTGAAAATTTCCCTTGCTATGGTTTGACTCTTTAATTAGCAGAACCTCTTTTCATTCTCTCCCTGATTCATCACTTTTGTGCTTTCATGTTTTTTTACATATGAAATTTTCCTTTTCATTCGTTCAGAGCATGAAACTACAATGCAATAAATAAATCTAAAAGAAAAATGAACAAAAAAAGGTGTAGACGTTTTACGTGGTCGGCGGCCAGTGGAGGAGAAGATGACATCGACTCTACTGGACGAAGCTTGAAAAGTGACCTACGTCGTTGGAGTTTCACGTTGGGCCTGTGTTCTGAGAAGACCGGAAGAGAGATAAGAATGAGTGTTCTGTGAATTGCCCGTAGGGAGGGAAGATGAAGAGGGGTATTTTTGATATTTGAACAAAATTGTTGGGAAATGACCTAAACACCCTCTTCGTGCGCACGCAGGGCTCCCATGGGGACTGTACATAGCATGACTCTTATAATTAAGAGTTTCAAAGAAACTATGCTCACCATGCTTTGATCTTTTGATAGTGAGGTATTGGAGGAATTTGCAATGGTTTCTTGGAGACTATGGAAAAGGAAGAATGACTTTGTATTTCATGAAGAATTTAATTACCCACCCTAATATCCTTCTAAAATAGTTGCTTTAGTTACAGTTATATTATTGGGATTAAACAGCAGTTACCAAAAATTAGCTCCTGAAGCAGGGAGTTAGCTCATGTTACCTAAAATTATCTTCCAAGAGTGCATAATATATTTACTTCACAATCTAACTCATTGTTTCAAATTAACTACCTCAAAATAATCAAAGTACTGAATAAAATTCTACTAAATAAAATTCTCCAATAATCAAAGTATTCCCTTTGTACTTAATCCGTTGTACTTAATTCACTATGCTCACATAGTCTTTCCCATGCTTGCTATTCTGAATTCTCAATTGAAACATTCAAAACATTTGAAAGTTTTGTGAAGATATTGGGTGAGTTATCAACAACTTAGTAAACAGAGAATATATACTAGTATATAAATATGAGCCATTTACAGAGTTCAAAATGCAGAACAACACATTTTAGTTTTAGAATGCAGAACCAAAACATGTTATCCAAATATCAGAGCGACAGTTCGAAATATTCATATTCAAAAGTCATTTGGCATAGTATAACTAAACATCATATTAAATCAGAGCATCATGTCAAAACAAAGGCGATGTTTAACCTTTGTGGCCAAACCGGACAAAGACAGAAGCAAATCTTCCACTTATTATTTTCGGAGCCCTGAGTGTATACACAGAAAAGACTACACATATATTTTGTCTCAAAAGGGTCAAAGAATAACATATCTATCACATCAAAAATATATCTATTTCGGCCGATACCTCTTCAATTAACTCACAATGAGAGGAAATTTGTGAGCATCTCATCAGTTTTCCCAACACCTTATTTGAATTATTGATTTGGGAACCCCCAAACCTTACCCTATTCCCATTATGTACATAAAATAGCTATATCATCAAGAAGATGGATAAGATGAAAGCAAATTAGCCGGAATACAAGAAGAATTCTTCCAAACCCTAGAGTGCAACTTGAGGATCTCTCTAGCTCTTTCTTTTGTCTTTAAACGACTATCAACCTGAAGAACCAAGCACAACTTGGACACAACACCCAATTGCAACATTTCATGAAGAACCCTAGAGGTCGCCGAGAACCTACAAAGTGAGGACAGAATCCTCACTGCCCTATCACTTGCCGCATGGGAAACTCGAAGTATTTTCTTGGACACAATCGCCATTCCTGCCCCATGCTTCAACAACTCTGCCCGCCCTTCTGCACAACCACAAAGCTGATCCAAAACAATAAGCACGAGCTCACAAAATCTCCTATGATCTGATGACCCAATAAGGAGCTCTATCAAGACTGGAACTGCACCGCTTTCCACTGCTTTGATTCGGTTTCTTCCCCAGGGACAAAGCTCCACCAAAATCTTCAACGCCGCCTTGGAAACTTGCTGTGATATCTGGTCTTTTAAAACATGTCCTAACTCCTCAAAGAATTTGAGTTTGAGGCTGATTAAATGGACAGGATCGGCAACTTCAAAAATGGACTTCACTAGCAGAGTTATGTGAGCTCTAGATTGGAAGTTTCCACGCCTCAAAACTTGCGTTAAGGACTCCAGGAATTCACCATCGTTGTTGAGCAGATTTTTCAGATGTGTTTCTGAGGTATTAAGACTGGAAAGAATTTCAACAGCTGCTTCAGTTACAGTTATGTCATTGTCGCCATTCTCTACGATTGAGGCCAAGAATTCAACTCCGCCAGCCTCCTCTAAGCATCTCTTGCTGCTTTCGTTTTCAAATGCAATAGATCTGAGTCTTCTGAGATAGATCAGTTGCGAATTGGGCAGCTTCTTTGCCTCGTGGATAAGTTTGAGAATTTGGACTTTTTCAACGGGTGGCTTTGGGGTGGGAATGCGTTCAATTCCATGCGAGGCGTTGAGGGTGCACCATGCTTGGATCAACCTGCGTAGAGTATGGTTTGGAGTAAGCTCTGTATTGCTCAAAACTTGCTTCGTTACCGGACAACTGTTGTTCTTGCACGAAAACAACCATCTTTCAATATTTTCTCGATCGTAGGTTATCCCGGTAGAGACCGTGACGGGATCTCTCATCATTTCCATAGAAATCGGGCAGAGAAAATGAGAGGTAACTTCAATTTCATCCATGTCAAGCCAGATCTGAATCTTCAAAGTCCAATTGTGAGAGAAACCAGAAGGCTTTTAGGTAATGAATTAAAGATAAGTCTAAAAAAGCAAGAAATAAAAATTGCACTACAATAACAAAAAATATATTAACGAAACCAACCAATAATGCTGGAAGTCGGACGTCTCGATTAATTGTAAGAACATGTGACCTCAATCTTGTCTAGCAGTTTGCAATCTGGCTGGCTTGTTGAAGTTTGTATTAGAGAAGTTGCATATATATATATATATATATATTATATATATATAAAAGAGGTAGAGCTGAAGCAACGTTGTCGAAAACAATAAAGTCAAAACGCGGAAATTGAGAGGGAGAGATCAAATAAATAAATAAATAGGACCTTTTACAAAGTTTTGGAGGAAGAAAAGCACAAATAAATGGCTGACTCGTCTGACTTTGCTGGAGCGATAATAAATGAAGGAATGGAGCGTCTTGGGGGTAGCGTCGGTGTTGCAAAGCGAGCCTTAAATAACCCAATTGGGCATTGAGCCTTTGACTTCTCTCCCTCCAAAACATCAATTTCATTTAATATTTAGTTCATACACATATCTCTATAGATCTTGACATCTGTCGACAGCCTCTCATGGGGCAGATGGAGCTCCCACGCATTTCTAGCTGCTGCTTCAAATTCTGTATTTTTTTTATTCATTTAGAAAAAGATTCGGCAACATGCATGGGAGTAATGAGAATTTGCTTAAAACTAGGACTTTTATTATTTGACCAAGTATTTAATTATCGTCAGCTGTAGTACCTATTCTTTCACTGAAATATGGAATCATTGAAATTTAATAACATTGCATGCATGTGAGCTGTAAGTATATTAGATGCTTTTATTGGGTTGGAAGTAAGATCAGGATGGCACAGTAGTTTAGAGCAATGTTACACAATTTTTCTAACTTTCATGTACCATATTTTTTAAAATTTTTTAAAGTATAAATATCTTTTGAATTTATTCTTTTAAAATTAATTCAATTCTTCTATTTATTATTTATATATTTAATATTTAATAAAAGAAAAAAATAATAAAAATTAAAAAAAGATTATATGTAAAGATTATGTGAATACTAAAAAATTATCTAGATTTTTTCTTTCACTATATATGCCAGAAAAGAGACGATTTACGTGAACATAAAGATAGGCACAGGCCAAAACCGAAAAGCATACGCACACGCACACACAAACAACACCCATGCAAGACTACGTAAAACTGGTTAGCTATCGAATCGTTTTCAGAGTTTTGACTTTCTTTCGAAACGCTTCCTGGATTTCAAAAACTATCATCACCATAGGGCAGCGAGCTTGCATTTTGCTCATTTTTCAGCATATATATTGCTTCCGGTCGCCAGCCTTCTTTCAAAAGTTTTAAAGGGACTCACGCGTATGTATCGCGTATTGAAAAAAATAATGTAGCTACGTCATATAGTTTTTTTTTTTTTTTTGAGGAATGGTCAATAATTAATAGTCTCAATGATGGGCGTGTTATTCCTTCTTTTTTTTTTTTTTAGGAAATGTCTAATAATTAATAGTCTAAATATTGATGGGCGTGTTATTAAAAGCAATTCTACATTTAACCGTAAAATGCGTAAACACCGCGTAATCATTTTGAAAAAAAATGAGGTTCACTATTAAAAAATTAATTTTTTTCATGTAGGTTTCATGTTCTATTCAATTTTTTCAAAGCGATTACGAGTGAATGAAAATAGCCATAGAGGGTTTTCAATCCGTCATCTTTGCATGTACAGTTGGATCCAACTTCCTTCCATTTTCTTTCTTTTAGTTTTAGATAAATACTACAAGAAAATCTTACACCACACACCTATACCTAACTAATATGTGATTTTTTATTTGGCTCATTTATTTAAATACATACATATATTTAAGTACTAAGATAGAATGACAAAGATGACAAATCACATGTTGATTAAGTAGAAGTCATGTACGGTATAAGACTTGTATGTAAAACTTCTCTAAGTTTTATTATTTTATGATCTTTCCTTTTTCGGTTTTATTTATATTTTGTTAATAAATATGGTATGTGGCATGCATTAATAATAGAAAAAAGATATTTGAAACCGTGAATTGTGCAACCACCACGTAATTGTTTTGAAAAAAGTGAATAAAACATGGTACCCATACGAAAAAAAATTAATTTTTTAATAGTGGACTCTACTCTTTTTCAAAATGATTATGCAGCATTTACATACTTCACGATTGTATGTAGAATTACTCTTTGGTAAATTGTGATAACCTACTGCTAATTAGAGATGATATCAAATTACGAATTTGATTTTGTAATGATTTAGATATTTATTTTCTCATTTTTATGTAATTTTGATCAATGTTTTGTATTCATCAATCACAATCTAGAATAGTAAATTAATATATATCAATGTTTTGTATTCAATCACAGTTTAGAATAGTAAATTAATATAACCATCAAGGCCTCTCTCTTACTCTCCTTATTCTTTTAATTTGATAATTATAAAACCAAATCAAGAAAAAAATAAAATCAAATTCTTGATTTGATTATATTCTTTATAATATTAAGATGTCAAGTAGCATGGTGATAAACTTAGCTAGACTTGTCTAAAAGAGAAGTAGTAAAAAAGATCTTATAAAAATAAATCAACAAACTTGTATGATATATTAGATATACTTATAATAAAAATAGTTTTACAATTTTATATATCACATTAACCACGTTATATTCGCGAAGTTATTTTGTAATTAAAGCATTCCCGTGTCCAAAATATCCGTGCAACCAAATCTACTCGAATAGAAAAAGTCATTCTCATGGCTTGATCACAAAGGTTTTGAAGGGGTGCGTATCCCGCTCCTCAAACCCGAAAAACTTGGTCTTTTCAAGTTTTGACTCAAATATTATTATTAATCGTAAAAGCGGATCGAATTTCTACCTACCTGACCAGGCCGTTTCGATTTTGGAAAATGTTACGGTTTACGGCAAATATGCATCCCAAATATGCATACATATTAGTACAAATAGTTTTGTTTTAAAGCATTTTTTAAAGATTTTTACCATTAAAAAAATAAAAAAATATATGAATACACACATTGGAGAGTCATACTAACATTTTTCCTTGTGATTTTTATTGAATTCGAAACGGGTAGGTTTAAAGTTCATTACTCATACGTACAATAATTTAAGACTGTTCTGTCAACTTCATATTTTTAACCAAATTCAACTTGATCAAGTAAGATGGGGATCAAAGTGAGAGTTGACATCTTTATATATAAAATGAATAATGCTAAATACAGTCATAGAATGCGCAATCCCTTTAAAAAAATAGAGTTCACAATTAAAAAAAAATGATTTTTTTCATATGGATCTTAGATTTAACCACTTTTTTTAAAGAGAGTGCATGCGACTTACACACACTAGGATTGCAAATATCATTTCTTATATAGAATTAGGCCTAGTTTGGTTATACATATGAGAATAGATGGAATAAGATGATAAATATGTGAATAATAGTAAGATAATTTGTAAATAGTAGTAAAATAGTTTGAGTTAAGATATTTTATAGAGTTTTGGGAAATGAAAGAAAAAGGTTGAATAAAAAAAATTATAAAGTTAAAAGATGGCATTATAATATAATTTTTCAAAATTATTTTTGTTTTTTTATTTGAAAAAGTTGGATTGTTTTTAATGCTTTGTTTGGAAGTTTTGGAAAATTTATAATGATTAGATGAAAAATTAAAAAATTAAAAATTAAAAATTAAAAAATATTTGTGTTTGTGGTGTTTGGATGCTGAGATGAGATAAGATGGTATGTGATGGTTTAAAGGGTTTATGAAACCAAACCAAGCAGGGCTCGTTTGGAGAGTGAGATAAGATAAAAATTTTATGAATAATAGTAAGATAATTTATGAATAATAGTGAGATAGTTTAAGTTGTATATTGTTTGAGTTTTGGGAAATGAGAGAGAAAAAGTTGAATAAAAAATATTATAAAATTTAAATATTGTGAGAATATAGTTTATAATATTATTTTTGCTTGGAAATTTGAAAAAATTGAATTATTTTTTACTTATTGTTTGAAACTTTGGGAATGTTGTAATGATTAGTATTAATGTTATCTTTCGTACGTTTTTTGACCAGGTTCTAACAACTTAGGTCTTTAAAACTGGGCCTGTGAAAGTAGAGAAGAAGACAACTGGGAGAGGGTGACCTTAGGGCCGGGGAGTCTCCAATGACAAAGTCAGTAAAGTCTTTTGGAAGTTTGTAAATAAGTAAGAGAGTTTAACGATTAGAGATAGGTTTGTTTCTCATACTTGGAAGTTACTATTTATACCACGAGTTAGGGGGGACAGATCGTGTCTACCCCATGGAGTCCGTGTCATTCATATTGTTCTTTTTGTTAGAATCCTTTAATGCAGTGTTGCTCTACGACGTCGTCATTAATGTGGCTTGTAATTCTGGTAGTACTGCTATTAGTCCGGCCTGGTTCCCCGATCCCTTGATATCTTCCATGTCAGAGGATTTATGCGGACAGGCACTCAGGGTTGGACATTGTTCGAGGGGTCTCCAGGTCGATGAGTCCCATCCCCTACAGTACACTCCTCAATGGAAGTTTTGTCCAGGGGAGCCAACCTGTGGGTCGGGCCGAAGAGTCTACTTGTTCTAGGTTGGGCATTTGCTTCTTGTTCCCTTAGTTTCCCTTCTTAGGCCTACTAAGACAGAGGGGGGGAAAATCCCGTACAGTTATCCTGCTAATTCTCATCGGATTGGTACGATGGAAATTATTATTAATCTTACACACACCTTGTCATTGAGGCCAGGGTCCCTCTACTGACTTGTACACGACTCTGAAGTTTGAGGTGGTTCCTCGTCGCTTGGCTACCCTGATATTGTTTCCTTTCCACTGTTGTTGGCACGTTTCTTGATAAACTTGATGGTGTCTTTTTAGTTGTATCTAAATCAAGGGCGTCAGATGGCTCTACGCCTTTATGTCGCTTTGTGGTACATATTTTTTGGGATTCGAAGCATCTCATACCTCTCCCTTTTGCCACAGGGCGTGGGAGATGAACCGCTGGCTTCCTCTTATATAAATGCGATTTGGATTAGGGTCTTCTTTCCTTTCACTGCACCGTAATCCTTCTATCACCCTTATTCTCCCAAAGCCCTCTCCTTTTCATTAATTCTCCTTTTTCTACTACATTCTACTTCTTTGTAGTGGCCTTTGAGAAATCCACCCATCCCATGACTTCTGCTAGGGGAGATGCTCCGGAGGTAGGTGATGTCGGGCCATCTTTTTGGGCAAAGTTTGGCAATCAAATGTCCAAGCGGCGATGGTGGCCTCTCTGGCCCTTACTTTCCAGGTGCAGAAATTAGTGATCTTCAAGGTCCCTGGTCAACGCGACGGTGTTGTTGATGCTAAGGGTCACTCTTCCCGAGTTGCCCTCTTTCCTTCTATGTTTTCGTGTGGCTTAAGGCTTCCTTTTCCTCACCCTATCCATGATTTGCTAGATCGCGTTGGTCTAGCCCATTCCCAGCTTCACCTAAATGCTTGGAGGCATTTGATCTGTTGTTGTGTCATCTAGCGATGTGCCTTGCTGAAGTCAAACTCGGAACAAGCTAACCTTACCGGCCGTGAGTTCCTTCTCACTCACAAGGTGTTGTGACAGAAGAGGAACATCTGCAGTTTTATGGAGATGCACACCCTTGTCAACCTGGAGTTGCGATACTGCAAGGTGAAGGATTGGTCCCCAAAGTTTTTTTTCATGTCTGACCGCGGATGGAAGTTCCTGGTGGGTCATGTGAATTGTCATGAGTTCCCTATTCGGGCAGTGCATCCAACGGCTACCACTATCGAGTCATGGCGTATCATTATCTTTTTGGAGTGGGTGAAGAAGAACAACAACAGCGTCTCCTCGTAAGCCCTTCATTTCGAGGAAAACCTAAAGGTTTCTTTGCCTCTCTTTAGTCACATTCCTTTTTATGACAGGGAGACCATTGCCCGGCCCCAGTCAATCCTGCCCTAAAGCGCCCCTTCGATCCTTCTCCACCGGGTAACGGGAAGAAACCTTGCTTCAAAGGGGCTGTAACATTCCCTTCCCGTAGGCTAGGAGTGTCACGAGTTTTTTTTTTTTATAAAATAAACCCGGCAAGAGATCTCATATTAAATAAAAAAAATTTAGGATTTATTTCATAAAACTTTGTCTGATAAAAATGTCTTCAAAAACTTAAATGAATCAACTGAATAAAAGTCATGTCATAAAAGCAATAAAATAAATTTATTTCTAGAAGGTCTGAAACTAAAATAACTGCTCCTTCCCATCTTGGCCTGCCTGCTCGTAATCATCATCCTCCAGGTTGGTTCAGGCGGCTAGCGGGTGGTCGCGGCGTGCAACTGGGTGGTTCTCTGACATGGGGGTTCGATGCAGTGAGAGAGAGAGATAGAGAGTTAGAGAGAGAAACTAATAAACCGAAATCAACAAAGGATGAAGAGGGTGGCGGACGGCAGCGGCTTACTGGAACGAAGTGGGCTCGATGGGGCAGAGATGGCCAGCGGATTCTATGGCCATTTCCGGTGGGGTGGCTAACTTGGTTGAGGGAGGTGGGTTCTCGACTTGTTTGCTTGGTGCTCTGTTTTATGGGTGCAAAACAGGGGATGCGGTTCATGTTGGCTGGGGGAGTGGAGATGCCGTGGGTGATGGTTGGTGCTGGGGAGGAGACGTGGAGGAGTTTGGGGTGGTTTCCGTGTGGGTGGCTGCTGGTTACTGGGAGGGAGGCTTCGGTGGTGCTAGGCAGCGGTGATGCCGATGAGTGAAGCTCACAGGTTGGCAATAGGAGGACTTGTTATGAAGGCTTAAAGGATTTCAATGTTTAATCAGAGGCTTCGGTCGCTCTGTTATGTGTATTGTGTGTGTGTTACAGGAGGTCTCGGGTTGCTTTTATAGGCAAGGGGGAGGTGAACGACGTGAGCCAAAAGGAAATTTACTCGAGTTGAGATTGAGAGTTGGATTCCCATTGGGTGTTTATTCAACTATATAGGGGATAAGCACTGCAAGTCTACGGGTGGAGATGGGAAGAGAAAAAAAAAACTGAAGGATTCTAATGGATGCACGAATCGGTTCATGATAAGAATTTTATTAAAACAATCAATAATAAAAAATTTATCTAATAGTTATAATAATACCAATACTAATAATTATTAAAACTAAAAATTGTAAAATCTGATAATAATAATAATAATAATAATAATAATCGATTTACTAATATATCCCCAAAACTACTATTGGTATGTTACAATTCTCTCCCCCTAAAAGAAAATCTCGTCCCCGGGATGGAACGTACCCTGATCAAAATAAGTTGGGGTATTTCTCTCTCATGTCTTCTTCATCTTCCCAAGTGGCTTCTCTTTCGCTGTGGTGACTCCAAAGTACTTTGACCATTTGAATAATTTTGTTTCGCAGTACTTGGGCCTTCTGTGCTAATTTTCTCATTGGAATTTCTTCATAGCTGAGGTCATCTCGAATCTGAAGAGGCTCGTACTCCAAAACATATTTCGGATCTGGGGCATACTTTCGTAACATAGAGACATGAAACACATTGTGCACTGCCGATAAATGAGGTGGAAGTGCTAGTCTGTAAGCTGCAGCGCCTATTCTTTCTAAGATCTCAAAAGGACCTATGTACCTTGGGCTTAGCTTTCCCTTTTTACCAAAACACATTATCCCTTTCATCAGCGCAACCTTCAAAAGTACTTTGTCTTCTACCTCAAATTCTAATTCTCGTCGTCGTTGGTTTGCATATTTCTTCTGTCGCTCTTGTGCTATCGGAAGCTTCTTTCTGATAATTGATATTTTCTCACACATGTCTTGTATAATTTCCTATCCTAGTATCCTCCGCTCTCCTATTTCATCCCAGTAGAGGGGCAACCTACATTTACGTCCGTAGAGAACTTCATACGGGGCTGCCTGAATACTTTCCTGGTAACTGTTATTATATGCAAACTCGATAAGGGGTAGATACTTAATCCAACTACCTTTAAATTCCAACACGCATGCTCTAAGCATGTCTTCTAGGATCTGAATTGTCCTCTCTGAGTGACCATCTGTCTAAGGATGAAATGCCATGCTGTATGTTAGTTGAGTTCCCAACTCCTTCTTTACCTTTCTCCAAAAAGCTGAAGTGAAACGAGTATCTCTGTTTGAGATGATCTTAGATGGTATCCCATGTAATCTAACAATCTCTCGAACATATAACTCTGCCAATCTATCCACAGAGTACGTCATCTGAATAGGAATAAAATGGGCTGATTTTGAAAGTCGATCAACAATCATCCATGCTGCATCCTGACCTCCTAATGCCTTCAGAAACCCTGAAACAAAGTCCATCCCGATCTCATCCCAAGTCCACACGGGTATAGGGAGTGGCTGAAGTGTACCCGAGGGTCTCTGATGCTCTGCTTTGACTTGTTGACATGTCAAACACTGTGCTATATATGTCATTATCTCTCGCTTCATCCCACTCCACCAAAAGTGCTGTTTTAAATCTCGATACATCTTGGTACTCCCCGGATGCACTGTGTACAGTGAACGATGGGCTTCTCTTAAAATCAAATCTTTGATTTCTTTATCATTGGGTACACATAATCTTCCCCTGAATCTCAAGGTGCCATCATCTAATACTAGATAATCAGGTCTCTTACCTTCTGCTATTTCTCCTTTAATCTTCATCAATTCTGTATCACTAGCTTGGGCAACCTTAATTTGATCAATCAATGTTGAACCTAGGGTCAAACTATTCATCTTAGATTGAGTGTGCTAGATTAGCTCAATACCTGCTTGCTTCATGTCTAGTAATATATGCTTTTGCGGAGTAAACATCGTAGCCAGGGTGACAGAGGATGACTTCCGACTAAGTGCATCTGCTACGACGTTTGCTTTGCCAGGATGGTAGTTAATATTGCAATCATAGTCCTTCAAAAGTTCCAACCATCTCGGTTGTCTCATATTTAGCTCTTTCTGTGTGAAGAAATATTTCAAGCTCTTATGATCGGTATAAATCTCACATTTTTCACCATAAAGATAATGTCTCCATATTTTCAAGGCAAAAACCACTACCGCAAGTTCTAGATCATGGGTTGGGTAATTCTGCTCATAATTTTTTAGCTGTCGAGAAGCGTAAGCAATAACTTTCCCATTCTGCATTAAAACACAACCTAAGCCCTTTAGTGAGGCATCGCTGTATATAACAAATCCTCCATCTCCTGAGGGAATTGTAAGAATTGGTGCCGTCACTAACCTTTTCTTCAATTCTTGGAAGCAGTCCTCACACTCATATGTCCATAAGAACTTCTCATCCTTTCTTGTCAACTTTGTCATCGGAGCTGCTATACTTGAAAATCCTTCTACAAATCTTTTGTAGTAGCCAGCGAGGCCTAAGAAACTTCGCACCTCATTGACATTACTAGGCTTGGCCCATTTTACCACTGCCTTAACCTTCGTTGGGTCTACTGAAATTCCTGTTGCTGATACCACGTGTCCCAAAAATGAAATCTCTTGTAACCAGAACTCGCTTTCTTAAATTTTGCATACAACTTCTTTTCTCTTAGCATCTGAAGGGCAATCCTCAAATGCTCCTCATGTTCTCTACTACTCCGAGAATAAATGAGTATATCTTCAATAAAAACTATCACAAACTGGTCCAGATAATCCTTAAATACCCTATTCATAAGATCCATGAATGCTGCGGGGGCATTAGTTAAGCCAAAAGGCATAACAAGGAACTCTAATGCCCATACCGTGTCCGAAAAGCCGTCTTCTGCACATCTGTCTCCTTAACCTTTAACTGATGGTATCCGAATCGCAAATCTATTTTAGAAAAGACTTGTGCTCCTTGAAGTTGATCAAATAAGTTGTCTATCCGTGGTAGAGGGTACCTATTCTTGATAGTTACTTTATTTAACTCCTTGTAGTCAATACATAGACGCATAGACCCATCCTTCTTCTTCACAAAAAGTACCGGAGCACCCCACAGGGAGACATTGAGGCGTATGAAGCCTTTTTCTAGTAACTACTGTAATTGATCCTTGAGTTCCCTCAACTCAATTGGAGCCATGCGATAGGGCGCTTTAGATATAGGTGTTGTTCCTGGAGCGAGATCAATCGCGAACTCCACTTCTCTATCCTGTGGTAACCCCGGAAGATCTTCAAGAAACACGTCTCTAAATTCTCTAACTATTTTTATGTCCTCAATCTTGAGTCCATCATCTGGTGGTGAGATCAAACTTGCTAGAAATCCCATGCATCCTTTCCTCAGAAGTCGAGTGGCCTGTAAGGCTAATATTATACGAGGGGGGGAACTTTCTCGTATTGACTGAAAACTAAACTCCTCACCATCTCTGGATTTAAAGACTACTCTCTTATTAAAGCAATCCACACAAGCACGGTTCTAGGACAACCAGTCCATCCCCAGAATCACGTCAAATCCGGACATATTGAATACGATTAAGTCCGCAGGTAGAATTCTACCTTGAATCTCTATCAGACATCCAATTAGAATAGAATCACAAATGATATGTTCTCCCGAGGGTGTAGCAACAGATATACTAGGGTCTAGCGGCTTAGGTAACTTCTCAATCAAAGGTGCATAATGCTTTGAAATGAAAGAATGCGTGGCACCAGAGTCGAATAAAATGGAGGCACGGCATAAAAATAACGATAATGTGCCTAGAAAGATGTCGTAACAACTTAGAGCTATCAAGAATATAAGATTTATTCATCATACAATATACCTATCTAATTTTTGGATAAGGGAAAGTACCTGTGACTACATCATTTGACACTTCATCATCAACAGGGGTGAGAGAGTATACTCTTGCCGTAGCTATCATCTTCTATCCTCTGCTCCTTCCCGGTTCCCCAGGTCTCTTTATTGGGCAGTCCCGAGCTAAATGGTTTGCCTTCCCGCACTTAAAACACACATTATGGCCTTACATACACTTTCCCAAATGTCTTTTCCCTCATGTTGTGCATGTGGGGTAAGTCTGTCCTGCTGGTGATTGCCCTTGACGATTCTCGATATGAGGCCTCTTGTCCTTACGCGGCGCTGATTGGAGTTGTTGTTGTTGTTGCTGGCACTTCCTTTGGTTGTTGTACTCAATGTTATCTCAAAGGTCTTCCTCAGCAATAGTAGCTCGGGTGACTAGCTCCGTGAAACTCCGAATCCTGAGAGTACGTACACGTTCTCGAATCCTACGATCCAATCCGCACTTGAATTTTTTAGCTTTCTTTTCCTCATCTAGAATTAAGTACATGGCGAAACGGGACAACTCCATGAATCTCGTAGCATACTGTGCTACCGTCATTGTTCCTTGAGTGAGGTCCATAAACTAGCGAACTCTTGATTCCCAAAGGGTCTGTGGGAAGAAATGATCTAGGAAAGTTCCCTTGAAACATTCCCATAAAATGGGGACTGCTTCCCCTAACTCCAATTGAAGCAATGCCCGTGTCGACGTCCACCACTTGTTTGACATGTCAGTTAAATGGAAAGTGGCATATTTCACCTTCTGATCGTCCGTGCAGTAGAGCGCTTCAAAGATATGCTCCATACGTTCAATCCAGCTTTCTGCATCTAAGGAATTCAACCTGCCATCGAACATAGGGGATGCTGGTGGGAAAATTGCTCCAAGGTACAACCGGCCTATGGAGCTCTAGACGCCGTAAATTGGCCACTAACCATTGATTGGAAAAATTGGGTAGTTGTTGCAACAAGAGGGTTCGGGCTATCATTCTGATTAGATCTAGAAGATCCCTCTCGATTTGGGTGATTTCTAGTACCAGGGGCCATGATCTACGCCAAGATGTCATAGTAACCATTAACTAGTATTTGATAAAAAAAAATGTAAAATAAGGACAATAAAACCACTACAATGTTGGCTTTGACTAGTAAGAGCTATAAAGTATCCAATTTTAAAAGAGACCTCAATTACTCACGAGCAGGCTAGGAGCATCCCAGGTAACCTAACTTTAGAATTTATAAAAGATTTTTTTTTTCCAAAAAGTCTACAGAATCTCTCAACCTGGGCTCTGATACCAAATTGTAACACCCCCTTCCCGTAGGCTAGGAGTGTCACGAGTTTTTTTTTTTTTTTATAGAATAAACCTAGCAAGAGATCTCATATTAAATAAAAACGATTTAGGATTTATTTCATAAAACTTTGTCTGATAAAAATGTCTTCAAAAACTTAAATGAATAAACTGAATAAAATTAATGTCATAAAAGTAATAAAATAAATTTATTTCTAGAAGGTCTGAAACTAAAATAACTACTCCTTCTAATCCTAGCCTGCCTGCTCGTAATCATCATTCTCACTTGGGTGGTTAAAAATATGAAAACAAACAAAAATGAGTTGAATACTCAGTAAGAAACCCATCAGAACGTTAATATACTAAACATAAGGTTTTTACAAAAGTTTTCATGTTGAGAACTTAAAATTCATGACTGATCATACTAATATTTATGCATGACTGATTTATTTGAATTAACTGACTAATTTAACTGAACTGACTGAACTGATAGAACTGGCTGGATTGACTGGCCAACACACTTAACCCTGTGTGCGAGGTTGTGCACCGGCCCCACGTCCCGTGGCCACGAGGGGAGCCGCTGATAGTATTCTGGCATACTATGGTGGACCACGCTTGAGTCCGTGGCTTGCACATCCACCTTGAAACTGAACTGTATTGGTACAATGCATCTGAATGGCCATCTGATTAACTGATCTGATCTTATCTTGCACTTGAACTTCTTACGTGTTTTATGACCATAAGATGCATGACATAATACATACATAATTATAATTTCTGAATTTGAACATGATGCGGAATGACATGACTGTATGCTATGCTGGATGACATGTTTACATATGACATGAGTGGTGCATAAACAATGGCTGTCAATGAACTGGCTTGAATAATACTTATATATAAGCTAAAATGTGATGATCCTAAATTTGTGATCAAATAACTTACTTTGCTGCGCTTTTTCTTGAATCTCAAGTCGTAACTCGTCACCTATACACAATATTAAATATCACTAAATTTGTCTAACAACATGTACTAATAACCTATTTAATTAAATTCATAATCTAGAAAATAGTCAAATAAATCTTTTGTTTAACACCATAATCAATAAATCATGATATTTTAAATTACTTAAAATACTAATAACATATTATAATTTAGTAGAATACTTAGATTATTATAAATAAGTCATAAAAACTCCAATTCTTGAAATAGGTTTCATTTCTTAACATAATTATTCAATTTTATAAGAAATCTAATAAATATAATTTCAATACTCTTAACATATTTATTTATTTTCTATTTAAAGTATAACACAATAAATTTTTATTAAACTTCTATTAAATATATAAAGGAATATTAACAAAATATTGGGCTTGATAGTATATTTTAAAAATATTTTAAATTCCTTCAACACTTTATTATAAAAAAAAGAAGCCTATGATTAATATACTTATTTAATAAAATTAAACACAACTTAAAATATTAAGTTCAACCCATCATCAATTAAACTTAAGCCCATTTAAAATCTTATAGGAAGTCCATAAAAATAGAGGGCTCGGTCAA
Organism: Cyclocarya paliurus; assembly: GCA_029856935.1. Taxonomy (NCBI): domain Eukaryota; kingdom Viridiplantae; phylum Streptophyta; class Magnoliopsida; order Fagales; family Juglandaceae; genus Cyclocarya; species Cyclocarya paliurus. The sequence goes on from CM056956.1 coordinate 9,529,436, forward strand.
GGGTCAAGAAAACTTAGTTAACACTTGCAGTGTACCGAAACCGAAACCACACGTATAATACCAAAATGATTTTCAGTGAAATACAAAAGCAAGTTATACAGCAAGGTGTTAGAGGCTGCCAAGGGTATTTGTGTAAACTCACACGTTTGTATGCATCAACCTAAAACAAAGCCTAAGCAACTGATGTTGTGAAGAGAGCAGAGGTAATGGCGAGATGCATACGAGGTAGGGCCGAAACTCACCGAGTGAAGAGTTGACGTGCGGCGGTTCAGGTGGCTAGAGGGGGGTCATGGCGTGCAACTGTGTGGTTCTCTGACATGGGGGTTTGATGCAGTGAGAGAGAGAAACTAATAAAACCGAAATCAACAAAGGGTGAAAAGGGTGGCGGACGGCAGCAGCTTACTGGAACGAAGTGGGCTCAACGGGGTAGAGATGGTCGGCGGTTTCTGTGGCCGTTTCCGGTGGGGTGGCTGACTTGGTTGAGGGAGGTGGGTTCTCGGCTTGTTTGCTTGGTGCTCTGTTTTATGGTTGCAAAACAGGGGCTGCGGTTCACTTTGGTTGGGGGAGTGGAGATGCTGTAGGTGATGGTTGGTGCTGCGGAGGAGACATGGAGGAGTTTGGGGTGGTTTCTGTGTGGGTGGCTGCTGGTTACTGGGAGGGAAGCTTCGGTGGTGCTAGGCAGCAGTGATGCCGATGAGTGAAGCTCAAGGGTTAGCGACAGGAGGACTTGTTACGAAGGCTTAAAGGGTTTCAATGTTTAATCAGAGGCTTCAGTCGCTCTGTTATGTGTATTGTGTGTGTGTTACAGGAGGTCTCAGGTTGCTTTTATAGGCAAGGGGGAGGTAAACAATGTGAGCCAAAAGGAAATTTACTCGAGTTGAGGTTGAGAGTTAGATTCCCATTAGGAGTTTATTCAACTAGATAGGGGATAAGCATTGCAAGTCTACGGGTAGAGATGGGAAGAGAAAAAAAAAAACTGAAGGATTCTAATGGTTGCACGAATTGGTTCATGATAAGAATTTTATTAAAACAATCAATAATAAAAAATTTATCTGATAATTATTAAAACTAAAAATTGTAAAATCTGATAATAATAATAATCTATTTACTAATATACCCCCAAAACTACGATTGGTATGTTACAGGGGCTGAGGCCGACAATGGGCCCCTCCTAGAGCATTGATTCCTAAAGGATGGGCGTCATGTATGCCTGAGGTCCATCATCCCATTGTCTTGGTCAGGCCGTTTGAAGCATAATGTTGTCCTGTTGGTGTGGATGTGCCGATAGGACCTTTCCCTCTGGAGCCCTTGTACACATCGGATAAAGGCTACTGAGGTTTCTATAGTGTTTCCACCATCGATTGATGCTTGTGATGTGTTCTCGGAAAAGGGTGAACGTAATTCCCATCTCCGAGGAATCTTTCAGTTGTGATTCCTCGACAGGCCATTGTGGGGTGGCATTCTCCAAGAGTCTGCTCCCCTTCTTCAGCTCGTTTTGCTGCCGACAATCTCTCCTTTGAAGGCGAGGTCGAGATCTGCCTAGGGGTTCTCGGCTGCACGACAGGTGGGGAGGATCTCAAGTCGCTTGGAGGGGGCAGCCGTTAGTTCCAGTAATCATGTCGTGGAGGCGAAAAACCAAGAGGAAGGTGGTCTCCTTTTGGATATTATAGTTGGCATAGGTTCGGGGGGATCGTGTGAAGATCCGCCTGCCCAGGCGGGCCTTCCGATGATGGCATTTAACAATGAAGGGCTCCTCACTTCAAGGATGTCAACCATGATTGAAGCTGTGCAGAGGGCGCTACTTGTGAGAATCGATAGCGTGATGGTTCCCACAAGATGTACCATACTCCCAAAGAAGCCCTTTAATGGCATGGGGCTGGATGTAGCCAGGCAGCATTTATTCTCATCCTAGTGAAGGCTTCTCAGGACAGGATGTTTGCAGAGCTCCCCTTGTCAAATTGGATTCTCCGGGTGGTGAAGTTGGCGACCAACATAATCACTAGTGCATTGTCGTAGGGGTATAGGATCTCTTCCTCTCCAACCTTCACAAAGGAGATGACCATGGTCAGCTCACCCCTTCGGTGCTTGGCGGGTGGTACTCCGTCGAGTACACTTCGTGGTATTGGGCCCACCTGGTGTGTGCCTTTCTGGTTGAGGAGGAAATCCTCCAAATCCTCCAACTATGGTCTGGATTTCCCCAAGTGGAGGTCCCCTCCATGGTGGCGAGTGGGGGCGATCTTGTTATGGTCCTCGTGCCATTGGTCGTCACCGAGGGCCTTCTTTTGGTTTGCGCCGGTTGACTCGATCTACACTCCTTTCCTTCGACCTTCTCCTTCTTTCCTGCTCCAGTCTTCAGGTAGGGGGATAACATTGCCTCATCCGCTCCGCATGCTTCCTTCTCCCTTGTTGGGAGAAGCAATCATCAATGTTGTGAGAAGTGGACTTGTGGTATGTGAAGTAAGGATGAGCAATACCTCAGTCATCATCTTCTAGGCGGCAGAGGTGTTGGCCTCGTCAATGGTAAATGTGGGTTAGTCGAATCGAGGTCTTGGTCGAGTCGTCGGAGCTTCCTCCCTACTTTTGTCTTGGAAAGTCTTATTCGGCTTCTCTTGGGCCAGGGCCCTTGCCTTTCTCTCTACTAGCTTTCGCTACTTCTTTCTTGGCTCTGTCAGGGTCTGAAGAGTATCCTTAGCTTTGATAAAGTTATTGGCCTAATCCATGAACTCCTGCAGCTTCATGAGAGTCCTCCTTACTAACTCAACCATGAGCTGGGATCGTGGCTAGACCCCCTTAAAAGCGCCGCCAAGGGTATTTTCTTGTCCTGGTCATTAGTGGTCTTGCGCTCCTTGTCGAATCGAAATAGGTAAGACCTCAGGCTCTCCTCCTCTCTTGCTTGATGGTAAGGAGGTACATTGCTAGGCACCGCCTTCTCCGGCTCGACATGAACTGGGTTGAAAAAAGTCGGGCTAGCTAGCCAAAACTGTATACGGATCTGGGTGCCAGAGACCCAAACCATACTTGTGCTGGCCTCTTCAGGGTCAACGGGAACACCTTGCATGCCACCTCACCTGGGAAGCCATGCAAAGTCGTTTGAGCTCTGAAGGTTTCTAAGTGCTTAAGGGATCCCTCCCTCCATCGTACATCTCCATGGTTGAAATCCTGAACTTTGGTGGTAAGGGCACAGCCATTACCTCCTCCGTGTAGGGCAGACGAGTGCTCGTGAGCAGTTGGTCCATCGATGACGATGTGCCCACCTACCTTTCAATCTCTTATACTTTCCTTTGAGATTGCGGAACTCGTCCAACATGTTCTTCCTCTCCTCCTCCCTATTCGCCCCAGCTCCCGTGTTTCAGGACCCCATGTGCTCCTTCTCGCTGGCTCCGCCTCCTCATCCTGCCCTCTTTGAGGCTTTCTGAGCTCCTATTTCTCTTTGCAAAGCATTTGCACCTCGTCGGTCAGCTTCATCACCCTTTTCTCCATGGTTTTTAACCTTTCCTCCATTGCTTCCTTAGTGTCTCTTCTGAGCTATCAGAAACGGATTGTCTCAGGCATACGAAGTACAATCAAGATCTACAATGATCCCACAGAAGGCGTCATTATTAACGTGGTGTTTCGTATACCTTTGGGCCATATTCCAGCAATTCAGGTCTTTAAAACTGGGCCTGTGAAAGAAGAGAAGAAGGTAACTGGGAGATGATGGCCTAGAGGCCGAGGGGTCTCCGATGCCAAAGTCAGTAAAGTCTCTTGAAAGTTTGTAGATAAGTAAAAGAGTCTAGAGATCAGAGAGAGTTTCTCGTACCTGGGAGTTTCTATTTATGGTAGGAGTCTGGAAAGGAATAGATTGTGTCTGCCCCCATGGAGCCCGTGTGGTTCGTACTATTCCTTTCATTAGAGTCCTTTAATGCAACATGACTATGCGATGGCGTCATTAATGTGGCGGGTAGCTCGGGTAATAGTGTCATTAAGGCAGTGTGGTTTCCCGATTTGCCTGACCCTTAGGCAGGCATCTTTGGTGGTTCGTCGATGTCTTCCAAGTCAGAGGATCGAGGGTCCCCCTTACTTTCTGCTCATTACACGGACATGCACTCAAGGGCTGGACATTGTTCGAGGGGTCTCCAAATCGACGAGTCTCATCCCTTATAGTACACTCCCTTATGGAGGTTTCATCCAAGAGAGTCTACTCGTGGGTCGGGCCGAAGAGTCTACTTGTTCTGGGCTGGTCCTTTGCTTCTTGTTCCCTTAGTTGCTCTTCTCAGGCCCATTAAGACAGGGGGGAAACCCCATACAATTAGTTTAAAAATTTTGTATTTGAATTATGTTTGGGAAGGAGATGGGATGGGATGAGATAAGAATTTTGGGATGAGATCTATTTCCAAACAAACCCTTAGTTTTTGTGGTTTGTGTTGATGAGAAATTCCACATAGAAGTCTTACATCACACACCTTCATCTAATCAACATGTTATTTGTCATTCTATCTTAATGCTTAAATATGTGTGTTTAAATAGAGTGACAAAAATGACAAATCACATGTTGATTAGGTAAAAGTGTGTAGTCTAGGGTTTCCTTATAGCATTTATCTTGTATTGATAAATGGGTTAAAATCCATGCTGTTACTGTTGTGTCTACATGGGCTAAGAGCATGGTTAGAGAACTTACCTTTGTAACTTGCCATTAGCTATAAATAATGTCGAAGTTAGTTAATTTTAATGTAGTTATTTTCAGTTCCCTTTTTTTTAATTTTGACTTTTTGTATTATTCATTTAATTTTTCGATTTTTTAAGTTCTTCAATTTTTTAAAATTTTTTTTAATATACTATTCATGTGGCTCACATGTGATCGGTCTTATGATATCATGTGTCTGAGTTGTCAACAATATGGCACTTCTAATTGGGAGATGGAGGGGCGCCTACGTGGGCATGCCTCTCCTCTCTTGGTGCAGTAACGTTACGTAAAAATAGGTCATTCGTTATGCCTCAAATTAAAAGTGGCTTACGGCTACTTGAGAATTAAAAGCTGACCTTTAAGGCCAATCGTGAGTCGTGCACAAGGAGGGTTATATATAGCCCCTCTTGTTCCCACACCATTCTTGACTTGCATTCTTTTTATTTTTCATTCTCTCTTGAGTAAATATTTAAGCTGTGGAATTTTTTAAGTGTAACACTAATTCATTCTAAGTAGTACACTTTACCACTAAAAAGAGATGCTTGAGGCTTATTGAAAATTTGTCTAGAATGGATAAACTAGTGGAACAACTGGAAAAGTTGTACTTGAGGTATTCCCTTGTGCCCTCTTACATTGGTATCATAACTTTTAAATTGTTGCTTCTAGTTTACCGAAAGCCCCCATTTTTAACGTAGTTTGAATCTCTATTTTTCTAACTACGACCTTTTTTGTTATTGAGTAGGCGGAGCCATTGCAAGCACTGCTCATGTTGCAAGCATCAATCAGTGCTGCGTGCACCAACAGAGCTACTATGTTCATAGAAGCGACACTGCGTGGTGGTGCTATGTGCACCATGGTGCAGCTCACACCGTGGTGGTTCTACACACCGTGGTACAGCAAGCACCAGTGGTGCTATGCACTCCAGAAGTTTTTTGGGTGACGAAGATGAATTCTTTTGGGTCAGGGGTTTGAAAACGGGTCTGGGCTAGGTTGGGTTTATTTCAAAACCCAACCCATCCGTTTTTTTATTTAAAAGAAGGCCTAGACCGATCTCGTGGCCCACTGTTTACTGACCCTTTCTTTTTCACACTGTAGAAGAGAAATACATTGTATGGCATACCTGGGTTTCAAACTCAAGATCACCTCACAAAAGGAGTTGGATGCTATACTGAGATGTGACCTCCTCCTCTTGGTCTAGGTGGAGTTTTTTAAATGTTTTTATCGTAGTTTAAAATAAATATGTTGGTTGTTTGGCATGATTTATTTGTCTTGAAACATGTTTTTTTTTCTTTTGGTTATTACATGTTATTATATTTCATGTGATCTCTTGTATTTTAGATTAAATGTGATTACTTGTATATGTGAAATGAACATCTAAATATATTCTTATTTTATCAACTATGTTTGTAAGGCTTGTGTGTTTAGACATTAGCCTTCAATTTTTTCAAGTGATAAAATAGATAGTTCCCACTAAGTAATCTTAGTTAGTATTGTCAGCGTGAATAATAGGCTGAAAGAACTATAGTGACACCCCAGTAAGAAATGTAAATGCATTGTATAGCCAGTGATTACGGTGGCCCCATTAAGAATTGTAAATGCATTGACGGGACAAGAAAAATGGATTGTAATACTCATAAAAGAGCCATCTTTGTAGACTGACCCAACAAGGTTACCATAGTCTGAGTAGTTGTCCTTGTAAACTAGCCTAAAAGGTTAGTGTAGTTTTAGTAGTATTTGTCTCTACATGTGATTAGGGCTACAAGACTACTTAACATAATGGGAGTATGGATGAGATTCAAGAGAATTTGGTCTCCCATATAATTTTAAATTTGTGCGAAAATTGGGTTAGATATTAAAAATTATACATTGTGGCACAAGAGATGTGTATGAAACCCAACGAATTTTTGATCTTGCAACGTGTTTGTATTATTTTTCTTCTAGCTTGGATGGAGGCGGCAAATTTCTTAGGTGTGTGTATACTATTCCATTTTGTAGTGAGATGACATCCAAAAATATTGTTACTGATTTGAACAAAGGGGAGAAATTGGATGGGGAGAATTATGACATTTGACGCAAGATCCAATATGTCTTATATGAGCATTTTCTAGTGACATCCCAATACCTTGCTTGGGATTTGATGGAGATTGAAGCATTGAGACATGTAACATAAGGTCACATACCCCTAGTTTATGACAGTTAACATGCAATGCAACTAGCAAGTTTATGGCAGTATGCAATAATCGCAGCAAAAAATTTAAGACTATAAACATTGCGCAATTTAATATGGTACCAAATGAAATACTATTAATCTCAAAAGTTATCTTTTGAAATCGCCAAATACAAATTGGAGTCTCAAAATCTTGCCCCTTCCAAAATATTGTTCTTAACATAATAACTATAAGATTATCTAATGGTCCTTATTCTTCTCCAGTATCTTCTTGAGGTCCTAAAAAAGGTTTAACACTTCGCAAATAAATTTTTGTGAGGACTCTAGCCGTTCCACTAGTGAAGGGTTCGCATAACGTTTATGACTCTTCAGGGCTTCCTTAACTATCAGAGGATCCTCACACTTGTGCTTCCCATTGCTATCTTCTAATCTATCACAACTTCTACCATTAAGAAGGGGAATAGTAGTGGAAAGTACGACAATAAGATTTTAAGAAATTTCAACAAGTTAAACCAAAAAGAAACATAAAGATAACATAAACATGCATAAGGTAAACCATAAGTATAAATGCAGGAGCATTGACATGTACTTCGACAAAAACACATTTTTCTCCATCTAGATTCCTTTTCAAAGCACGCAGATCTTGTAACCATATAACAAAGTAATGATGTAATAAAATATTAAAGTGTCATTTATTATTAATCACTTGTAATCTTATTCCATATAACAATGTGGGTGGACACCTTATGGCTATGCATAGGAATCGTGGGCTCCTTGCTAGTTCCTACATCACATTGTCGACCCTTAACCGGGTGTGAGTACATCTAACTAATATGATACAGCAGTTCGTAATTCGCCTTTACCGTATTTACATTGGCACCCACTAGAGTTAGGTGCGGCTACTTCGCTCCAGAATCCTTTAAAAAGCACCCATTCGAAATACATTGACTGTACTTCATCAACCTAAGGATTACCACCCCAATTTAGACACTCAAGAGTGGACAGGAGAGTTCCACTAGGATATTCACCCATCTTAGCTTTGGGGTCATGATATAAGTCATTTTCTTTCAATGCATGACCTGAAAACATATGACATGTACTTTTGATGAAACCATGCACATGTACTTATACTCAATATGCCAAGAATGCATCATGTGAACGGCTTGGAGTCATTAGAACATTAAGATACATATACATGAATATAACATGTGAAGACCCAGCATGAGAGATATCATTTTCTAAAAAACATGTGATTTAAACCAGAATTTCCAGCCAGTATCATTTGAACATAACATGAATATACAAAGATGTAAATCAACCATAGCATGTGACAAACAACAAGATGAAAAATTTACACAAAGACATAAGCATATTATTCAAGGGTAAGTTAGACGCTAACTGACAAAGTTCCAAAATGAATTTCCAACGATCAAACCAGCTAAAAATGTATGTTAAAACATTAGGTTCATGAAAAAAAAAACATTGAAACTAAGGGTGTGATCTGTGCATCAAGGGTTTAGACTTCCCAACCCTAACTGGTTACAAGTCCTCTTTTATCTACCCATGGCTTTCTTTCTTGTTCTATGTCCTTCTCATGGTTTCTCATGAGCATATAGGAACATGTTGTGAGAAACCCTAAGGTCGAGTAGTATGTGTGTGACATATGTGACTTCACCCAAACAAACCCTAATGGTCGAAAAATGTATGACTTCCAAGATTGTGTTTCCCCAAATGGTGGCTAAGCATAAAACCCTAGATATGGCTGAACACATCTTAAGCATTGAAATTATTCCTTCTTACTTATTAGCGATCAACGAGCTGGATTAATAGAGAAACCCTAAAGACGAACCATACTCAAATCTTGCTCCTTAAGCATGGTCCATCCTCACATGGCCAAACCTACAACCCAGGCTTCTCGTCTATGTTTCTTACAAAATGCAACATAACCCTTGTTTTCCTCAAACTGAAATCTCCTACAAGCTCCCCTTTGCCAATGCATGTGTGTGACAAAAGAATGAGGCTAGGGCTTGAATGTTCTTACCGCGCTAGGTTCCACATAGTATTTTCTTGGGTTGTTCTTCTTTGGCTACACGAAAGTAATGTTTGGAAAGGAAGAAAATGGTGTTTAACTTCCAGAATCTTCAACCTTTAAGCAAAATGGGAGACAAAGATGATGATGGTCGAATTGGAAAAAACATGAACTAGGCGTTTCTCTTCTCTCTTGGTAATAGGCGTGTGGGTGGGAGAGGTAGAGGGATGAAGACAAATCTGAAGGGGCAGCAATGGCCTTTCAATTTCTCTTCAAGGAGGTTTGTCTAAACACCATAAATGCACCCTCTATCATCCACTCACCTTGGGGACACTAAGAGTCACTAACCACAAGAGTCCCTTGCTCTTTCCTCTAATTTCCTCTAATTCTGAAACCCTAAGAGCCATGGCATGGGTGCCATGTGGTGTGTACTTCTTAAATTTTTGAAATCCTCTCTTCCACTTCCTCAAGATTACCTTTCTAGATATTTTCCAGAAATTCCCCTGAATGCTTGCCAAGTGGCATGGCTGCTAGAGTGCATGGGCGCCAAGTGGCATGTCTCTTGCCAAAACCGAAACTCCTACCTTCCTCATCATTAGATTCTTCTAGATCCTTGAGTCAGGGTTGCATGGGGGATAAGTGACGTGGCTTCCCTTAAACTGAAATCCCCTCTTCATTTTCCCTCATGATTGTCTTTCTAAAAGCTCTAAGACCCTTGTGCATGTGTGACGAGTGGAAAAAAAAATGGAAGATGACTTAAAGTGAGGCTGGCGTGTGCTTCACATAACCGAAACCCTAGCTCCCTCCATTATTGATTCCTTGAAATCTATGAGTCTCTAAGGTACAAGAGTGCCATGTGGTGTGATAAGTGCTATTTTTATGTGATTTTTATCACTCTTTTGTTTATGAAAAGTGTCATTTTCCCTTCAATACTATTGATTTTATTTTATTTCTACATATTTTTATTTATTTTCTTGAATTTGAATGAATGAGAAGATTTAGGGCAAAAGGAGAGCATTTTGGTACAAAAGAAGAGACTATGGATCCAGACCGATGAGAGGCAATGAGAACTGAAGAGAGTCGATGAGATTTGGTCGAGGAGCCTTATCCCATGAGCAGTAAAGAGATTTCTCTCGCCCAAAGGCAAGAAGACTTTCCACTCGGTAGGCGAGAAAACTTGCGACCAGAAGCCGTGAAAACTTGGTGACAAGGCCCTAGGCGGTTAAAATGGGCGAGGAGCCTTATACCACAAGAAGCAAAGAGAATAATCGTTCCTCTCGATAGGCGAGGAGACCCAATGGAGATCAGAATACACGAGAAGACTTGGCGACCAGCCTAACCGATCAAAGACCAACATCGTGGGCAACAACTAACAAAGGCGAGTAGTTTTCCACTTGGTTGGTTGGCGAGAGGAGTCTTCCATCTCGATCAAGAACCTTACATCTTGGCGATTACGCGAGGAGACCAGTTATATTCAGTGCACACAGCATCTACCCGATGGGGTCTTCCCGAGTTTCATAATCAATTTATTGACTACCAAATCCTTCCGATCTCCGCATATCACTGAATCTTCCATTTTAGATAATTTCGATATTCTTGGGATAATTTTCTTTTATGTTAACATTTGAAACTATTTTCCAAATTTTTAGTCTAGATTGTAGTCGCATTTATTGTGTTTCCGAATTTGAGTTTTGACATCTATTTAATCACGTCCAGTGGGATGAATAAGGGGTCTTGGTTCTGAATCTTTGTATTAGTCTTGAGTTTTAGAGAGTCTGAATTTAGGTTTCGATAGTTTTTAGTTTTTATTTTTGAAGTGTTCTTTCGAGAAGGCAAATCAAGGGAGCAGAGGCGAGAGCTGAATACTTCATCAACCTACTTCAACAAAGGGCACTATTTCTATTATTTTTAATTTCATTATGAGCAGCTAATTCTATTTTCTAGAGTTCTAATGTAGCCTAGCAATGAACACATAGTTTATATTCCAAGTTATTTTATTTTCAATATTTCCATGATTGAGTGTTTATTCTTTGTTCTCAATGCTTACAATTTTCTAGCTAACTATTGTTCGATCGTTTGGATTGCAATGAGATCGGGAGGTGATTTGTGATTAAAGCTCTAGGATTAAACACTATTAGTTGAGTGAAGGCAGATATGTTTTATCTCGACTAGTGTGATTTTTAAGAAAAATCTAAAGAACTTAATAAGTTTCCAATTAGTTAAATTCACATAGAGATATGGAGTTATTAGTTAGAGATATTTTTGGTATTTTTTGAGAGAAAATATTGAATAGTTAAGGGATTTTTATTATCAACTTGAGATAACTGGGATTCTATAACAAGGAAAAATAAATTGTGTAAGATTTGCTAGGTGAAGTTAAATGCTCTTGATCTATTCTCATTATTTTTAAAATCTTAATTTTAATGTTCTTTTCTTTAGTTTAATTTAGATAAACCATTCTTCAAATTTTGGTATTCCAAATAGTAATTAATTAAGTCAATTTCAATATTCAATAGTATAACTATTCCCTGTGGGTTCGATAATTATTTTCTTTAAAACACTTTACTACTTGTTACGATTCTTTGCACTTGCAGATTATATTTTTATGTGAATAAGTTTTTGGCGCCATTGTCGGGGAATAGTTGTTTGTTATTGATATTGATACCAGCTAGATTTTAACTACTTTGGATTTTATTTTATTTAAATATATATATTTAATTTGATCTCAGTGTGATCTTTTCTGGAATCAGAAGTGCATGCGCCAATCTAGATCGTTAGAGTATATGCTTTTTGATCCTGAGATTGAAATAGAACAATGCAGACAATAAAGAGAAAAAGAAAGAGGTCACCGCCTCTAAATTTAAAATGGTTGACCAGGAGTACAAGGCATTCAGAGATTATGCTATTACCACATTGGCGGCGGAGATGGCAAATCTATCACAGCAACTAAGTAAGATGAACGTTAATGCTATTCAAATTAATGTTATTTGTAATCATTGCGCAGGAAATCATTCAAGTGTAGATTGCCAAGTGGGGAATCCTTTCGCCCAATTGAGTTATGAACAAGCCCATTACGTGCCCGATTTCCAATATCAAAACAATCGTTATTCGAACACGTTCAATCCCAGTTGGAGAAATCACCCTAACTTTTCATGAAGTAATAATCAAGCGCCTGCTTGACCACCACAGGAGTTTCCTCAACTGTTTCCATAGCAAGAAAATAAGCCGACACTTGAGGATATGCTCATGCAGTACATGCAAAAGACTGATATGTACAAGCAAAAGACTAATATGGTGATCCAAAACAACTCAGCATCCATCCGTAATCTTGAGGTGCAAATCTGTCAGCTCTCCAACATGCTTACCGAGAGGACAACAAGGAATTTATTGAGCAACACTGTGATCAATCCGGAGGAGCATGTCAAAGCCATAGCATTGCGAAGGAGGTGGACATATGACTAGCTACAAACAGTAAGTACTGAGTGAGAGGTAGAAGCTGAAAATGTGGAGACTGAGAAGAAGGAAACCAAGATAAGGTGAAAGAAATCGATCGGGAGGTGACCGATTAGCAAGCTGAGAAGACTAGAGAGAATAAAGGGGCTTCAAAACCCAAGAAATCCAGGGAGTTTATATCTGAAATTTATTCTCTTTCAATTTATGATCCATCAATTCCTTTTCTGCAAAGATTAAGAAAAAAGTTGGAGGAGCATGAAATAGTAAATACCGAGCAAGACGCAGAAGCTCAGAGAACGTGGAGTCCGAGGTGAAAGAAGCCGAGCATGATGCGACTGACCAGCAAGCTGAGACGGTAATGTTAACTAAAGAGAGTGATTACACCCAAAATATAATGTGGTAGTTGTAGCACAGATTTGGGGTGCCGATTCCTCAGGGAGACAGATTAAAGAAAATACAACAAATAATAAAAAGAATTAAAAGAAAATATTTAATGAACAATAAGAAAAAAATTGATTTTAATGCGGTTTAGCAAGTAAAATTACAATGATAAAAATAAAGATCACTCAAATTATAAATAGTAAAACATCAAGAATTTCTTGCACAAATCGGGTATTTATGTTTATTCTTGATTCAATGGGGATTCATTTCCAGAGTCTCCAATTGGAAGATATAGATTTACAAATCATTTTAATCGAAAGATAACTCTTTGATAAATCATTCACTACTTTTTAAACCTCTGTGAATTATCATCTTTATTGACAAACCCAGCGACGACAATATACCCGGGGGCAATACTGTAGTAAAGAATTAAATCAATAAAGACAATGAATTAATCCAAACATAATCAAAGATCTTAACCATTCTATAGAAAAAGCATGACTGAATCTATGAAGGGAATCAATTCTAAGATTATTTGGAGATAAGAAAATACTATTGATAATTAGAGAATGATAAATAAGAGTTTGCATTAATAAAGAAATTTCACATGAATAAAAAATAAACTAAAAACACCCTCAATTGTGCAAGTTCATCCCTAGCTTTACTTGGACTTAACTGTCCACAAGCACAGCAAAATTCTCTCGAATTAACTCCCTAAAATCTGATTGTTTGCTTCGTCCATTTACAAGCCTTATATAGGCTTCAAATAGCACTGCAAATAAGTGTTGCTTAGCTATCCATGTCTAATTTCAGGTCCTTGACTCCCACTCATAGCCGAAAGGTTGCATCTCATTTCCAGCTTTTTGGTTTCCCACGTTTTCTGCATAGTTGTGTTTGCTGCATGTGAGATTCTCATTACAGCGTGGTTCTCCCCTGCACTCGTGACACTACTCTGCTCCTTGAGGCCAGCTGCTACCCATGTCCATGCCTCTTGTTTTATTTTATATTTCTACTGAGCTCTCTATCAAACGAAAACTGCATGCATTATTGCTCCAGCTGGTCTCGTGTGAATGGAGAGCATCTATCTCCACCAAGCCGTGTCTTCCGCTGATCTCTATTTTTATTTCTTCCAGCCGACAGTAGGCATGATATGTTCTATGAAAACCAAATGTGAGTTGCGGCTTCTTCGTGGTTTCGTGATAGTCCGTCCCACAGAGAAGCAAATGATCTTCCAGCAACAAGTGGAGGATATTGGAAATGGGGTGCAGCGTAGCTCGGTGGTTTCGGCATGTGGTTCATCCAGGTGCAGCGTGGTGGCTTCGGAGGAGACTGGGCAGTCTAGGCAACGGTTCTTGGCCGCGTATGGAGGTGCTCATGCTGGAGTGGTGATTCTGAGGAGGAGCCTGAACTCATGCATGGAGTCTGCGTGTGCTGGTAGAGGCTAGACGGAGGTTGAAGATGACGAAAATGACTTGTCGTTTTCGTCTATTGACTAAACGACAAGTCGTTTAGAATAGAGAAGCTTTTAATTTGATAGACAAAATGACACGTCGTTTTAGTCCGTGGACAAAACGACACATCGTTTAGTAGATAGCAGAATTCAATTTAACTCGAAACGACATGTTGTTTTGGTTTGTTGACCAAACGACATGTCGTTTAGCCTGCACTGATCTTGCTTAATTTGATTATAATTTTTAGGAAAAATTCTCATTGCTTAAGTCTAGTTGTTAATTCTTTACTTGATCTTGCTTAATTTGATATTTTCTATACTACTAAATGCTTATCATGATCATTAACTGTTTTGAGTACCTAGAGAAATTTTATGTGAACTTTGTGAATTTGCATGGTCTCAACTTACTCTAGAACTTATTTGATTACACTCGAGGTGAAATGCTAGACATAATATTACTGGGAAAATAATTAAGGCATTCTTTGGACCAATTGAGTCTTTCAAGCTTACCTGTTTATTATCTTTATCTTTAGTCACCCCTTTGAGCTTTATTGAAATATATTTTGGCCTTACATTTTTCTTTCTTGTAAACCTCATATTCCCTACCCTAGTTAAGCTTAAACACTGATAGGATTATCTTTCAAGAGACCTAGTTTACACAAAGTCACAGACTCACGAGAGCATGAAAGGCAGGAGAGGTAGAAGGCCTACAAGTTAAGTAATTAGAGCAATATTATCAAAATCATAAGTTTAGGGGTGTGAAGAATCAACTCATCTAATGTGTGGCCAACAAGAAAAGGCCGACGAGAGTCATCCACAAAGGCAGTCGAAAAAATATGAAATAGTACAAAAAAAAGGTCTGATCTGCCGAATAGAGGGGTAAAGAGAGAGATACTTGAAAGTACAATAAAGAGAGGTATGCTGAGAGATTTACAAATATTGAGAAGAGATGTTTGTGTTAGAAGTGAGAATGCTCTATTTATTCTGTTGATATTCAACCTTAAGTTCTCTTGCTTTGTTTGAATCCTACATTTTCTTTCTAGCCCTCACCCTAGCCTTACATTACAAGCTTAATAAAGACCTATTGATCCCTAGTGATAGTTTCTGTTCTACATTAGTGGAGAGTGATTTGAAAAGCAAGCTTATGGAGTGCTTGGAGATCCATTACTTATTTGCTTGTTTGCATAACTCTATCCGGGGAGCTAATGGTGAAGTGAAAATGAGAGGTCTGCATGAACGTGGGGATGGATAATGTGGTAGATTTGAGTTTGAATTAACTCTTTTTGGACTTGATTGATCTTGAATGATTCATTTGAATTATAGACTTTAGAAAAACTTTTAGGCAAAAAGATTTTTGAATCAAACCAATGCATGTTTTAATTGTCTTTTCTTTTCTTCTTTGCTCGAGGGCAAGCAAAGCTTAAGTTTCGGGGTATTTGATAAATGCTATTTTTATGTGATTTTTATCACTCTTTTATTTATGAAAAGTGTTATTTTCCCTTCAATTCTATTGATTTGATTTGATTTCTACATATTTTTATTTATTTTCTTGGATTTGTAGGAATGAAAAGATTTAATGCAAAAGGAGAGCATTTTGGTACAAAAGAAAAGACTACGGATCCAGACCAATGAGAGGCTGTGAAATCTGAAGAGAGCTGATGAGATTTAGGCGAGGAGCCTTGTCCTGTGAGCAGTAAGGAGGTTTTTCTCGCCCAAAGGCGAGAAGACTTTCCACTCAATAGGCGAGGAAACTCACGACTAGACAAAGCGACCAGAAGCCGTGAAGACTTTAGGACAAGGCTCTAGGCGGTTAGAATGGGCGAGGAGAATTGTACCACAGGAAGCAAAGAGAATAATTATTCCTCTCGGTAGGCGAGAAGACCTAATGGTTATCAGAATAGGCGAGAAGACTTGACAATCAGTCTAATTGATAGACCAACATCGTGGGCAACAACCAGCATTACTGCTCGGTTGGTTGGCGAGAGGAGTCTTCCATCTTGGTCAAGAACCTTACATCTTGGCGATTAGGTGAGGAGACTAGTTATATTCAATGCACACAACATCTACCCAATGGGACCTTCCCGAGTTTCGTAATCAATTTACTGACTACCAAATCCTCCCGATTTCAGTAAATCAAGCCGCATATCACTGAATCTTCCATTTTTAGGTTTCGATAGTTTTTAGTTTTTAATTTTGAAGTGTTCTTTTGAGAAGGCATATCTGGGGGAGCAAAGGCGAGAGTCGAATGCTTTATCAACCGACTTCAACAAAGAACACTATTTCTATTCTTTTTAATTTCATTATGAACTAATTCTATTTTCTAGAGTTTTGATGCAGCCTAGGACTAAACACACAGTTTATATTCCAAGTTATATTATTTTCAATATTTTCATGATTGAATATTTATTCCTTGTTTTTAATGCTTACAATTTTCTAGCTGACTATTGTTCGATCTTTTGGATTGTAATAAGACCGAGAGGTGCTTTGTGATTAAAGATCTAGGATTAAACACCATTAGTTGAGTGAAAGCATAGATGTTTTACAACGAATAGTGTGATTTTCAATAAAAATCTAAAGAACTTAATAAGTTTCGAATTAGTTTTTTTTTTTTATATAGGAAAGTACTTCATTTCATTAAGGCATAACACCTTGAGATAGGTTACAATAGTGTTGATCAATGAAAATTACAATAAGTTTCCAATTAGTTAAATTCACATATAGATATGGAGTTATTAGTTGGAGATATTTTTTGTATTGTTCAGGAGAAAATATTGAATAGTTAAGGAATTTTTATTATCAACTTAAGATAATTAAGATTCTATAATAAGGAAAAATAAATTGTTTGGGATTTGCTAGGTGAAGTCAAATGCTCTAGATCTATTCTCATTATTTTTAAAATCTTGATTTTAATGCTCTTTTCTTTAGTTTAATTTAGATAAACCATTTTTCGAATTTTGGTTTTCCAAATAGTAATTAATTTAGTCAATTTCAATTTTCAATAGCATAATTATTCCCTGTGGGTTCGATAACCATTTTCTTTAAAACACTTTACTACTTGTTGCGATTCTTTGCACTTGCAGATTATATTTTTATGTGAACACGCCGTCCAAATCCACCTCCTCGAAAGAAACTTAAAGAATAAACTCTGAAATATTACACTCTAAAACTCAAACACTCTTACTCAAACTCAGGCTCTCCTATATTCATCCCACAAGATGGGAGTAAATAGATATCAAAACTTCAAAACTTCAAATGCGGAAATAAGATAAATGCAGCTACAATCTAGCCTAAAAATTTAGAAAATAGCTTTTAAAGATAGATGTTAATATAAAAGGAAATTATCCCAAGATTAATGGAATTATCTAAAATGGAAGATTCAGTGATATGCAGCTTGAATTGCGGAGCTCGGGAGGATTTGATGGTCAGTAGACTGATTGCAGAACTCAGAAGGGTTCCACCGAGTATATGTCGTGTGCTCTGAATAAAATTGGTGTGGCGGTCATAAACAAACGGGTGTGGAGGTCACAAAGATCAAATGGCCCTCTCCTTGCCTACTAAGTAAAAAGACGCCTGACCGGAATGAAAGACTCCTCTCGTCTTTTCTAGATATTGCCCACGATGTCGTTTAGGTTGGTTTTTTAAGTTGGTCGGTTAAACTAGTCACCCAATCTAACTGCCTGAAGCCTTGTCACCAAGTTTTTGCACCAAGTCTTCACAAATTTTAGTCGTGAGTCTGGTCACACCTTCTTATCGGTCTGGATCCATAGTCTCTTCTTTTGTACCAAAATGCTCTCATTTCGCACTAAATCTTCCCATTCCTTCAAATCCAAGAAAATGAAAAAATATATATAAAATAAAATAAAATCAATAATATTGAAGGAAAATGACACTTTTCATAAATAAAAGAGTAATAAAAATCACATAAAAATCACACTTATCAAATACCCCCAAACTTAATCTTTGCTTGCCCTCGAGTAAAGAAGAAAAGAAAGACAATTAAAACAAGCATTGGTTTGATTCATAAATTTTATTGCCTCAAAGATTATCCAAAGTCTATAATTCAAAGGAATCATTCACTATCAATCAAGCCCAAAAGTTAATTCAAAACTCAATTCCACCACATTATCCATCCCCACATTCATGCATACCCATCATTCTCACTTCATCATTAGCTCCCCGGATAGTTTTATGCAAACAAGTAAATAAATAATGGATCTCTAATCATGCCATAGGCTTATTTTTAAATCACTCTCCACTAATGTAGAACAAAGACTATCACCAGGGATCAATAGTTTTTATTAAACTTGTAACGTAAGGCTAGAGTGAGGGCTATGAAGAAAAGTTAGGATTCAAATAAAGCAAGAGAACTTAAGTTTGAACACCAACAGAACAAATAGAGCATTCTCATTTCTAACATCTCTTCTCAATCATTGCATACCTATCTTTATTATACTTTCAAGTATCTCTCTCTTTACCCCTCTATTCGGCAGGTCGGACATTTTCTTTTCTTTTCTTTTTCTTTTTTTTTTCTCTTCCCTTTTTTTTCATGGAAATATTCCATACCTTTTCAACTGCCTTTGTGGATGACTCTCGTCGGCCTTTTCTTGTTGGCCACACAGTAGATGAGTTGACTTTTCACACCCCCAAACTTAGGATTTTGACAATATTGCTATAATTAACTTTACTTGTAGACCTTCTACCTCTCTTGCCTTTCATGCTCTTGTGAATTTGTGTAAACTTAGTTCTCTAGTTCTCTTGAAAGGTATGGAAATCAATGTTTAAGCTCAAATAGGGTAGGGAATACGAGGTTTTCAAGAAAGAAAAATATAAGACCAAAATATAATTCAATAAAACTCAAAGGGGTGACTAGGGGTAAAGATATTAAATAGGTGAGCTTGAAAGGCTCAATTGGTCCAAAGAATGCCTTAATTATTTCTCCAGTAATATTCTATCTAGGATTTCGCCTCGGGGGTAATCAAACAAGTTCTAGAGCAAGTTGAGACCATACAAATTCACAAAATTCACATAAAATTTCTCTAGGTACTCAAAACAATTAATGATCATAAGAAGCATTCATTGAACATAGAAAATATCAAATCAAGTAAGATCAAGTAAAGAATTAACAACTAGACTTAAGCAATAAGAATTTTTCCTAAAAATTATAATCAATTTCAATCGTATTCTTATCATAGGCTTTTTATTTATCAAACCATACTGTTTTTATCATAATTATTATTGTTATTATTATTATTATTATTATTATTATTATTATTATTTTGCAATAAATAAAATAATTTCCTTTCTCCCAAACTTAAATATCACATTTTCCTCAATGGAAAAAATGAAGAAAAACTAAAGCAGAGAATGAGAGAAGGTAAGAGTTGCTCCTCTGATTTTTTTCTGTTCTTCCAATTGAATATTTTCCTTGAAGATGCAGCCGTGTACCCCTTGGAGATCTCTCCACCTCTGCATTCCTGCTAGATGAAAGCAAAGGAATAATATTAAACAAAAGAAATCAAATAAAATAAAAACTTGGGTTTCCTCCCAAAAGCACTTTATTTAAAGTCTACAGCTAGACATTGTCCTTTCATCATTTATTACTGGCGAGATCGATGGAACACTTGTTCGAGTTAAAGTCTCCATCCATATAGGGTTTTAATATCTATCCATTTACTTTAAATGTGTCTTTTGTCTCATGATGGATTTTAACTGCCCCGTAGGGCAGACACTGGTCACCACAAATGGTCCTGACCACTGAGAGCGCAGCTTTCCTGGGAAGAGTCGAAGTCTTGAGTTAAATAATAGAAATTTATGCCCAAATACGAATTCCCTTATCAGAATATGCTTATCATGCCATCTTTTAGTTTTATCTTTGTAAATCTGAGCATTCTCTTAAGTATCATTGCGAAACTCATCCATCTCATTGATCTGCAGTATTCTCTTCTCGCCAGCTGCATTTAAAACAAAGTTCAGTGTTCTTGCCACCCAATAGGCTCAGTGTTCTAGCTCCATGGGTAGATGGCAGGCTTTTCCATAAACTAGCCGATAAGTTGACATCCCGATTGGTGTTTTGAATGTTGTCCAATAGGCCCATTGTGCATCATCTAAGATTCTCGCCTAATCTGTCTGAGAGATACTCACAGTCTTTTCCAGTATGCGCTTTAGCTCCCGATTAGACACCTTGACCTGGCCGCTCATTTGAGGATGGTATGGTGTCACCACGTGATGGGTAACTCCATACTTAGTCAGTAGCGCTTCAAATTGGCGATTACAAAAATGCTTCCCGCCATCACTGATTATGGCCCTCGAAGTGCCAAATCAAGAAAAAATGTTCTTCCGCAGGAAATTCACTATGACCCTCGTATCATTGGTGGCAAGGCGACTGCTTCCACCCATTTGTTGACATAATTTACAGCAACCAAAATAAATTTATTAGAATATGAGGATGGAAAATGACCCATGAAATCTATACCTCAAACATCAAATAATTCAATCACTAAAATATTGTTTAAAAGCATCTCACGTTTCCTAAAAATGTTGCCAACCCTTTGACAATGATCACATAAATTAACAAAATTTAAAGAGTTTTAAAAATAGTCAACCAATAAAAGCCGCATTGTAAAACTTTCACCGTTGTTTTTGCTCCACCAAAGTGGCCGCCCACTTCCAATGAGTGGCAATGTCTGAGTATCCTCTCCATCTCCTCCTCGGGCACACACACATCTCCTAATTATTTGGTCCGCATAATGCCGGTATAGAAAAGGTTCCTCCCAAGAATAATATTTCATGTCGGAGAAGAACTTCTTCTTTTAATGATATGTCGTCTCGGCCGATAGAATTCTGGACACCAAATAATTTATCATGTCGTCATACCATGGAACGACTTGTATAGCCATTAATTGCTCGTCCAGGAATGTCTCATTAATTGGGAATTTCTCCTCGCCAACTGCCTCTTTAAGCTCAAGACAAGATAAGTGGTTGGCCACTACATTATCGGTACCTTTCTTATCTTTGATTTCAAAATCGAACTCTTGTAATAGCAAAATCCATCTTAATAGTCTTGGTTTGGCATCTCTTTTCGACAAGCACCTTTGAACCTATCAAATAAGAATGAAATTTATCAAAGGCAAACACAACTGCTAACAATTCTTTTTCAATAGTAGCATAATTAAGTTGAGCTTCTGTTAAGGTCCGACCTGCATAATAAATAACAAGAAAAATTTTATCTTTCCTCTGCCTCAAAACATACCCTATAGCATAATCTCTATCATCACACATTAATTCAAAAGATAAATTCCAATCCGCTAATACAATGATAGGTGCTGAAATTAATTTCTTTTTCAATATTTTAAAAGGATGCAAGCATTCATCAAAAAATTCAAGCTAAGTATATTTAATCAATAGATTACAGAGAGGTTTAGTAATTTGGAAAAAATCTTTGATAAAGTGACGATATAACCCTGCCTGACCCAAGAAGCTCCTCACGCCCTTCACATTGGTCAGTGATGGGAGTTTGTCAATAACTTCTATCTTTGCTCGGTTGACCTCAATTCACTTGAAGGAAATGCGGTGGCCAAGAACTATTCCCACCTTGACCATGAAGTGACATTTTTCCCAATTTAAAACAAGATTTTTCTCCTTGTATCTTTGTAAAACCAAAGACAAATTAGATAAACAATTACCAAAAGAGTGACCAAAAACCAAGAAGTCATCCATAAAAACTTCAAAAACATTTTCCACCATGTCCAAGAAGATGGACATCATACATATTTGGAAAGTGGTTGGCGCATTGCAAAGACCAAAAGACATGCGCGTATATGCAAAACTGCCACAAGGATAGGTGAAAGTGGTCTTCTTTTGATCCTCAGGTGCAATGGCTATTTGATTGTAACTGGAATGTCCATTTAGAAAATAGTAGTAAGTGTGGCTGGCAAGTCTTTCTAGCATTTGATCAATAAAAGGTAAGGGAAAATGGTATTTCCGAGTTACATCATATAGTCTTCGATAGTCTACGCATACTCATCATCCTGTGACCGTCCTCGTCGGTATGAGTTCATTGTTGTCATTCTTGATCACGGTTATCCTTCTTTTCTTTGGGACGACTTGTAATGGACTTACCCATGCACTATCTGATATTGGATAAATGATCCCGGCATCTAAAAGTTTCAATATTTTTTTAGGCACCACTTCTTGCATTGATGGGTTCAGTGTCCCCTGGGGTTGGACGATCGGTTTAAAATTATCCTCCATTAAAATCTTGTGCATGCAAATTGAAGGACTAATTCCTTTGATATCCGAGATGGTCCAACCTAAGGCCATCTTGTGTTCCCGCAAAACTGTCAGCAACTTCTCTTCCGCTACATCACTCAAGGAACTGTAATAATAACTAGAAAAGTAGAGGCCTGACCTAAGAAAGCATACCTTAAATTTGATGGAAGCAGTTTAAGTTCAAGTTTGGGTGGTTCCTTACTTGGAGATGTCGGCCAAGATGAGTTTAGCTCTTCCACTTTCGGTTTTATTGAAGAAGAAAGGGATGGTGTAGCTTCCAAATATCTTTTACACTCCCAAACCTCTTCATCTTCGAATTCAATAAATCTAGAGCGAGTAAGACATACCTCAAGTGGTAGCTTTGAAAATTCAGCTCCATAAATCTCGTCAACCATGACCACGTCTCGGTCACTTATTTGAAAACAAGAATGTTCCTCAAAAGGGAATTCCATAGATTTAAATACGTCAAAAGTGACTTGCTCCTCGTCGACCCTCAAAATGAGCTTCCCTTGCTAGACATCAATTAAAGTTCTCCCCGTCATAAGGAAAGTTCGGCTCAGTATCAAAGGAATCTCCTCGTCCTCCTCCATATCAAGTACAATGAAGTCGGCTAGGAAGATAAACTTATCAACTTTCACCAGTACGTCCTCAATGAGTCTTCTCGAGTATTTAACAAATGAGTCCACCAATTTTAGAGAAATGGTGGTCGACTTTGCTTCTCCAAGACCTAGTTTCTTGAAAATAGAGAGAGTCATTAGATTAATACTTGCCCCTAAGTGACATAGAGCTTTATCAAAATATGAAATTCCTATACTGCAAGGGATCGTGAAACTCCCCAAATCTTTCAACTTAGGTAGCAACTTCTTTTGTAAAATTGTACTGCGCTCCTCAGTCAGCATTACATTTTACATTCTCACGCTCCTCCAACTTCCGCTTGTTTGATAATATATCCTTAAAAAAAATTGCATATTTAGGCATTTGCTCTAAAGCTTCAATGAGAGGTGTGACGCCCCGACTCTCATGTGTAAAACAACGCAGGAATCGTGACGTCGGGATGATGACAACACGGGTCACACATCCCAATGATAAGTGTCAAGTGTGTGCAACATGCAAAAGTGCACAACAATACGCAGCGGATTAATAATATTAAAGTCACTAAGTACCAGAAATTTTTAATACACAAAGGTAATCAAAATACAGTATATTGAAAGTTATACAGTCATCCACGAAAATATAAATAAGCCGAATATAAACACATGAGAAACAAATCCCATACCAAAAATCAGCAGCAACCACATGCCACTAAACTACAGAGTCGATCTCTAAGGCTCGTCATCCTCGTCCTCACCTGCACCAAAATCTACGGTACCAAAAAGGATACCGCAGGTAAGTATAATCCAAACAATCCCAAAGGTAAAAATACATTTAAGCAACCAACATGCATGCATATGAGAAAATATGCACCAAACCCAAAAATATTTATTGGACACTGTAGGCGGGAATCACAGGCGGGACTCTACCATCATCCCTGCTTACCACCATCCCTACCGCGTGTACCGTAGGCGGGAATCGCAGGCGGGACAACACCACCATCCCTGCTTACCACCATCCCTACAGTCTCCTTTCCTTTTCCCCACATATGAAAACCCAGTTTTCATTAACACAAAATATGCGTTCACATGCAATGTACAAATCTAACAATAAATTCCAATAACCAACACGACAATAAATTCCACAATCCAACCAGATCACAACACAACCAATCACAGACATAGTAAACCAGTCAGTGCAAAAATATATAAAAACCTTAAAAGATGTTCGGAAAAATACTTACAGTGCTTTAATATAATTTTTGGAGGATCACGAGAGAGCTGGAAGCGCCAAATCAGCAACACCACAGTGTAAAAATACACTGTGGCCGAAATACAGTGAAACCAAAAATCACCCGGGACCAAACGAAGACTTGGGAACGATAGGATAGGGCCTATGGGAGGTGGGGAATCTAATGGTGGTGATGGTTGGCCGTGGGTGACGGCCGAAACGGCCGTGGAAGGCCAAGAAGGTCGAATCGGATAGGGTGCTCGATGGGACGGCTCCGGCGACGGATCGGAGCCAGGATTGGGTCCAAATGATTGCTTGAGGGCCGGTGGTGGTGTGGTAGAGAGGTGGTGGCCGGAGGTGGCAGGACGGCGGCGAAACGAGGAAGAGAAGCCGCGGCTTGGCGGCGCGCGTGCGGGCTGTTTCCGGCGAGGAACGGGCTGAAATCGGAGCTGTGGGGTCGCCGGCGAGAGGGGGACACGATGGGCTGGGCGGTGCCAGAAAACGGTGGCGCACGGCGGCGCTCGGAGGGGAAGAGCGTTCGGCCGAAGAGAAAGGAGAGAGAGGGGGGGCTCGCACGCGGGGAAGAAAACCAGAAGAAAAAAAGAAAAAAAGAAAAAGGAGAAAAAGAAAAAGAGAAGGAAGAAAAGAAGATCCAGACTTTTTCAACTTGGGTTTTGAAAGTGATCCAACGAAAACAATTTTAAAACCACTAAATAAATAAAATAATTCAAACTCAATGAAAAGCTTAATTAAAGCAATAAAAATATTAAAATCCAAAAACAAGCCAATTTAAATTAAAGATCAATTTAAATCCAAAACAATAAATAATATAAAGAAAATCCATTAAAATAATTTTCACAACTTAAAAATATTACAAAAAAATAATATTTAAAACCCCCATAAATTTAAAATAAGAGAATAAATTTTTAAACAATTTAAAATAATCCTTCTTTAAAAGTACACTGAAATCTGGGATGTTACAAGAGGAATATTAATTTTGCATATCAATCTTATTTTTTCTTAATCTTTGCGGAAAAATAATTGGTGGATCATAAATTGAAGGAGAATAAGTATTAGAAATAAACTCCCTGGATTTCTTGGGTTTTGCAGCCTCTTTATTCTCTTTAGTCTTCTCAGCTTGCTGGCTGGTCACATCCCACTCTACTTCTTTCAGCTCTTACTCAGTTTCTTTCTTCTCAAACTCCACATTTTTTATAGCTTTTGCATCTCACTTAGTATTTACTATCTGTGGCTGGTCATATGTCCACTCACTTCTCAATGTTATGACTTTGACATGTTCCTTCAGATTGATCACAGTGTTGCTCGGTAAAGTCCCTGTTGTCCTCTGGGTAAGCATGTTGGAAAGCTAACCGATTTGGTCCTCAAGATTGTGGATTGAAGCAAAGTTGTTTTGGATCACTATATCAGTCTTTTGCATCACCATATGAGTCTTTTGCATGTATTGCATAAACATATCCTCAAGTGTCGGTTTCTTCTCTTGCTGTGGAAACTGTTGAGGTGGTCTAGTTGGCACTTGGTTATTGCTCCATTCAAAGTTAGGGTGATTTCTCCATCCGGGATTGAACGTGTTTGAATAAGGATTGTTTTAATGTTGGAAATTGGACATGTAATGGGCTTGTTCATAACTCGGTTGGGCAAAAAGATTCCCCACTTGGAAATCTACACTTGAATGACTTCCTGCGCAATGATCACAAACAACATTAGTTTGAATAGCATTAATGTTCATCTTACCTAGTTGTTGTGATAGATTTGTCATCTGTGCTACCAATGAAGTAGTAGAATCAAGTTAAAAAACTCCGGCCATCTTTCTTGGCATTGCTATCTCCGCAAACTATTGATAGTTGTTGGATTCCAATTTTTCCAAGAGTTCATATGCGGCTGCATTCGTCTTACTCATTAATGCTCCTCCTGCAGCCGCATCAACCAAAGATCAATTAGTGGGTCCCAAATCATTGTAAAATATTTGTACTTGAAGCCAGGTTGGGAGTTCATGATGTGGACACATGCACAATAAATTTTTGTATCTCTCCCATGCCTCATATAATGATTCACCCTCAAGTTGGGTGAAGGTAGTGATATCATTCCTTAACTTTACTGTCTTGGTCGGAGGGAAATATTTTGTTAGGAATTTTTGTGCCAACTCCTCCCAGGTGGTTATGATGCCGGGCAACAAAGAGTTCAACCAATCTTTTGTTTCTTCCCTAAGTGAGAAAGGAAAAAGTCTCAATCAAATCGCATTAACTGTCACTCCATTGTGTTTAAAAGTATGACAAATTTCTAGAAAATCTGCAATATGGACATTAGGATGCTCTTGTGACAGCCCCCCAAATTGGATGGTTTGTTGAATCATTTGAATGATGGCCAGTTTGATCTCAAAGTTATTGGCTTGTATAGCTGGCCGCCTTATACTAGATGTCGCCCCATTGATAGAGGGCATAACATAGTCTCTTAACGCCTTGTGCTCCTAGTTGGCCATATTAAATTTGGAGGCGGCGACCTCTTTCTTCTTCTCTTTATTGATCTGGCATAAGGTTCTTTTGATCTCAAGATCGAAAAGTGTATGCTCCAATGATTTAGATCAGTGCATGCACTTCTGATTCCAGAAAAGAAAAACTAAATTGAGATATAATTTAAACCAATTTTAAAAATAAAATAAAATAAAATCCAAAGTAGTAAAAATCTAGCTAGTATTAATAGCAATAACAAATAACTAATCCCCGGCAACAGTGCCAAAAACTTGTTCAGTTTCTAAAGATAGATGTTAACATAAAAGGAAATTATCCCAAGAAGAATGAAATTATCTAAGATTCAATGATATACGGCTTGAATTGCGGAACTCGGGAGGATTTGGTGGTCAGTAGATTGATTGCAAAACTCGGAAGGGTCCCACCGGGTAGATGCTGTGTGCACTGAATATAAATGGCGTGGAGATCACAAACAAACGAGCGTGGAGGTCACAAAGACCACACGACCCTCTCCTTGCCTACCAAGTGGAAAGACTCCAGATTGGGATGAAAGACTCCTCTCGTCTTTTCTAGTTGTTGGCCACGATGTCTTTTAGGTTGGTATTTTAAGTTGGTCGGTTAGACTAGTCGACCAATCTAGCCGCCTAAAGTCTTGTCGCCAAGTCTTCGCAAATTCTGGTCGCGCCTTCTGATTGGTCTCAATTCATAATCTCTTCTTTTGTACCAAAATGCTCTCCTTTTGCACTAAATCTTCTCATTCCTTCAAATCCAAGAAAAATATATAAAAATACAATAAAATCAATAGTATTAAAGGAAAAATGACACTTTTCATAAATAAAAGAGTAATAAAAATACACTTATCAACCATTTTGCCAACCGAAACGCTAGTGGGCTTTCTCAAGCCTTCTTCCTCATGGAGACTGAAACTCATTGGGTCTAGGGACTTTCCTTGGCACTTGGGCTCCTACTCACCAACTAATAAAGGATAGGATTAAATCTCACCTCGCAAGGTTCTAATCTAGATGGCCCTTGAGCCTATACTCACTTACACTCAAATAGAACTAATTCTAAATCTTAAAGACCTAGCTTGGGCTAGGGTGTCACACCCTCCATCCTCTAAGAAAGGATTTCATCCTAGAGGTGTACTAGTCACTTGAAGGACTATGTCTACTAGCTACAGTCGAATCCTTCGATGAAGAAGGTGATGGCACTTCTTCTTCCTTTCTGGTTATTGAATCTTGTTAGAGGTAGAAGATTGTGTTGACATTGGGATCGTAGTACATGTTTGCCCTTAGCTCGTTCAACTTATGTTCTATAGTAGCCTCATCATCTTCCACTAGTTGAAATTCTTCACAAATACAGAGGCAATTATTCGAAATTATTGCACTATCATTCGAACATAAAAATACACTATCACAAATGTTCTATGTATCGAAGATAATTCTATCATTTCGATAGAATTATTGCTCAATTCTAAGTGGAAGATAAATTGAGCAACATTCGAACATTAAAAATACACTATCATTTTTTAGATCAGTACATTCAAATGTATATCATTAGACATCAAATGTAGATAGTACATTCAAACATATAGCTATACGTATGAACAGTTTTGTAGTTTATTCGAACATTAAAATATTTATGTGTGAACGTACTATTTTAAAATTAAATTTATATTGTCTGAATGAACTACATTCAAATGTTAATATAGACATGCCAACCTTACTGCTATATAGTTCGAATGTAATCTCTTCTCGTGCAAACAATATGCATTCATGTTTGAATGTATGTGCTTAAGGTTCAAACGTTTGAATATTGAGAATTAAATTTACAAATTTAAATATCCAGACCAAAATAAATAATATAATATCAAACAGGAAATTGTAAATAAAAAGATTGTTGAGCACTAAAATACATAAACACGAAATATATCAATTGATATTGTTCTTTATAGAAAGATAATAAAAAATGACATGAAATGATAAACACAAAAGTCAAAATGGATTAGTAGAGTTACAAGTACGCGTTGTTTAAATATGTACAAAAGTCATCTGAAAACTTGTTGACCTTTTCGTTTAGGATATCTAAATGATGGCCTATTAAGGACATACTGTCCTCTATAAGGGTGGGTAGCGGGGCCCTGCACACTGCTACCCCAGCCCATGCGCCCCACCCCCGCATGGTGGGGCAGGCAACACCGCCATACAAGGAGGAACCCCTGTGGGGGTGGGAGGCGGGGGGCGAGCTAGCCTTAGCGGGGGTAGGCATATATGTCATAATTGATGTTGGCGAGAAAATCTATTATGCAATAAAACTCGCATTCAAAACTACCAACAATGATATCGAGTATGAGGCATTGCTAGTAGGACTCCCAAGTTGACATATGGGCGGACTCCCAAGTTGTAGTCAACAAAGTAATGGGAGAATACTTGGTCAGGGAAGAAAAAGGTTAAGATGTACCTACAATGAGTATGGAAAAGGGTGACCATTTCTCGTATTTCGACATTAAGCAAATACCATAGGAAGACAACTAGCAGGTGGGCATATTAGCTCAAGCTACCTTAAGCATTGATGAGTCAATCCCACCCTGGGAGGTGACACCTAAGACACTAGAAACCCCCTCAATTGGGCTTTAGATATTAGAGATAAGGTCAAGAGCCCTCAAAGGAGCACTCGATGTGATGAAGTATCTGACTGTCAATGAACTCCCCTACAAAAAGTGGGAGGCGAGAAAGGTAAAGACAAGGCAGCTCGATTCACTCTAGTGGACAGGATATTATACAAGCGAAGTCTTTCTACTCCTCTTTGAGATGCATTTTGTTAGAAGAAGCATAATATGTGATGGTGGAATTACACAAAGGGGTGTGCAAGAATCACTATGATGGAAGGACTATGGCGGGAAAGGTCCTGAAGGTGGGCTATTATTGGTTGCGAGCTCTTAGTAACACAGAAGAAATCATTAAGAAGTGTGTAAAGTGCCAACTGCATGTGTCAGTACCCCATTGCCCATTGGAAGAACTAACGTCGATCATCTCATCCTAGCCTTTCGCGCAATAGGGGGTCGACATTGTAAGACTTATACCCCCAGGCAAAAGAGGAGTAAGATTTGCTATCATCGCTACAAACTATGTCACGAAGTGCATGGAAGCAGAAGCCTTGACAACGATTACAATTAGGAACATCACAAAATTCCTTTGGAAAGTCTTCATATGCCGATATGGTATACCTCGAAGCATAATTGTGGATAAATGGATGACAATTCGATTCTGACCATTACCATGACTAGTGTACAAAACTTGGAATCAAAGTCAAATACACCAGGCCAACGGGTAGGTCGAGGCTACCAACAAAACCGTGCTCAGTAGTTGAAGAAAAGATTGGTGAGCAAAAAGGGAACATGGGCTAAGGAACTCCCAAGAGTCTTATAGGTATATAGGACAACCACAAAGACCCCAACAGGAGAAATATAGAGTCCAACGTTACGACGAGCAGTCGAATAACAAAGGGCTAGAAGAGAATCTCGAACTACTAGAGGAAAGAAGGTAAGAGCCAGAAACCAAGTTAGTCGCTTACAAAAGAAAGATGGAGCACTATTTTAATAGAAGGGTCAAACCTAGGTCATTCAAAATAGAGGACTTAGTGCTAAAGGTAATCGGAACGATGATGCCTGGAGAAGGAAAACTTGACCCTCGGTGGAAAGGTCCATATGTGGTCGTGGCTAATCATAGACTAGGATCATATTGCCTCAAGGACATGGAAGGAAAAGAGTTAACTCACTCGTGGAATGGTGGACACCTTAGGATATATTTTTCTTAAATTTTCTCATGTAACTTGGAAATACAATAAAATTGACTTTCTTTCAAATGTTATCTCTCATGCAATAATCCAACAAACCAAATAGCCAAAAACGCCACTTAAAATAATTGTTTTAATCCTCGCTAGAGGGATCGAGCTTCTCTCCTGCCATCCTCGAATCTGAGTGTTAGCAACGCTTATGCAATCAGGGTTACCATCAAACTTGGTGATCAAAAGATAACACCACTTGAACAAGTGTGTTAGTCCTTGTCAGTGTGGTCAAATATCTCTCCCACCATCTTTGAAGCTGAGTGTTAACAACGCGCATGTGATCGGCAGCTAACACTCCTACTCTGTGATTTGTAAGGGTTGGACTTTTCCTTTTTCCGAAGGCAACAAAAAATATTTGCCATATGAACGTGGGCTTTACCTAGTGTTTTATTGTTAAGTATATTTATGATTTTTTTCAGCCAACTTGTCTATTCAGAAAATAAATAATAGTTATATCTATCAATTTGTATGGTCTTGGACCGTCAATGATGACTTTTCATTAGAGTTCAACTACTTGATCGATCCACTTACTTCCATTGTGTTAATGTTAATTACTAATGTTGGAATTATGGTTCTTACTTATAGTGACAATTATATGGCTCATGATCAAGGTATTGGAGATTTTTTGTTATATGATTTTTTTCAATACTTCAATGCTGCGATTAGTGACTAGTTCAAATTTGATACAAATTTATATTTTTTGAGAATTAGTTAGAGTTTGTTCTTATCTATTAATAGGTTTTGGTTCACATAACTGGAGGACCAGCACGGTCGAACATCTCTCCCGCCATCCTCGAAGCTAAGTGTTAGCAACACACATGTAATTGGGGTTAACACTCACTACAATCAAAAGATAACACCACTTGAACAAGAGTGTTAGTCCTCGCTAGCACTGTCAAGAATCTCTCCCGCCATCCTCGAAGCCAAGTGTTAGCAATGCGTATGCGATCAGGGCTAACACTAGCACTTAGTGATTGAAGGATATATAATCACCACTTGTACAAGTGTGTTAGTCCTTGCCTGTGTGGTTGAGCATCCTTATTATGTTGATACAAATAGTGCTTGATTTTTACTTATTCCGTTGTGGTTTAAACGTCTATTTCCTTACACATGCACTTTCTTGTGAACATTGTATGCTTATTCTCGATCTAAGTCCAAGATGTTGCCGACTAGCTAGCACCCTTGGTACCACGGATCCTCACCAGATCCTTAACGAGGAA
This sequence comes from Cyclocarya paliurus, assembly GCA_029856935.1. Lineage (NCBI taxonomy): Eukaryota > Viridiplantae > Streptophyta > Magnoliopsida > Fagales > Juglandaceae > Cyclocarya > Cyclocarya paliurus. The sequence continues at coordinate 9,561,220 of CM056956.1, forward strand.
TAGGACAAGTTCCGCACACTATATTTTCTCCTCATGAAAAAAAAATTAATATTTTGATCATTGTCTTCTTTGAAGAACTAAATCACAAATAACAAGATTAGAGAGTATTAAGATATAAAATAAATAATAAATATACTTATTATTATCAGTTTAAACTTTTAGGACAAGTGATGATTTTACATTGTATCATAATAGAGGTCTTGAGTTCGAACCCAACTCTACACTCTACGTATCCTATTTAATTAAATATTCCAAGTGTTGAGTCATCCACTTAGGGAGAGTCTGGCCCACACGTGAGGGGGAGTATTAAGATATAAAATAAATAATAAAATTTATATCTTTTCATCAATTTAAGCTTTTAGGATAAGTGGTAATTTTACATGGAGAAATCTCCAATTTTGAAGCCCCTTTATTAAATTCATGAATCCATTTGAATTTACATGCAGTGAAAGTTTTACAAATATAACTAGACTGCGGAATGTGTACTTTTAGGTTGTCCACTAGGCTTCATTGCAATTTTAAAAGATAGCACAACTACCAGAACCAATAATGCAGCCACAACTAGGTTCATCAATGTCTTTGGCTTCTTCAGATCCCAGGTTAAGCGTCCAACCACTAGCTTATAACCTTCTGGCACTCTAATTGACTCACCTAAAGCATCTGCAACCATGCTACTCTTTCCATCTCTACTGCTCGACTCCTTTTTCTTTGGTGCCTTTTGAGGATCTTTGTTACCATGGTCTAAGACACTTTCTTGCACATTAGTTTTCTCATATGATCGTTTATCCACATGACTGGCCTTTGAAGCAACTTCTGGAGCAGCCTGTTCTTGAGCATCCTTCTGATCTTGTGGTTCACTTTTGGGCTTGTGTTGGGAGATCACTTTCGGGTGTCTGACGTAAAGTGTGCCTTTTTCAAACTCTGCAGTGATTTCAGTTGTCTCTGCATTCGATGGGACCGAGATTTCCTTCTTGAAACGCCGATATTTCTGGTCACCGAGCGGGCGTTCGCCGCTAATCCAAAGAATACGATTTGAGGTGAGCTGAACCCTTAACTGCTCATTTTTAAAACCTACGCCATCACGGTAGATTGTGTAAATAAGAAACACTGGCACAAGTTATGTTAATATTTTCGTCATATCTTGCATGTGTTGGAACATTTTACTTTCTGTGTGTTTCTAAGGGTTTCTCTTTTTCTCTTTTCAATTGATCCATAACCCAACACTCTTCCTCAAGTACTGAAACAATTCTAGCGTGCAAAATATCAAGTAAACATTATTAAAATAATTAAAATACACAAATCTTATTTAAAAAACATAATAAAAATGCAGAATAACTTGAGGGGTAACCAACCACGGTCCCTGGCCATTGGAGGGTACTCATACGTGAGTCTCCACGACCTTGAAAGATTCACGACCCTTTGTTGGGTCTCCATCCAATTCTTGTCATCGGCTGTTCTGTAGAATAGTATAATCATGGAGATCTAGTACAATAGATCCTCTCAAGATCATTAGATACCATGGCCATGGTAGAAGGTCCATGCGGTGTGGTTATAGGTCTTCAATGGCCTGGGTTAGTTATGAAAGACCAACAACAAGATCAGAGAACTACAATCTAGCCATAGGTCTTCTTCCGTGGTGTGTCCATGGAGACCAAGCCCTGGAGACCATAAGTAGGCCTTCATGACCAATAGGTCTTCATGGCTATAGCCTGGTCTCTATGGGTCTGACTAGGGTGAATCGATCAGTTAACTTTCTTATTTAATTTTTATGCTTTTAAAGATTTTTTTGCGTTGTTGTAAGCTGGCTTGATTTAATTCTTAGACATGGATTTTCCATGTCGGTTTTTTAGTTCACAAGATGAACATGTATTACCACATTAGTTTAATTATTTATAATATTATCGTAATGAAATATGTATATATATCCGGTTATAAAACTTCTTGTTATATAAAATATATCTAAAATATCATATCAAATTACATCAATTTATAAATATTCTTTTTATTTTGAAATTCTCTTTATAGGCCTAGCTAGCTCTAGCTCCCCTCATTACTAACAAGCTGATATTGGAGCAAGGCTTCATGTCTTGCTCGGCCAAGTCATATAACTTTAAACAAAGTAATAATTCAGGTTAAGATATCAAATAAATAATAAAATTTACATCTTTCTATCAGCTTAACATTTTAGAACGGGTGATGATTTTACATAATATCAGAGCATGCAGAAGTCCTGAATTCGAACCTTAACTTAACGCTCTACCTCATTTAATTAAATATTACATGTGTTGGACCACTCATTGAGAAAAAGTCTAGCCCATAAGTGAAGAAGAGTATTAAGATATTAAATAAATAATAAAATCTAAATTTTCTCATCAAATTAAATTTTGAAGACAAGTGGTAATTTCACAATAACTATGAACACTCTAGGGAGGAATTAATGAAAAATAAACTCACCTGGCAGGTGAAGGATTAAAGTGTCGCATTCCTCCTCTCTAGCCCACTCCATTTGAGGATCAAAATCCTCATAAACTCGATCAACTACTGGTGGCTTGGCATCCATCTTGAGTACTTAAGTTTCTTTTATGATGAGTTGGCTATTCTATTTGTTCTGACAACTTCCAAATGAACTCAGGCATGACGTTGAGTTTTATACACATGAAGGGAAGCTAGCTAGGCTGGTTCTTACAATGGGATCTCATCATGAGCTTTTGTGTTTTCTGCGAATTTCGTTATTCCCTAGTTTTCTTGTGTTTTCTTTGAATTTCGTTATTCCCTTTTCTTGTTTGCGTAGAGGTAAGAATACAAATATCCCTTGTTCACGTAGAGGCAATTACTTCATACACGGGGAAAGTGAAAGGTTCTTTCTTTGTCGCCTTCTGGAAATCTTCTTATCAGAATATCTTCCTTGGAAGAAGAATTCCCAAGTTAATTGGGGGACACGATTCCCCTCATTCGTACTCGATCGGATATGATGTTACCCGCCAATTACATGATGTAAATAATCTCTGGTGCTTCCAAAACTTCGAACGTACAAGCTGGTGACAAGTGGAATAATTGACTTAAAATAATAATAATAAACCATATATATTATTTATTATTATTATTATTATTATTATTATTATTATTATTATTATTAGATAAGGACTACTTTTGGGACCAAACTTTTGATTTTTTAAAACAAAACGAATTTTCGATAATGTTTTAGATTTCTAAGAATTAACGCAAAGTTTTTTTTTTTTTTATAAGAACAGAACAATTCATTAAAAGAATATTATAGACACTTGTCAAGGTATATAGCTTGAGAAAGAAAGTTTGGAATACTATCCCACCACATAAATATTTTTTACATTTTTTGCATTTCTAGCTAATCTATGAGCAGCCATATTGCCCTCCCTATGCACAAACACAAAGTCACATTCAACAAAATAAGATGAAAGAGATTTAATTTCTCTGTTTAACAAACCAAGCAGTGATTCCTCCATACTGTTTTTCTTTAATGCCTCCACCACCAACAAGCAATCAGACTCCATTAAAAGTTTTGGAATACCGGGCTCATGCACAGCTAAAGGCCTCTGAAAATAGCAGTTAACTTAATTGCCTTCACATCCTCCACCTCATTTTCAATCTTACTAGCAGCCATCAATACCTTACCTTGATCATCCCTCAAAATTACACCAAGACCAGATTTGTTTTGATCTTCAAAAATGGCACCATCGACATTCAGCTTTAGCACACCAATTGGAGGAGGCTTCCATCGGAAATGATTCTTCATCTAAACATTTGACTTTAATCTGACATCTTTAAAATTTCTGAGCAATGCAACAGCATTCTCTGCAACTTCCTTTGGCCTCAACAGCACCTGATCATGTACCATCATGTTTCTTCTATACCAAAAACTCCATGTCAAGCAAAAATACAGTGGCAACTTCTCCTTTAAAACACCCTCACAGAACATTAAGGCAACTTCTTGAAATTTCATTCTAGTATCTATCACAAAATCTAGCAGAATTTCTTTCCAGACATTCTGAAGACAGGTACAGCTTATCAAAGCATGATGAGTATCCTCCAACTCGAAATCACAGAAACAGCACTTCCCTGCAATTGAAACATGTCTTCTTAACAAATTCTCTGTTGTAGGGAGCCCTTCTTTACACGCACGCCAAGCAAAGATTTTTATCTTATTTGACACATTCATCTTCTATAACTGTTTCCATAAGACATGATTAGTCTCAGCCCTAGATGATTCTACCAAACTAGTGCTCATTCTTGCCTTTATAAATCTGTAACAACTCCTTACACTATAGGATCCACTTCTCTCATGTGCCCAAACTCTGCTATCCACTATATCTCCAGGACTGATTACAACTTTTAGAATATCAGTCACCACACTTGGATTGAAGAGAGCTCTAAGTTTAGTTACATTCCACCTTCTTGTATCATTATCAATAAGACTTGCCATCATATCTTCTTGTGTATTTTCTGGTCTGGACACCCTTTCCGAAAGAAGCTCAGTGCGCCCTGGTATCCACTGATCACTCCAAATTCTTACAGCTCTTCCATCTCCAATTCTCTATCAGCAACCCTCAAACATCCATTTTTTTGCTTCACATATACCTCTCCAAGTATAAGAAGGTATATTTCCCAAACCAACTTGCTGGAAACTAGAATTTGAAAAATATCTAGCTTTTAGCAATCTCTGAAAATCAGAGAGTTTTCATCATTCATCAGCCGCCAACCTTGCTTAGCCAATAGGGCCAAATTAAAAATCTTAAGGTCTTTAAATCCCATTCCTCCACATGACTTCATTTGACACATTTTAGACCAACTGAGCTAATGAATTTTCCTCTCTTCTCCCCTTTGTCCTCACCAGAACCTGGCCATGAGACTTTCTAGCTCGGAACATAAACTTGATGGAAATAGGAAACAACTCATTGAATAAGTTGGAATAGAAAGTGTCATAGCCTTTAATAACACTTCCTTCCCCCCTTGTGAAAGCAATTTCTCTTTCCAACATTGGAGCTTTTGCCAAACTTTTTGTTTTATAGAATGAAAAGCATGATGTCTTAACCTGCCCAAGATGGGTGGGAGGCCTAAATACTTTTCGTACTGTTGGATTTCACTATTCCCCCACAGCGATATGATTTCTTCTCTAGCCTCCCTTCTTACATTTCCACTAAACATCATTACTGCTTTTTCCTTATTAATATCTGCCCAGACACTGCTTCATATTTCTCTAAAACTTCCTGCACCCTTTTGCTCTCCCCTACTTCAGCTTTACAAAAAATAATACTATCATCGGCAAACAACAAATGGTTGATATTTGGAGCACCCCAACAAATCTTCAGCCCCGAGATCTCCCTTCTTAACCCAGCTTCCTTCAGTAGAGTAGTTAAGCCTTCCGTGTAGATAAGAAAGAGATAAGGGGAGAAAGGGTCCCCTTGCCTCAATCCTCTACTTGGAACAATAGGCCCCTTTGGATCACCATTTATTAGTACAGAATAAGACACTGAGCTGATGCAGAACATGATCATATTAATGAAATTCTAATTAAAATCCATTACCTCCATCACTGATTTTATAAAACTCCAATCCATCCTATCATAGGCCTTACTCATATCTAGTTTCAATAACATAAAGCCCTTTTTCCCTCTCTCTTTTTGTTTAAGATAATGGGTTAACTCATAAGCTATTGGAACATTATTAGTTATTAACCGACCAGGAACAAATGCACTTTGACTCTCTCTAATAACACAGGACAGTACAAACTTCAATCTATTTGCAAGCACCTTTGCAATCAATTTATAAACCACATTACAAAGATTAATCGGTCTATAATCACTAACTCTTGAAGGAGACATCTTTTTTGGAATAAAAGTAATGAATGTATGATTTAAAAAGGCTGGAAAAGAACTTGTATTTAGAGCGTCCAAGACTGCTGAAGTCACAGAATCACCCACCACATTCCAGTAATTTTGGAAGAACATTGGAGACATGCCATCTGGGCCCGGGGCTTTTATGGGGTTCATTTGTTGTAGAGCTCTCTTTACCTCATCAGCAGAATAATCCTTGCATAGATCTTCATTCATACTGCTATTCACCCTACCAACTAGAGACTCCAGAAAACTCAATGATCCCCTTGGGTTTGATGTTGTAAATAGATTTCTGAAATACTCAGCAACAAGCCTATCCCTCCCTTTTAACTCAACCCATACCCCATTATCATCTTGGAGCTTCCCTATCTTATTCTTCCTTCTCCTTTGTGAAGCCTTCATGTGAAAATACTTTGAGTTTTAGTCACCTTCTTTGAGCCACAAAGCCTTCAATCTTTGTCTCCACATTACCTCCTCCCTTTCAAGCCATTTCTGAACATCAGCCTGGGCTACATCAGATTCCTCTCTGTTATTACCTAGATGGTCATTTTCATGCAGCCTCTCCAGATGTTGTTTTGCTTGAAATAACTTTTTTTGCACATGACCAAATGAAAGCCTATTCCATACAGCCAACTGATTTCCACAAGACTTTATAAGCCTCATCACCTCCTTCATTTTTGTACAAGGAACACATCTACCCCAAGTATTTTTGATAATGTCCTCACATGCTGGCTCACCTACCCACATAACCTCAAACTTAAACATTTTCCTCCTCTTTGAGACCTCCCTAACCCCTTCCACCTCCACCCATAGAGGGACATGATCTGAATAAGCCATCAATCCGTGAGTAATAGTAGCATTTGGGAACCTATGCCACCAATCAGAATTTGCCAAACCCCTATCGAGCCTCTCACTAATATAGTGATCCCTTTCTCTACGATTACACCATGTAAAAGGATACCCATTAAACCCCAAATCCCTCAACCCACATTCTTCCACCACCTCCCTAAAATCTATTAATTGCCTCTCCGAACGATGCCGTCCACTCCTCTTCTCACGATAGAATAGGATCTCATTAAAATCCCCTAGAATCAACCATGGGTCACCATGATTATGGTTTAAGGATTTGAGTAAATCCCATGTACGGTATCAGAAATTACTAACTGGATTGCCATATATGCCTATTAAGAACCAACATTCGTTTCCCCCAGTATCACTTTTTATCACAGCATCAATATGAGAGTTAGAGAAATTGATTATAGATAATAAATCTATATCCTTTCCCCAAAGCATTGCTAAACCCCCTTTCCTTCCACTAGATCCAATTGATAAATAGTTCAAAAAGCCTAATTTGTACTTACAGTTTTCGAACTCACAAATCGTGAGCCTAGTTTCCTGCAAGAACAGTACGTCAGGACCTTCCCTCTTGATCAGATCATAGAGGGTACAAATGCCATGTGGGTTCCCAAGCCCACGTGCATTCCAACTCAAGATCTTCATTGCCGCCGTCGGCGCTGGACCTCGTCGCCATCGATCTATCTGCTGTTTAGATCTCCTCCTTATCCGCAGTAGACAAAGAGATAATATGTCGCTTCACCAAATCGGCCTCAAGCTCCTCTCGAACTTCTTCATCGCCATAGCCTTTCCTTTTCCTCGAACCAGATAGAACCCATTCTGTGACTTTTGTTCTGTCTGCCGTTTCATGAATAGACGAAATCCATTTCCACTTTCTACTCTTAAGACCATCTGGCTTCTTCTCCTGAGCTAATCCATTCGTAGCAAGCCCTTGGGCCCTCGAAAGCATAACACCTTCTTTCAGAGCCTCAGACTGCCCCTTAGATAGATCCGTAATTATAGGCCCATCTATCTCCAGCCTAACTTCGCTGATTAACAATTCATCACTTCCTATCACATAGCAGTTGTTCTCATCATTTGAGTTGACGAATCCTTTTTTTCGCCCTTCATCCAACTACTCAGAATTTTTCTCCACTAAATTCGCCAACTGCTTATCTTTGTTCGCAGGCATCACTATCTCCTGTTCCATTACTGGTTGAGAAACATCGTGGTTATCCAATCCAAAATGCACGCCATCTACCCCTCCAGTCACAGCTTCGCCAGCCGTTACTCCCCACTGTCCTCCACAATCCCTCACCCGCAAAGAGATCCCCACTAATAAAGCTTTTGGTTTTTTAAGAACAGACTCCCTCTTCTTGAAACCCTCCCTACGTTCCCCAAACCCAGTAGCTCTCAGCCAAGGACCTTATGGACAAAGTAGAGCCTTCAGCTTGCATGGACGTCTGTATCCATTCACTGCACTCCTTATCAGCATGGCCCAGACGACCACAACCAGAACAAAAATTGGAAAGTTTCTTATAGGAGATTCTGACCCAACACGACTTACCCGCACCAATGGAAATTTTGGTCCCATGTAACAACGGCTCTCGAATATTAACAGAAACCCGAACCCGCATATATTCCCCCCATGCAATTTCACCTTCATCCAGATCAACCTCCACAACTGTGCCTATTTTATTCCCGACCAAACGCCCCACATATCCATTCCTAGCCATAAGAGGAAGGTCATGAAGACGAATCCAAAACAAAGCCTTTGATAGTTGTATTTGTTGTACCTGTTGACAACCATCGATCTCTTTAACCAACACAATCTGCCTGTCAAAAGACCAGGGACCCTCTCTGATCACCCGTTCTTTATCCTTTTTGTCATCAAAATCAGCAAGAAACAAATAAGAACTCAAGTCTCTAAATCTAACATGCTGCTCAGGCCTCCAAACTTTCCTCATGGTAGATTTAAAGACTTCCTTATTGTAATACTTCTCAGTTAACACTTTCAGTATCAAGCACTTTCCTCCACGGATGATAGCATCTTCTAATTTCCCAGGCTCCACCACAACCTCTTTTGTCTCCCGTTCCGTCAACGAATGGCGAGTATACAACTCTGCCAAATTTTCCTCCATGAACCTTGACCAAACAAGTGCAATACTATGCACAGAAACCCACTGCACAGTCAGCAGTAAAATCGCCTTTGCGGGGGAAACCTCCTTTGTAAACCGGGGAGGATATCTCCTGCTTTGCTGGAGTTGTCTCTTTTAAGATGATTGCATACAATTGTGGGTCATATCTTCAACTCTTTGGAAGTTATTTGCTACATGGTTATAATTACGGGCTTTCCATTCGTAGCCATTTCATCCCGAAATTAAGGCTTTGGGCTGGTCTCTTAGTCATGGGCTTGGTGGCCCAGGGGGATCCAAATATCTCATCCAGTTACCCCGCTAATTTTCTTTGTGTTGGCATATGAAAAATTAAACTTTTGACTTTTTATGATCTCTGCTTACCTGTGCTTTCCCTTACTTGGTTGGGCTTACGATAGGGGGTATGGTCAAGCTCATAGCCCTTCTTATTTTATTTAGATGAACGTGACTTACGTTAGCGATAACTGTTCCTGCTAATTAAATGATTTTCAAAAGAAATGGTAACTGTTGGCACAGTCACCCTTTCCGGTTCCCGAGAACCCTCATGGTTACTCTTTTTAGTTCTACTTGATTCACTCACTTCTGCCCACACCCCTTTCTTTCGTATTCTCCTTTCTTTCGCATTTCCTCTTCTCACTTCCAACGCATTCCCTCCCCTTTCTCATTGCCCCTTCTTTCTTCTTGCATATTTCCTTTGTCGTTTTCCACCCAAGATTTCATATCCTCGATTCAGTGAAACTTTCCCTTTCTCCCATAGGATGTGTTGATAAAGAAGGGTACGCCGACGACATGACCTTGACAGTGAGTGCCCAGACACACGGTCTACGACTTCCTTTTATCCGACCCATTCGCGACATCCTTGGTTTTCTAAAGCTAGCCCCCACCCAACTTCACTCACACACTTGGCGTGTTTTGATGTGTTCCTGCATGGTTTTTCTCATGGTCTTGGAGTCCTGGGGAGATTCTTACCCAAATTTAACAATGAAAGAGTTCGTTTCTTTTTACGTAGTAAAGCTGTTGGTAGGCAACGTTTGTAGTTTTTGGGTTAGGTCCTAACGCTTGGTGGCTTTTGAGCCTCGTTATTCCAATGCCAAGCAATAGCAAAATAAATGCCTTTTTTTATTTTTGGTACCAATTAGGAGTACCCTGCTGATGAGATGCACATTCGAGACTACCCAGTCCTTGCCAACTGGGAGAGGGTCCCAACAACAAGACCTTACTGTTGGACTTAACTGATAGGAAGCGTTCTCTTATCGACATCATCCTTAATTGGGCAAAAGAAAATGATAAGAATGGCTTGGCAACAGAGGACTTGCTCTCCGCAGCCAATATTGATAGATTCATGGTGACCCCATGCCGGTCCCATGTCTGGGGTTGCAAACTCAAGATTGCTTCGCCCCCACAACCCCTAATGAAGAGACGCACACCCCAGCCTAGGGGGAAAAGGAAGACTTCTAGAACTTGCGGTTCTTTACCTAAACACCCCCACATCGAAGTTGATGCAAGCGAGGTTGTCATACCCGACGTTGTGAAGGCAGAGGTGGATTAGGAGGTGCACTATGATCCCAACCTTACTACTGGTGAAGATGCTCTAGACACTCCCTTCGTAGAGAAAACGCCCGGAACTTCCCCAGTAAGAGTCTCTTTCCGTTTGTCACCAGGTCTTAGCAACCTTCTTGGGCTCATGGGCCAAGCCCTCACAAACCTGGCCACAAATTTTGATTTTGACTTACCCACCACAAGCTCTAAACTCGTGGGCATGCCTTCATTCGAGTTTCCTTCTCTTGTTTCTCCGACCTCAACGTCCAATGTTGGCGACCTCTTTACAAACATGTACAGCTCCTTTTCTATGGGCTTAGGCTGAGCTGGGGCGCGTGAAGCTGTCTTACTTGGCAGCACCCAGCCCAACACTGAAGACAACCTTGGGGAGCAAGGCTCTACCCCAAGTTTGCTCCCCGCTACTATTTCTGGGGCTGAGACACCTGCTACTAACCACGAGAGGGCCTCAATCCCTTCTCCCACTTGGTGGTGAGGAGGATTCCCCCACTCCCCCTGAAGGTGGTGGGTCTTCCTTAGAGGATGGTGGCATTTGTGTAAGGGTTATAGGCAATGAGAGGTATTTGGTTTGAGGACACCTACAGTTGAGTTGGGGGATTCGAGCACCCCCTTGGAACTCTTTGTGCCCCACCAAAGGGGGGCCTGTGGTTGAAGGACCAAATGGGGTCGAGGAGGCTGGTCCCCAGTATGCTCCTTCCTCTTTGGAGTCAGTTGTGGAGATGTCAAAGAACTTGAGGGCCATGCTCTCTCTATTACTGTGTTTTCTTTTGCTTAGCATACTTACTTTTGTGTTGGGGTGCCTTTTTAATCATTTGCTTATGTAGGGTTTTGACGAGTTGGTGGCTTGGATCGTGGGTGAGCATGTTGAACTAGAGTATGAGGTTAAGGAGTGGCGAAAGTTGGATATTACACCAAGAAAGATGTGACTAGGCTCAAGGATAAGAAGACTGAAATGGAGTGCTACTTGGAACAAGGTGATGGGCACATCCACAACTTGGAGACTAACCTTGAGTTCCTCCATGATGAAATGTGTGAGTTTAGGGGCAAATTGCTTCAAGCCCAATCTATCTAGGTGCACGACAATTTCATCTTACAACAGGCGAAGTCTGAAAGGGCATCTGCTTGGGCCCAGGTGTCAACGTTCAATAAGGCCTTAACTGCCTCCAAGTGATCACAGGTGGACACAAGCAACATTCCCAAGAGTCTATGCGAGCATTGGCTGCTTTGGAGGATAAGCATAAATGGCTTGCCCTTGAACTGTCAAAGGAAAAGGTGTTGCCCTTGAAGTGTCCTGCCAGTTCATGGACACTTTGGGGCGCAAAGAAATAAATTTTTCCTTTGCTTATGATGAATGTTGGGCCCCTATTTTGGGCTTTGCGTAATCTTTGGGTGTTGTGTTTTGGGCTTTGCGTAATCTTTGGGTGTTGTGTTTTGGGCTTTGCATAATCTTTGGGTGTTGTATTTGAACAACTTATTTTTTTCTTGGCCCTCGAATTGGTCTTTCTTTTGTATGTAATTTTTGGATTGGTACTGAACAATTGCACTGCTTTGTTACTACATGTGGTTTTGCTTTTGCCTCTTGGTAGCTTGGTTCGTTTGTTACTATAGATGACCACTTGTTGAGGGGGCTAGCCAATAGCTGGGTGTGGAGTTTTCGGACTACCCCATCCTTGGGCTTGCCTCATGAGTTGTACTTGAGCCTGGTGGGTACCCATTAGGAGGTCGTGGGGTCTTCTAACCTCCTTGGGCCTTTGTTAGTATTTTTCGATCTTTGGCAGCTAACTGTTGAGTTCACTGTAAGTGTGTAACTCAACCTTTGGTGGCTAACTGTTGAGTGGGTCATGGGGTCTTCTGAACTCCACGCCCACCTTGGTTGCACCGCATGTGTGTCACTTGACCTTTGGTAGCTAACTGTTGAGTGCACTGTAACTCGACATTTGGTGGCTAACGGTTGAAAGGGTCATGGGGTCTTCTGACCTCTACACTCCGCCTTGATTGCACCGCGAGTGTATCACTTGACCTTTGGTGGCTAACTGTTAAGTACACCGCAAGTGTGTAACTCAACTTTTGGTGGCTAATTGTTGAAAGGGTCGTGGGGTCTTCTGACCTCCATGCCTGCCTTGGTTGCATCATGAGTGTGTGTAACTCGACTTTAGTGGCTAACTGTTGAAAGGGTCATGGGGTCTTCTGACCTCCACGCCCTCCTTGGTTGCACTACAAGTGTGTCACTCGACCTTTGGTGGCTAACTGTTGAAATGGTCGTGAGGTCTTCTGACTTCCAGACCTTTGGTGGCTAACTGTTGAAAAGGTCCTTGGGTCTTCTAACCTCCAAGGCCCTCCTTGGTTGCACCTAGAGTGTGCCGCTTGACCTTTAGTGGCTAACTATTGAGTGCACCGCAAGTGTGTAACTCGACATTTGGTGGCTAATTGTTGAAAGAGTTGCTAGGTCTTCTGACCTTCATGCCCGCCTTGGTTGCACCGTGAGTGTATCACTCAACCTTTGGAGGTTAACTGTTGAGTGTATCGCAAGTGTGTAACTCGACCTTTGGTAGCTAACTATTAAGTGGGTCATGGGGTCTTCTGATCTCTACGCCCACCTTGGTTGCACCACAAGTGTGTCACTCGACCTTTAGTGGCTAACTTTTAAAAGGGTCATGGGGTCTTCTAATCTCCAAGCCCGCCTTGGTCGACAATGGGCTAAATACTTACTCGCTTATATTGCCTTGAGTTCCATCAAAATATACATTACGAAAAACAAAAATTGTCTTTGAAATAAATGCATAAGAAATTAAACTTTCTAAGTGTAGAACCTTTTTAGGTGTTCGGCATTCCACGGGTGTTGTAGCTCCCTTCCCTTACTGTCTTTAAGCTACTATGATCCTAGAGGGTTGTGGCGGCCACTACGTAGGGCCCTTCCCATCGTGAGCCGAGCTTTCCTTCGTCTTGGGTTGTGACCTCTGTTTCCCTTAGGACTAGGTCACCGACCTTGAATGATCTAGGTTTAACCCATTTGTTGAGGATGTTTTGGACCTCTGCCTCCTCTCTTATCTCTTTAAGTAGGTCTAGTTGTTCGTTGAGAGCCTGGTCGTTCTCAGCCTGGTTAAAGTGGCCGGTTCGTTATGTGGGCAAGCCAACCTCCGTGGGGGCGACTGCTTCACTTCCAAATGCCAAAGTTAAGGGCATCTCCCTTGTTGGGGTCTTCAACGAAGTTCTGTATGCCCACAAGACTCATGGAAGCTCTTCTGCCCACTCACCTTTTTGGTTGCCAAACTTCTTTTTCAAGATCCTGATTAGGGACTTATTTGTCAATTATACTTGCTCGTTTGCCTAAGGATACTCGATCGATGAGTACCTCACCTTTATCCTAAGTTCTTGGCACCATGCCCTGTAATGGTCTGAATCAAACTGCCTCCCGTTGTCAAATATTATAGTGTTAGGGATCCCAAATCTGCACACGAGGCTTTTCAATAAGAACCTGGTGACGACTTTGGCTGTTATGGTGGCTAGAGCTTCTACTTCCACCCACTTCGTGAAGTAGTCTACTACTACTATCATGTGCTTCACCCCACCCTTTCCAGGTGGGAATGGTCCTACCAAGCCGACCCCCCACTGAGCAAAGGGCCATAGGGAGGTAATGGAGGATAATTTTTCTAGTGGGCAATGTGGGAATGGAGCGTATGCTTGGCACTGAGTGCATCTCCTGGTGAACTATTTGGCATCCCTTAGGGTGTTGGGCCAATAGTACCCTATCTTTAGGGCTTTCCTCGCTAAGGCTCTCCCACCCAAATGATTACCGCAGACACCCTCATGTATTTCTGCAAGGATATACTACATTTCTTCGAGTAAGATGCACCTTAGTAAGCCTTTTTGTACAAGATGCCACTGATTTTGACAAACCGCACCGCTTTCCTCATGATCTTCCTCGCTGCCACTTTTCCTTAGGGGAGTTTCCCTGTATCTAGGTAGTTTTCAATCTCGATGGCCCATTTTGGAGTCCCGAGCCCACCTGTGTTACTGGGATCCCGATGATTGGTACCTTAATCAGCCTCTTCTATACTTCCCATGGTAATTCTACGTCATCCTTAGCTGATGCCGTCCTTGCCAACTTGTCCACCACTGAGTTTTCCACCCTTGGAATTTGCACTACAGAGACGTACTTGAACTGGTCACGGAGTGCTAGTACTTGCTCAAGATACTTCTTCAACTTCTCCCCTTTAGTGGTGTAGGCTCATGTTACTTGATTCACCACTATCTAGGAATCAGCTTTTACCTCGACTTGCTTGGCGCCCAGCACCTGGGTGGTGGATAGTCCCGCTATCAAGGCCTCATACTCTGCCTCATTATTAGTGGTCATGAAGGTGAACATTGCATATAGTGGTGCTCTTGACCTGCTTATGTGACAATATGGATCCCTATTTCGCCCCCTACTTGACAAGTGGACCCATCGATAAAGACTGTCCAGATCGACTGGGGGTGGTGCTGCGATCTCTACTAGGAAACCATTGAACTTGGGTACAAAATCTGCAAGGTCTTGGCTGTTAATTGCATTTCTGGATGCATAGCTGATTTTGAACTCACTAAGCTCAATTGACAATATGACCAGCCGTCTTGAGGAGTTCGCTTTTTGTAGCACTCTCCCGAGAGGATGTTCTATTAATACATTTATTGGGTGAGCATGGAGGTATGGTCGCAGCCTTCTGGCAGCTACCACTAGCGCAAATGCCAGCATCTCCATCCATGGGTTTTTGATTTCGATGCCCCTTAAAGCGCAACTCATGTAGTAGACTGGCTCCTGATTTCCTTCTTCTTACTTTACTTAGACGGCAGACACGACTTGAGGGGATACCACCAAGTAAACATACAAGGTGTCCCCTTAATTAGGCTGCCTCAACAGGGGTGGATTGGTCAGGTACCACTTCAGTTCTTGGAAGGCTTGGTTACACTCTTCATTCCAAGGGTATATTTTTCTTAGAACCTGGAAAAAGGATAGGCATTTATCTATGGACTTCAATACAAAGTTGTTCAAGGCTGCCACCTTTGCTGCTAATCGTTGGGAGTCATTGATAGTTTGTGGTGATGCCATATTCAAGATTATGAATCCAAGGAATTTGCCTAAGTTCACTTTGAATGCACATTTGGCTTGGTTCAACTTCATCTTATATTTGCGTAATACTGCAAAGGATTCCCTGAGGTCTTCTAAGTGTTGGGTGACTTCTTTGCATTTCACCAGGAGGTCGACTAGGTACACCTCCATAGTCTTCCCAATTTGGTGCTTGAACATTCAATTGACCAACCTTTGGTATGTCGCCCCAGCATTCTTCAACCCGAAAGGCATTACTCAGTAGCAATAGAGCCCTCTGTCAGTTGTGAATGTCGTCTTCTCCTCATCTGCCTTATTCATCCTGATTTGATTGAATCCGGAGTAGGTGTCCATAAAGCTTAAAAACTTGTGCCCAGTTGTGGCATCCACAATCACATCAATTCAGGGGAGTGGGAAACTGTCCTTGGGACAAGTTTTGTTGAGGTCAGTGAAGTCCATGCACATCCTCCATTTACCATTGGCTTTTTTGACGAGCACTACATTGGAAAGCCATTCAGGGTAGTATACCTCCCGTATGAAGCCCGCCACTAAAAGCCTATCGATCTCCTCAGCTATGGCCATGCACTTTTCTGTACTAAATGACCTCTTCTTCTACCGCACTTTCTTGGCCTCTGGGTTGATGCAAAGGTTGTGCTCTATGACTAAATTATCAATCGCCAGCATGTCTTCATGGCTCCAGGCGAATATGTCTCTGTGTTCGATCAGCAACTGTTTTAGGGCCTCTCGATACTCTGGTCGGAGCTTTGTACCAACCCTTGTGGTGACGACTGGTCGTTCTGGGCGTAGTTGTACTATCTCTGAGGGCTCGTTGGCCTCAGCTTGGAGCAAATTGCTTTCATGCCTAGATTCCATGTCTTTTTCCTCTTCTACCCAAGGCGGAGGTGGTGGGTGCTCCCCTGAGTTACTCACCAAGCATACTGCCAGTGCCCCCGTCTTCATCTCCTGGATGTAACACTCTTGAGCCAATATTGAGCGCCTTGGACTTCATCGACTACCACTTTTGTTAGGAACTTCATTTTAAGGTGGTAAGTGGAGGTTACTGCCTTTAAGTTATTAAGGGTCGGGCATCCCAATATGGTGTTATAGGATGGAACCTTGACCACTAAGAAATCTATCATGCTAGTGACCTGGGTCCCTGTAACCAAAAGCGTGATGGCGCCAATGGGTTGAACGACTTCTCTAGAAAACCCCTTGAATGGAGAAGGTGATGGTAACAGCCTGTCGGGGTTGATATCCATTCTAATGAATGCATCCCAAAACAATATGTCGACTGAGCTCCCATTGTAGACCAAGACTTGTCTAGTCATAGTTGGCTATTAGCAGTGTAACTACCAAGGCGTCATTATGGGGGTACATAACCCAATGTTTTGAATACCGTACCGGATGTCGTACCGGTCGAGCCACTGAAACGAAATATTCCGGTACAGGTACCGTTTCGTCTACCGTTTCGGGATAACATTTCGGTATATGAATAAATTATATATATAAATTATATTTCAAAATAATAGTCTATATATAAATAAATTATACATAAATATATAGATATATAGATTATAAATAGCTTAATCTGAATTAAGGGTCAAAAAATGAACTTGTAGTTTAAAAATATGAAAAAAAAAAAAATAAGGCCGAAATATCGCCCGGTACAGGCCGGTACAGACCGGTACACAGGCCGATACAGGCTGAAATATCGGCCGGTACCGGCCGGTACGACCGGTATTTCAGCCGGTACGGAACACAGGGTGTACCTGTACTGGTCCGGTGGCCGGTACGGAAAATACCGACCGGTACGGTACGGTATTTGAAACTTTGACATAACCCCCTCGCAATCCTCATCCCTGAACGAGATGGTCAGGGTTGTCCCCATTCTGGGGTATTTGCATGATTTGTCTGCCATGTATACTTCGTGATATCTTACCCTGCAGGCATGGGCTTTCCCGCTTGATGTTGTGGTGCCAGCCCAGCGAATTCGCCAGTTATTGTGCAGATTTCTCCAAGGGGCCATGCTCTTGGTCCCTTCTTCGCTGAGGAGAATTATTCCTTCCTAGTCTTTCCTACCTCTGACGCTTAGGGCTTCTACTTCACCTTTACTCTCATAGGCGATTCTCCTCCTCTACGGCCTAATGTAATCGGCTAGCATCCTTTCCAACTCTCCACTCCCATACAGCTCGTCAACCCTCTTCTTTAGGGTGATACAATCTTCAGTCCAATGGGAATTGGTTTGGTGATACGTGCGGTGGCACTAGGCCCTTCTTGGCGAATGCTCCTCTTTTCTTGTTGCCCTACTGTTCTCCTAGACATTATGGTTGTTGTGGAATAGGCAGCACCCCTGGTCTTGGTGATTGGTGTGTCGGTCACGTTTGTCACCCTAGTGGTCTTGGCCGTTTGTTCTTTTGTCTGTCTTTAGAATTGTTCTGGTTCTTGTTCTCCGATTTTACTCATTGCTTCTGTGGCTCCAAGAGAGCCTGTAGTGTGTCTTTCACATTAACGAAGTCGTCTGTTCGGTACATGAACTCCCTTAAGGTGGACAGAGTTCGTCTGGCCAGTTCAGCCATGAACGGGCTTCGAGGCCAGACTCCCCCCAGGAGAGTGGCCAAGGTGATCTTTTTGTCTTGGTCGTTCGTGGTGAGCCTCTCTTTGTTGAAGCGCGTTAGGTAAGTTTTAAGGTTCTCTTATTCCTTCTGTTTTACGGTTAGTAGATAGGCGGCTGGCGTATGGCGCCTTCTACTGGCCATGAACTGTTTTACAAGCTCTTCAAAATTGCCAATGGATCCGGGGCGTAGGGTCCCAAACCAGCGTCATGTTATTTCCTTCAATGTCAGTGGGAAAGCACGGCAAGCCACCTCCCCAGGGAAGTGATTAATAGAATCTTTGGATCCATCGTATAGGTCGATCTGTGGTACCTTAAATTTGGATAGTAATGGAACTGCCATGACCTCCTCGCTGTAAGGGAGGTCTGTAGGCTTGAGGAGCTGCTCCATGGAAGAGGAACCATCCATCCTTTTCACCCATCTCCTCATATATGTCGACCAAACTGCGCAACTCGTCGTGCATCTTTTTCTGTTCCATCTCTTCATTGTTTGCCCCTTCCGTACTGTGTGCATCTCCTTCAGCTTGCCCGTTTTGGGCTAGGGGGTTATCCTTCTGCCATTTTAACTCTTCGTTCTCCTTTTGCAGCTACTTAACAACTGTCATCACTTGTTTTTGCCTTTCTTATGTTTCTGCTAGCCTCATCTCCACTTTTGTCATGCTTGTTTCTAGATCCTGGTGTACGTGTGAACGGGTGACGGTTGGCATATAAAAATCACGTTAACGTCTACAAGAAGATTCCTGTTAGGGACCCCGGTCAAGTCCCTAAACACTATGATCTCCTTGCCTATGTCCTCCTTGTATTGACCGAGTGCCAAGTCCTCTCTTGCTTGGATATGGCGCAACAATGGTGATGATGGCAACTTTGGTATGGTGAGGTTAAGTGTTTAGGCTAGATGAAGTGTATGAAGTGATGGGAAATGATGGTGATGAATGATGAGTTCGGGTGATCTAAGTGATGAATATGCGTGTTTGATGCAATGGGGAATGGCTTATGGGTTGCCCTTGATGTTGGGACAACTTGGATGATGATTAGGGTTGGTATGGTGAAGATAGGCTAGGGTTTGGATGGTGGCTATGGGGAATTTCGAGATTGGAAGAGTTGGACTAGGGTTGGAGTGTAAGATGAGTTGCTAGGGTTTGGAAGAGATGTGGATGAGTGGGATTAGGGTTTGGGAGATGTTTTAGGGTTTAGGAGATGGAAGATAGGTTTAGGGTTTGGAGGTCGGCGGCTAGGGCTTGGCCGAATTGTGGGAAATGGAGATGTTTTAGGAAAGATTCCTAAGTGGTAGGAATCCTTATGGAAGAAGGAGATTTCGGTTTTGGCTTGTTTAGGCAAGTCAAAGATTGTCTTGAGTTGTTTTAGAAAAGAGAGATTTAAGGAATTGAATGTGATTGACAATTCCTTAAATCTAGGGATTTGATTTGGAAGAGGTTTGGGATGATGGGTAAGGTGGCTAGAGTTGATCCTAAATGGTAAGAGGCATGGGAGTTGTTGGGAATTGGGAGTTTGACTAGGCCAAAGGATGGATTTCAAATTTTGATTATTTGAAAGATGGGATAAGGATTCCTAAGTGGTAGAAATTACCTTGTGGGAGTATAGGGTTAATTCAAATAAGGCAAAGTAATTTATGGTAAGTGGACTAGGGCAAACACTATAGTGGGCGAGACTTAGTGTTTGGGTGGATCAAATGAGGCAATGCGTGGATGAAGGCAATGAACAATGGATGAACAAGATGATGAACAATATGAGCATTCAAGATCAATGAATGAACACAATAGAAAAGTATGAACACTCAAGAACTTGAATGAACACAAGGATAAAACAACTTTGATTCACGAATTTCACAAAGTTGCAAACAAATCAAGATAGATTGGATCACACCTATTCACGAATTGCAAGGTGATGATCCTCTACTAGGGATTCACGAATTTCACCCAAGTAGCCCAAGTGCTAAGCACCGAAAAGTGATCTCAAGAACAATAGTCTACCCACTTAGGGAATTTGCCAAAAGATCCTAAAACAAGAAAAAGATGTCCTATTTATAAGCAAAACAAGTTGGAAACCCTCAATAGGTCCCTTTGAAATAAATGAAATAAAATAATTAAAATAAATGAAATAAATAAAGGTAGTGGCATGGACCACATGTCCGTGACATGCTTGAGCCAATGGTTCGGCTAAGGTGGTGCATGAGGGTTGAACTTTGGCTTGATTTCATGCTGAAAATGCCATTTTTGAGGTTGGCTTGACTGTGGCTCGACCTTGGCTCGAGCCAAGTTTCGCTCGACACTCCGCTCGACTCCGCTCGAGCGACTACAACCCGAGAGCTCCGCTCGAAACTCGCTCGACAGTCCGCTCGAGCGAGTATGCAACCCGAGAACTCCGCTCGACACCCGCTCGACACTCCGCTCGAGCAATATGTGTGCATATGGCCAAGGTGCAACTTTAGAGGTGATTTTACGTGGGGGTCTAACAATTCCACAAATGGCGCCACTGTACGAATGATCTGCAGCAACAAAAGGGCAGCACTAGTTGCCCTGGGGAAATTTCGATGCTTAAGTCAGTAACACAGTATGAGAATAAACGTATCTATAAAGATGAAAATGATATTTGTTACCTCTCGTAAGTTATTTATAAAAGGACATGAACATGGCGTATCCTTCATGATCCCTTGTGAATTAGAGAGGTTATCTTCTGTTTTGTAGGAATTATCTCATTTAAGATGATTACATACAACTGTGGGTCATATCTTCAACTCTTTGGGAGTTCTTTGCCACATGGTTATGGTTACGGGCTTTCCATTCGTAGCCCTTTCAACCTGAAACTAAGGCTTTAGGCCGGTCTCTTAGTCGTGGACTCCGTGACACAAGGGATTCAAATATCCCCTCCACAAATAATAGCTTCTTTACAGAAAAGAAATTGGGGATAAATGAGACTAATTTCCAGATTTTGGGGGAAGAAGTTTGGAGTATATTAATTTTCTAGGGCCATGGAAATTTCTTTCTTATAACTTTTTGAGAGTCAAGGTGGGTTAGTATTAATTTATTCAATTGAAATTCTTATTTATACATCTTTATCAACCTTGATAGGTGGAGTTTACAGGCATGTCAACTATGTTAGCTAGGCTAGAGTTCAAATTATTAAATATATTTAATAATGTTAATACCTTTCTATCAAAGAATTTTATAGACATTTTTTACAAGAAAAAACCTATTTGTAAGCTCTCTTTTTTTTTATATAATATTTGTAGGCTCACTCACTAACACACTCAACACACTATATTGATTTGGAAGTTTTTTTTTATCAATTAGCATTAAAAAGTATATATAAATGTTTTGATTTATTGTATAACCAAAATATGTCTCACATCCAAGTGGTGCATTTACACACCCATTTGTAATTAGTAGGAGTGAGCCACGTGACAACAACCTTTGTATCCATGTATGAAGGGCCAAGGCTAAGAAATTGCTAAGCTAGAATAATTATTTTCAAATCTCCGTTATTTCTCCTCAAGATTCTGATAATTTGAACAAATCATGGATGAAGGAGGTATGGATTATTTTTCATTGTTTCGCAGCTTTCGTTCCTTATCTTCGTCCAAGCCTTTTTCATTAATTGATTTATAACAAATTCAGAAAAGAGAGATATCTTTCAGTCCATGCCGAGGGCATGCCCTAATTCTCACCATGGGTCCATTGGAAGTAAGGAGACAAACTCCTCCTCCATGAACCTTATGCCGATTTGAATATTTAGAATATTTGTGAATAGTAGTAAATTATTTATGAATAGTAGTAAAATAATTTAAATTAAGATTTTATATTAGGTTTTGAGAAATGATAAAAAATATATATATATAATTTTTGAATAATTTTTTAATGTTATTTTTATTTTAGATTTTGAAAAAGTTTTATTATTTTTTATGTTTTGTTTGAGAGTTTGAAAAAATTATAATGATTAGAAAAAAAAAGTTGAATATTTGAAATTAAAAATATTTTGTATAAAATGAAATATTTGAGAATACTTGAAAATATCTAAAAACAAGTGAAAACACTTATGTTTCCAAACAGATCCTAATCAAACAATTGAATTTGGAACCTTCATCAAATTCTTTGAAACCTTGAAAGGCTTTTCCAGATTTCAAGCGCACACGAGTCTTTTTCATTGAAATCATTGAATTTGATGAAGAACAAGTGTAGTTTGTTCATCATGACTAATACTTTAGGAGTAATGCTATTCTAAATTTTTAAGATCTCCACACTATATATTACTTATGTGTCATAATTTAATTTGAAAGATCATAAAGTTTTATATTTGAATCTTACAAATCAAATCTTATTATTTAAACACTACAAAAAAAAGGCTTTTGCGACCAATTTATTGCAACTAACAGACTATTTGTAACCAAAATATAGATTGTTTGTAACCAATTCAGTCTGTTAATTGCAATAAATTGATCGCAAAAATCTATTTTTTTGTAGTGAAATGATATAAATGATGTACTCTACATAGTACATACTGACTTAATAATAAAATAACTCATACTTCTTACACACAAAATGTATGGAAATATCATTGTGTAAGATATACTTGTAATCCGAATAATTCCCTTATTTGTTTCCCCCTCAAATTAATCACATAGTTTTTAAGGGAAACAATTCCCATTGGTCATGCTCTTGGTCATAGCCAAACAATGAGCCGTCATTGGAAATCATCCAACGGCACTCCGAATGACACCTCTTATGATCTCTAACATCAGAGTACGCATCGAAATGATGCCAACTGGAGTTGTCCCATCGCACATTGCAGTAAAACAACGTTGTACCCAAGAAATTGACAGAGAAGCTCCATTCGGTCTCGAACCCATCTTCCAGGACGACATTGCCAACATCATTGTCTTTGGATCGACAGTGGATGTTCATGCTTCGCCCATCTCCAAGCCTGTTAATGACATGGATACGCACTTTTGCATTAGCACTTGACACAAAATGCAACAACAACAAAAGCATTACAAAGCTATATAAAGAGCTCATTTCAATGATTATTTATATATATTAATTGGGCATCAAAAGAAAAAGATGTTAGGTGTCAGGTATATAGTTTTCGTTTTATATATGGAACAAAAGAGACATGTTCTTGGCGAAATACTCTCTTATCATCGTCACAAAGAAATGACAACCTACCTCTCTTTAATTGTTTATATATATATATATATATATATATATATATATATATATATATATATATATGAATCTACTCTATATTTAAAGAATAATAATGGACTTATCAAAAAATATACATATAAAGAATAATGCTACTTGTCCCGATAAATAGGTCCCAACAATTTTTTTTTAGCATAGTAATTAAGTGTCTTTTAAAGATGTGAATTTTTTTAAAAAAATTATATATAATAATAATAATAATAATAATAATAATAATAAAGCCAAATAGCCTTATCAAACCCATCATCGGGCTCCTTCAGTGGGTGTAGCACTACTCATATATAAAAGCATCTATATGCACGTGAATAGTGGATTTTGTTTGACTGAGAAAATCCCCTCTTTGTCCTTAGATTTGTGAATAGTTTGTTTGATGATAAATTATGTTTTTGTCCTTCAAGTTCGTTAGTAGTTTGTGTTTGAAGCAAAAGTTACCTTTTGTCCTTGAGGTATGTGTTTAGTGAGCAAAACTACCTCTTTTTCCACGAGGTTCTAAAATATTTTTTTATTTAGCAGGCAAAATTACCAAGTTTTTCATTTACATGATTAGTGTCTCTTGCGTTTTTCATCTTTTTTTTACTGTCTATTTTGCCTTAATTAGATTTTATTGTCTCTTAAATAAAATTACATTTTTAACCCTGATATTTCTTTTGGACAAATTTTAGGTAAATTTGGTCATCCTCGTATGCTATGACGCGCTTAAGATTAGGTTCATGTGTGATTGTTTTTAGGAATAACACCATATGGTATGAGTTATTTAGAAGTAAGATCATCTAATATTTTTTTCTGTCCATTAACATCTACAAAAACGTTGTCCAATCATACGAGTTAGCGTGATAAATAATGTCAAACTAGCGTTCTATTTTTGTTGCTTTCTATTTTACATTTTCATTAGTTTAGTTCAAAATATTCAACTTTCAAGATGATATTCATATATACAAACAATGTAGACCTAGGCATGAGCCTTGCAATAAAAGAAGATTATACATGACTTGGAAAGACCAATTTTATGAACAAAGCAAATTATATTTCCATAAAACAAATTATCCATCCTCTTAATAGCATAATCGTGTGTAAAACAAATGCATAGCCTAAACTTTACAATAGTTGTATATATGTCTCTTGACTTAACTTGTTTAGAAGCCATGTTTTGATTCACATATCTATCATTAGTTTGCTACCTTTGCTACTAACAATTTAATAATTATTTTTATAATCGACAAAACTCGAGGTGATTTAGATAGTGAGTTAAGATAAAAATTGAAAGTTGAATAAAATATTGTTAGAATATTATTTTTATTTTGGGATTTAAAAAAGTTGAATTGTTTATTGTATTTTATTTGAAAATTTGATATAGTTGTAATAATGAGATGAGATGAGTTGATATGGTTTTGGTACCCAAATCACCCCTAGACACTTTCACATTATTCATTATCATATTAACATTTATTATTTTTCCTCAATGATTCTCCATCTCAATGATTAGTTCTAATTAATATGTATTTTGAAGATTATATTTTTTTATATAAAAAATGCAGCAACATTTTTACTTGGACAAAGGTGCCTTGACAATCTGACCAACACATTGCGCAAGAATTTAGTCTTTGCTTGGATCACCAAGCAAAGCTAATCTGAATGACACATTGCTCGGAAATTACGAACATTGCAAGAAAATAAATCTTACTTGGAATCAACAAGCAAGTTCAGTCTGACTGACACAATATTTGATAATTCTGAGTATTGGAAGAAAATAAACCTTACTTAGATAACCAATCAAGGTTATTCCGACCGACACATTGTTTGATACGTTCGAGCATCGCAAGAAAATAACCCTTGCTCAGAATCACTGAGCAAATGCAGTTTGACAAACGCATTGGTTGGTAAGAGCAACACAAAATTTCATCCTTGTTCGGGATCACTAAACAAGACAATTGACACGTTGCTCAAAAATTTCAATCATCATAAGAAAATAACAGTTGATTGAGATCATTGAATAAGATCTTTCTAACTGACATACTGCTCGATTATGCTAGCTATCTTCAACTGGGCCTACATACATTGCACGTGAAATCTTAACTAGTATATATATTATACCAATTTGTTTAAATTGTACAAATGTGAGAGCTTATAGTTATTCTTTATGAAAATGTCCCACACACAAGGTGAGAGCTTCTAAAGAGCCTTTTGTTATATAAATATACAAAGGATGTGTATTGTACAAATATACTAAGAGGATTCGGTGCTTGATCGTATTATTGTGAAAAATGAGCCACTACAAGAAAAACGAGCATTTGTGATTTATTATTTACAACGAGAATGACTATTTGTTATGAAAACAGATTCATTTGAGTAAGAATTAGTCATTTTATAAGAAATAACTGACCACAAATAAACAGTTTTCTTATAATGTGTATTTGTATGTTTTTGACTGGCTAGGTGGTTTCCTTACGGGAAATTGGAGCCGTTGGGTTTGATTCTTGGTTGACTTGGTTGTGCGGATGTGTATTGTCAATAGTAGTAATTAATGTATCACATTATATAAACATTTTTTTTTAGTGTAGTAGATACAATTGGAATATCACATAATTTTATGGAATGTCCGTCTTATTTATTATTTTGACTAATCGAGACTTTTCACCTTCCATACCGATCATATGTGTAATGACCCTAACCTGTAAAGTCCAATCCATCCCACTGGATTATAACAACGTGGCAAAAAAACGAAAGAAGCAAGATCCATAGTATCTAGATATGATAACAAGACAAATATATCCAAATATATATAAAAATAAATGAAAGTCATCCAATCGGTCATTTCGTTATAAATATATTAGCAAGGTACAATTTATTGTGCTAACATGTTATGCCACATTATGTAAAAAAAACGAAAATATAGAACAATATTTTAAAACTCAAAGAAATATTAGAAATATAAAATTAAAATAAAAGAAATTAAGAAAAAGTAAAAAATATCACAATATAAAAATAAAATAAAAAGCATTTAGTCATAAATTAAAGATATGAAAAAAAGAGGTGTGTGAGGGAGGAAGATTGGGGAGACAAGAGAAATATGAGAGAGGGATAGGGGTGTCAAAAAATCAAAAAAATTGGTTAAACCGGATTGGACTAGACTACACCGATGGATTTGGTCCAGTTTGTAAGCAGTCTTGTATGGTACTGATTCTTAAAAATCAAAACCGGTGCATTACCGGTTTTCATATTTTAAAAACTGGAATTAGACCGGTATATATTTATACTTATTATATTATATTCTATGTTAAATTGCTAATTCATATAATATGAAATTCTAATCTTATTATTCAAGTCTATTAATCTTATAACATAAAATTAATATAACATGTGATATAATATAAAAATTAATCTTATAATTTTTAATATAACATTTGATATAATATCTAAATTTTAATCTCATAATATAAAACTAATATAACATAAAATTGTAATCTTAAATATAATAATTAATATTAAGTTATTAATATAAACTTACTTTTAATATATATATCAATGATAAATACATTTTTGGCATAATAAATTATAATATATATATTCTTTTTGTAAATACATTTTTACACATTTGATCATATATACTCATATAAAAAGTCAAGAACTTATATAGACTATAGTTAAATTCAATACTATACTAGTATGTGTTAATTATTATAAAATAATATATTTATACTATTATATAAATAGACTAATAGTTTAGTATATGTAAACATAATATTATTACTAACATAAATAATTCGTAAAACCAGAAAAACCAAACTGAACCGGACCGAAACCAAACAACCCGAAGTTCCGATTTTGGTAGTGAATCGATTTGGTATCAGTTTTTAAATTTTCAAAATCGGTGTATAGCGGTTCAGTTATAAAATATATATAAAACTGGACTGAATTGGACCAATTACACCCGTAGAGAGGGAATTGAGGAGAGTAAGAAAAGAGTGTTATTTAAAACTTTGAGAATTATTGAGTAAGATTGGAAATCAGTTAATATTTGTTTTTAGTTAGAAACCAATTTCAAGAAAAAGAAGGCTTGAGTTCTCTAGGACCGGAATTGTTATTCGTTTTTTTTTTTTTTAAATGAAACTGATCTTTATTAATGCTGAAAACTTACATCATCTTACTTAAAACAGTGGAATGAATACATTGAGGATAATCCTCCAAATCAAACTAGTCTTCATCAAAATTGAGAGCATTTTTAGCAAGGTGATGAACAGCCATATTAGCACCTCTATTGGTATGTCCCTGACCAAGAGGCAAAAGAATTTAGAATTCTCCTAGCATCCTCCATCAGTAAACCCCCTAAGCTCTAGTTTGATTTGTTCTTCTTCAGCAAGTTCACCACTTGCAATGCATCATCCTCTACAATAATCTGTGTTAAGCCCATTTCTTTGCAAAAAACAGCAGCTAATACAAGGGAATGAGCTTATGCATCAAATGAGTTACCACTCAGACTTTTCAAGGCTCTAAGAGTGCCAATGACCTATCCCTTAAAGTCCCTAGCAATCACACCTATGCCAATTCTGTCTTCTGCACTATTTACAGCAACATCCCAGTTCAATTTGTATACTCCTTCCCTTGGTTTCTACCACTTAAGTTGCACAGGTGCCATTTGAATGGATCTCTCCTGAGATGGCTATCTTGAGCTTTTAAATAATTCCAATTCATCAATAGCCTTTATGAGCAGAAGAGTAGGATGTTTGAAACCTTTCCTATGTGAAAACTCATTTCTTCTAGCCCAAATCAATCTCGATATTATAGTAGCATCCTCAAGTTCCTCTTGTTTGAGAAGATTAACCATATTGTTCCAGATATCAAGAAAGAACTCATTGTGACATACCATCTTTTGGACTTTTCTACAGCTTTGGCTCCACACATCTCTAGCAGCACCACACTCCCATAAAACATGTCCTGAGGTCTCTGGCTCCAATCTACAAATGGGGCATAAGTTGTCCTTAACTACTTTTGTTTTCCTCAAATTGGATAGAGTGGGGAGAAATTCACTACAAGCCCTCCAAATGAACATCTTCACTGTATCTGGAACCTTCATTCTCCACATTGCTTTCCAACCTTCCTAATCCACCCTCTCATTCGATGATTCTCCCTCATTACAATCTCAAGCTCTCTATGGAGGTGATAAGCACTTCTGACAAAATACTTGCCATTCGTAGTATGTAACCATACTAGTTTATCTGCCCTGTCACCAAGACTAATTGGTATGGACTTGATCAACTCAGCGTCCTAAGTAGAGAACAATTGTTGTAGTGACTCCTCCTTACACTGCTTCAGATCAGGATCAATTAAATCAACCACTTTCTCACAACATTCTAAATCAGCTCTAGATGATACCACTTTGTAAGATTGCGGTCTTGGCAGCCAACTATCTATCCAAATGTTTACACTTTTTCTATTGTCAATCCTCCAAAATAGCCCCTTTTTAGCAGCTGCAAACTTGCATAAATGTTCCTCCAAGCATAAGAAGGCCCTGACCCCAATTTAGCTTCCAACATATTTACCTTTCTGAATATTTCTACTTGAAAACCTATGCCAGCAAAAAATTTGGATTCTGGATTATTCTCCAACTTTGCTTGGAAAACATGGCCAAATTGAAACTCCTAAAATCTCTAAATCTCAACTCACCTTTGTCTTTTGAATGACTCACCTGGTTCCATTTCACCTACTGAATTTTCAAGTGATCCTCATTGTATCCCCACCAAAACCTTTTAACCAGCTTGTTTAGTCTTTTAGTGATTAAGAAAGGGAGTAAGAAAACCCCATGGTATAGGTAGGGATTGCATGAAGAACAGCCTTTAACAACACTTCTTTCCCTACTGCTGATAGGAACTTTGTCTTCTAATTAGCAATTCTTGCCCAAGTTCTATCAATAAAAGAGTGAAAAACTGCCATCTTTGATCTTCCCACCACTACAGGTAACCCAAGATATTTCTCAAAAACTCCAATAGAATTTACCCCAACCATCCTTAGGATTGTTCTTTGTGCCTCAATAGCTGTGTTCCTGCTAAAATAAATTGAAGTCTTTTCTTTATTCAGGACTTGTCCAGAGGCTTGTTCATATAACTCAAGAATCTGAAACACACAACCCTACTCTTCAGGATTAGCCTTGCAAAATAAAAGGCTATCATCTGCAAAAAAACAGATGATTGACTCTGGTAAGGCCCGTAACAACTGGAACACTGGTTATGTCTCCACAAGCTTCAACCTTAGATAAAAGAGAAGACAACACTTCTGCACATAGAATAAACAGATAGGGAGATAGGGGATCTCCCTATCTAAGTCCCCTAGAAGGTATGAATTTATGTTGAGGCTCTCCTTTAACCAAAATGGAATAAGAGACCGGTGATATGCAGGATCTAATAAGGGTAATCCAATGTTTGTTAAAACCCATCTTGGTCATCACAGCTTCCACAAAACACCATTCTACTCGATCGTAGGCCTTACTCATGTCCAGTTTTAGAGCCATAAACCTTGTCTTCCCCTTCATCCAAAAGTTCATGGAATGTAGAGTCTCATAAGCCATCAAAATATTGTCAGAAATTAGCCTTCCAAGTACAAATGTACTCTGATTCAAAGATATAATGTCAGGTAGGATATATTTTATCCTATTAGCCAGAGGTTTAAAGACAATCTTGTAAATTACATTGCATAGGCTAATAGGCCTAAAATCAGCCAATTTCTTAGAATTCTTGACTTTGGGAATGAGGGTGATGAAGGTATCATTGACATCTTGGAGAGATCCACCCTGATTAAGCACATGTAGAGTGAATTTGCAGACTTCCTTACCTACCACATCCTGGTGGTTTTGGTAAAACTAAGTTGGAAAACCATTAAGACCTGGTGAGCCCATTGGATTCATTTGAAAGTCTGCTTCTCTAACCTCCTCTTCAGTAAATTTCAACATTAGCTTTTCAATCATGTCATCAGTAATCTTCAAATCATGCAAACACCTCTCAAGATTAGTAGGCAAAGAAGTGGTAAAGAGATTAAAGAAAAAACCTATAAAAATTGCACCAATGTTATTCTGCTTAGTCACTGTGACTCCATTCTGGTCAATTGTGCTCCTGATTGCATTAACTTTCCTTCTCTGATTGGCTTGCATGTGAAAAACTTGGTATTTCTGTCGACATGCTTCAGTCAGTGCTGCTTGGCTCATTGCTTCTACCTCAGATCTTTTTATGCTAGAGAATGATCCACTTGCTTTTGAATTTCTTGAACTTTTGAAATATGATTACCATCTCCATGCTCTTGAAGCTCTCCAATCCTGGCCATTCCTCTTTTAACTACCCTAGCACCTTGATTCTGCTTAGTTGAGTTCCACTCCAGAAGCGCTCTTTGACATTGCTTAAGATTTTATCTAATCATGGAGGTCCCATTATCACCCACATACCTTTTGTCCCAAGCTACTTCTACAGTTTTAGAACACTCTTCCCTTAACTCCCAAGTAGCTTCATATCTAAATATCACATTAGACCTTCTTCTCCTTGGATCACTCCTTTGCATGCTGATATGGAGGGGTGAATGGTCTAACTTCACTGCAAGTAACACATTGCAAACTACATTTGGAAACAAGTCATTCCATTCTTTGTTGGCCATGGCTCGATCAATCCTTTCTTTCGTAAACTCATTGCCATGCCTGTTATTTAACCAAGTAAACTTTTGTTGATAGAAGTGAATGTCATTAGTAAGCAATCCTCGATTGCTTGTCTGAAGGACTCCATCTGTCTATAAGGTCTGAATGCTACCCAAAACTTCTCACTTTGGCTTAATATCTCATTGAAATCCCCAGTGCAAATCCAAGGCATAGGTGATGGTGGTTTAAGATATGTCATAGGTTTCCAATTGTCATCCCTCTTAGAAGTGTCAGGATGACCATAGAAACCTATGAACATCCAGGTAGGGCCATTCTCATGTTCCTGAATAGTGGCACTAATGTGCCACCTTCTATAGTTGCAAATACTCACTTGCCATTCAGACTTCCATAGTAATGCAAGTCCACCTCTACATCCCAAACTATCTATAGCAAAACAACAATCAAATCTCAGGGTTCTTCTTATTTCTTCCATATGGTTCTTTGAGCTTTTGGCTTCCACCAGGAACACCAAAAATTGGGGCATTTATCATTAGTCATAAGATTAAGTACTCTAACTGTCTAAGGGTTCTCAAGCTCTCAGCAGTTCTATACTAATAGACTCATTGCATTTGGCAGGGCTGGGAACTAGCCACTCATTCTCATTCTGTAAACATTTACTCCTCTTAGACTTTGAGTTAACTCCATTTGCCCCTCCTCTTCTCTCCCTTTTCCTACCTACCTTTGGGCTCTCATGGGATATGTAACCCAAACTCATGTCTGTGTGGTCTAAAGATAAAGCATTTTTATCTCGAGCCCTCCTCTTCCACCTGCCCACCGTGGACTTATTTAGGTTATTTTAAGTGCTCATAATTCCTTCACTAGTATGCTGTTGTTTACTTGAGAAGCTTTTTGACCATCCCCGTGCTGAGTTAATGGACTGCCATCTAAGCCTCCCCTGCTAATAAGTTCAGAAGTTTCCAATTGAGTAGTCACATTATAACTTTTGTCCATATCAACTCCATCAATTACCCTCTCAGCATTCATTGCCTTAATTGCCTCAGATCTCTCAATCACCTTAGATACATAAGCTCCTTCCTCTTGTAAAAAAGTTTCAATCAAATTTCTACCTTCCATGTTTGACCCCTGATATCCGTCATCTCTTCTCTATGGAAACTTTCCTGATATCTTTCTGATTTGTTGGGTAATCCCACTGATTCTACCACCTCTTCAGCACCTCCCACATCCTTTCCATAATTAGCCTTGCAACATGCCACGTCTTCGTCTTCTCAATACAGCTCTCAATTTTGTATAGCTATCTTCTCCCTCCCTCCACTACTACTACGATTGATTTTAGGCCCATCTCTCCCCATCGTGGCTCTAAGCCAAGCCCCATATTAAGTCTGAGTGTTGCCATGCATGGAACTCATAGTAGAGTCTGCTAAACATCCCTTCTGCCCATGTTTAATTATTCCACATTCGAAGCAAAATGATGGTAACCTTTCATAGAGGAATGAAATCTAGACTTTATTTCCATCCAAGTTAAGAAGTATCCCTCTCATAAGAGGTTTAGTAATAATAATGGCCACTTTCACCCTCAGTCAGAAAAGGTCCCAAACCGATACTTTCTTCATCCACATCCACCTCCTCAACCTCGCCAACCTTACTACCAATCTGTGTGCCAATTTCTTTGGTCATGCCTTTGAATGGAATATTGTGAAATTGCATCCATAGCGACTCCTTCTCAAAGATCATGTCTTTTGGAGCCTGTCGACCATCAAACATGTTTAGACATAACATGTTACAATCAAAAGACCACAACCTACCCCTTTGAACCTTCAACAAGTCCTTCTCATATTGGAACTCAATCATAAACATGTTCATGCCAACTTCCTTAAACAAAATTGTTCCATTCGGTCTCCAAACCTTTAACATCGGGAACTTGAAAGCTTCCCTATCAATGGGTCTGTCTGATACTACCAGACCTATCTAACACTGATTTCATCGTCTTCTAACCACTGCATCAGCAGTGATATCAAGGTTGATCTCATGTTGTTCCTCCTTTGTCAAACTGAACCTACTCCACCTTTTGATTATTTCTTCAACCATTTGTCTCTTCTCCTGCCTAGTAAACCTCCTTCCAGCCCTTCTTAGTCAAAAGACTAGAAGACAAACCCGCCAATCGCAAGAGATAAAGCTCCTCAACGCAAGCTAGGAGACCGAATGTCAGGACCCAAATGCATGACAATTTTTTAAATTGAAAGTTAAAATCTTGTTATTCGTTTGATTGGCTTTTCCAAACACATTTGAACCCTAAAAAACCTAAATAACTATATATAAAAAAATATTTTTATGGCGAAACAAACACACCCCAAATGGAAAAAATATGCATCAAGGAATGTGGGGGAAAAAAAGACTTTTGGTCTAAGAAAGCTCGCATTCAATTTGAGAAACCATTACGTATAAGGCTGTAAATGAACTAGTATGTTCAATAGCTCGCTTAATACTTGCCCAGTTAAACTTGAACTAAATTCAATTCATGACCTAAAAAGCTCGCTTGTGAAAGTAGATACCCGCTCGATTAGTAAATGACACATATTTGATTAAACTCAACTTAATTTAGCTAAAACTTGTTAAGGCTCACTCGTTTATGTCCGAGTCAACTTGATTAAATCTCATTTATACATTGATAAATATATATATACACCTCTGTATATATATACATATATATTAGTTTTTTTTTCTTGGCTATACATATATATTAGTTAATAATACAAGCATAACATCTCTTATAATTAAATATATAATATGTAACCTAATTACTTGTGCCTAGTCAAGTGTGCCTTTATATTGAATATACTTCATAATTATATTTTATCATTTGTACAATAGTTAGTTGATAAGATTTAATAATTTCATATACTAATATGTGAAAAATATATATGAAATATTGATATATAATATATTGTTATTTGGATAAACACCAGCTAGTTACATATTAATTATTTATAAGTTTTTACAATTTTTTTAATTCAATAGAGGTTCTACTTGTTAGTTGTAAAAATTCTATTAAATTTATATTAATATTTCTTATTTAAATCAAACAACTCGAGCCGAGCAGGCTTGACACTCGAGCTAGTTTTTAGGTCGAGCTTGAGCTTGAGTTGGAATCTTAGCTCACCGAACCGAGCTTGAACACAAATTATATACAAATCTTGAGCTCGGCAATTCAAGGACCGACTCTACTCATCTTGATTGCAGTCCTAATTATGTACTTATTATTGGTTAAAAAATGTGTATATATACACCCTACATGGCATTATTGTGACTTTGATTACGGAAATATGGTCTATCGGCTATTTTTTTTAT
The DNA here is from genome assembly GCA_029856935.1 of Cyclocarya paliurus. Taxonomy (NCBI): domain Eukaryota; kingdom Viridiplantae; phylum Streptophyta; class Magnoliopsida; order Fagales; family Juglandaceae; genus Cyclocarya; species Cyclocarya paliurus. The sequence goes on from CM056956.1 coordinate 9,595,522, forward strand.
AAAACATTGAATTTTATTATGATATTATCTTTTAGAATGTTCCGGTTGTTGTATTTAATTGGAAAAGATTTCTTCAAATTTTTGTTCGAATTCGAGAGTTTCAAATGGAAAATAGTGATACGTCCTACGACATTTATTGTTATCTCTATAAATATTTCGGATAACATTAAATTAGCAACAAATGTTGTAAGCCTACTTCATATATTCCTTTTACTCACACTTGAGGCCCTTAGAGCATAGGGACTCGATTTCTAAACATTTTCTATTAAAAACAAAAAAGAGAAGAATTTCTAAACATTTTCTATAAAAAGGAAAAAGAAAAAAAGCGAAGAAGAGGGAAAAATAATATTTAAAAATGCCAATTAAATATAAAGTTTTGTTAGGGTTTCTTCCCTGTACTCTTATATTATATTGTCTGAATAGAAATGTAAAATGGAGAAGAAGAAGAGGGGGAAAAGATAAAAAGTATATATTCAATTATCCATTGCAATCTCACGTGCAGGTAAGAACAATGAAGAAGCAAAGACCAAAGGCATAACAAACTTCACAAGCTAGGAACTTTGTTTCTTCTCTCTTAAACACCGAACAGTCTTTCATCCATGCAATCTGTCTTTCACTTGATAATTTCCGGTGTAAATTTAATGGTTAATGCACAGGTGATTGGATGGGAGCTCAGAAGAGCATCCATGCTGGCAAAGGTCAGTGTACTCAATCTTATCTTTTTTGTTTCTCTTGAACCCATTGCAAATAACCCAGTAGCGTGTCAATTATTCGGGTCGGATATATGGTTGCAGTTGTGCTGTTTGTATGTCATTCATGGTGATGAGTAATGTGTCCTCTTTTCGTATGTGACAGCCAAGATTGATGTTAATGTTGATCTCACTCACAAGCTATGCGCTTCGTTGATGCTTACTCCTTTCAGGTTTTTGCTTTTTTCATTCTTTGATTCCTTTTTCTTCCTTGCCCAGAACTTTTCATTCAGCAATTGGTTTCTTCCTCGCTTCTTCTTCTTCTTGTTTTTTTTTTTTACAGGAGCACTGGTAGTCCTTTATCTCTGATAATTGGGAGGTAACTTTTTTTGGATCGATCATGACGAGAATGGACTGCTCAAATTTTCGTTTTGAATTCCTTTCCTCTTATTTATGTAAAGTTTGTTGTTTCTATTTTTTTTTTCAATCTCTATGGTTTCATTGGTTTTACAAACATATATCATGTTTTATTGATGAGAAAATGTTAGGAAACCGAAAACACTTCGCCACAATTTTTGGGTTTTCTCATTAATGGTTTAGATCAATGCCCAGATCAAATAGTTGGTTTGTTTATGCTGGTTTTCTAGTTTCTGGAACCAAAAAAGTGTGGAACCTGAAATCAGAAACATTTTATATTATTTTAGTTTAACTATCTCATTAACCAAGTGTAGAACCATTTAACTGGTATAATAACTTGTTCAGTTTGTTTGTTTCAGTCTTTACATTAAACACCCGAACTTATTTGGTGGAAGCGAGAAGCTTGATGTATCATGGGACAAGGGCCTGTATGATTCAAATGTCTTGGTAGCTTATAGGAGGCCGAGACCTGAATGGCTTGCTCAACAGTCTTTTATTATTCAGGTCTATTTCTGCTTTATTTTTGTTATTATATTGTTGCTTTTTATTGTTGTTATTGTGCAAGAAAACTTGAAAAGATAGGTAAATTTGAACTGAGCTTTAAGGGAAATTTCCAAAACTGTTTGATCTAAATTAAGAAAACAAAATTGATAATTTGACATGCCAATTATTTTGAGTTGAAATTGCACCATGATCTCATAGTTTGTAACTTTTTCTTTCTTTGTTTGAATTTTTTTTCTCCTCCCAGCACTCAATTTCACCTGAGATTGGGGTCCATGGTGTTCCCATGGACAATTTCTCCCGTTCAGGCAGTGGGAGTGTGAATTTGTCTCGATTATCAGTTGGTTTGGATCTGAATGAGCCAGCAAGTTCCAAATGGAGCACTGCAACCAGCATAAAATTTGAGGTCCACTGTGATGTTATCAGTATTTTTTAGGCATCTATTTTCATTTATTACATTCATCTGCAGTTTTTTCTATCTATCCTTAACAGTTCGAAACTATTTACTGCAATCCTGTGCAGCATGTTCGTCCGGTGAATGATGATGGCCGCTCAATAAGCAGAGATCTTGATGGGTTTCCCGTGACTTGCAGGTAGTTGCCATGTAGTCTAGTATTTAAAAATTCGTTGATATGATTTCTAAACTTTTCTGTGAGCCACTTGCCATGCAGTGGCAATGTCCATGACAGTATGGTAGTGTTAAGGCAAGAATCTCGTTTTGCAAAGGCAGATGAGTGCAGTTTTTCTCGTGTGAGTTCTCTTCCCCTGTTAATCTATGATATGAGATTCTTAGACTAAATTGGATTTGTATGTCTTAAGTTCCAGTCCAATGTATCCTGCTAACTGCAAGTTTGTCTTGAATTCAGTTTAGTCTGCAGATAGAGCAAGGGATTCCGGTTCTATCTAAGTGGCTAATCTTCAATCGGTTTAAATTTGTTGCTTCAAAGGGAGTCAAACTTGGGCCAGCATTTCTTTTATCAAGGTGCGTTACATTTATTTTCTGTATTAGAGAGATACTGCATAGTTTCTGGAGTCAGTGGGGAGAGTGGTATGCTGAAGTGAGAAGCAGAAACATGAAATTATGGAATGAAGGGAAGCAAGAAGCATTGAGGACATGAATATGAATCATTAGAGAAGCTTTTAGAACTTTAATGGCATGAGCATTCATGATTTCCTTGTATCTTTAGACAGTCACGCATAGGTGTTGCAATTTCTTCTTTACTGATAAAAAAAAAGTAGAATGCAGGATGTGTGTGAGGGTGTGAACTAAATGAATCACAAAAATTTACTAAAAGCATTAGGTTATTTGGAAATGTTATTATGTTAGATATTGAAACTGATAAATTCTTAAAAGAAAGGAGAAGTGTAAAAAGGAGAATGGCTTTTGCCATAATGGTGAAGAGGGACCTTAGTAAAGTGTGAAGAAATTGGTGTGTGTTAATTTGTATAAACAGAATCAACTGATTGTGCTCAAAAGCATGATGCCTACCCTACAGCGGAAGCGTCATTTACTCCAATTTGAAAACATGCAGGGCTTTCCTTAGTGCCCCTATGTGCTTTCTATGGTTTATGGATAACTAAATAGGGTTTTATATACTTGTTCTACTTTGCTACTCTTATGTTTCCTATGACAGCTTGACAGGTGGTTCCATTGTAGGCGACATGGCTCCTTACCAAGCATTCGCAATTGGGGGTCTTGGCAGTGTTCGAGGTTATGGTGAGGGTGCTGTTGGATCTGGAAGATCGTGTCTGGTTGCTAACAGTGAATTGACATTACCGTTGGTAAGTATGCCTTTATCAATATTTAGATGGTCTTTGAACTTTGATTTAATTTTCTTTTTTATTTGGGGTATGATCTCCATTTTAATTGGAGTAGTCATTGTAAAATCTGCTTAGTCCTTAGCTTAAGAGAATCAGTTAACAATAACTATTTAGCACTGCCACACGGCCTGTACCAGAGTATTATTTTGGCTTAATTTTACCAATTTCCTGTGGCTGCAAATTTTTGCAATAGCCAAACCTTGATTTTTTGGATTATTACCGTATGTACGTACAACCAGGCAGCTAATAGCTGACCCCTCTACCACTGAGCTACTGAGGAACAATGGCAGATTAGATCACTTAGAGTTCAATTCCTGTTCTCAGCCCATGATCAATATGCGCTCAAAGTTTCCCTCATAACTCAGGGACTCCTTTGTAGTGGCTCCATTCCATGCCTTATTGTGAACCTCAGAGCGACTCTATTTCATTCTTTTTCTATTTCTTTTAAAAAATCATCCAGTAATCCAGAAATTGCTATAGAAAGAAAGACTTTTATTGGAAATTTGTAAATTTAAATATACGGATAAATATACAAATTTCTTGTGGATGCAACTTATCAATTTACTCTAATTGCTGAGGCATATGTGTTGTCTGGTAACCTATATCTAGTTATCTACGGATATTTTCAAAAAAAAATGCATGTGTATAGAGATGCTAGTTTCTGACTGTAATTTCATTTTCTGATAGGCATGCTGTGACCACAGAATGATTTAACTAGTTATGGTATTGGAAACATTGCTATTTGTTTTCTGGTAACCTGCCAGCGTACAATCATTGTTATATCTTGACATGCATTATTCATTAAAAAGAAAATCTTGACATGCTTTGCTAGCTGGGTCAAGGTTTATACAATCTTGTCATGCTTTGTCTAGTTAAGGGTGTTACCCATCCTATACCAACCTTATTTTCCTTGCGCCTGCCTCTAGGTGAGTTATTCGTTTTTATGGATGTGGGTCTCGGGTGTTAGAGTCTTTGTTTAAAATAGGGTATAGACTTTCAGGGTTAGTTTGTTCAATATGTGGATCCAATCTTACAACTAAACAAAGAAGTGGCCTCGGTATATAGTTTTGTCTTGACATATTACTGCAATACAAAAGATTGCACAGTGGTATCAAATGTTTCTTAATAGTCAAAAGGTTGGCTAGAGCCTTTTTGCTGAAATAAATAAAGTGATGTGCCTTTAAGCACTTTTAAGTGATGCTAAGGTGGAAAAAAGCACGCCTAAATGACCGCCAAATTGTTCAGGAACCATTGCTTTTGGGTGTAGAATTAAAATATGACTACTTCAAGCTTTAAGATAAAAGGAATAATTATTATATATAAAGAAAAGAACGTGGGTATCTCAGAAGAGATTGCCTTGTTGAACAATACTACAGTCCAGTGCAAAATCACAGTTATCTTTTTCCATGCCAATGAATGATACTTTTGTTTGAGTTGAAGGGCAAGGTTACCGGATGTATGTATGGCCTATATGTCCGAGTTTTGTTTCTTGTTCTACAGGGGTAGAAACATTTTTTTTTTCCCTTTTTCGGGTTTTTTTTTTTGGGGGGGGGGGGTTAAAAGTATGAAAATAATGAATAGAAAACCTTAAAAATAAATTTTTAGAGAGTTTTTGGGAATCTTGCCAATGCATGGGTTCACACCTGTGTTCTTATCGCTCAACTGGGAAATAGAAATATGTTTTCAAAGACCTTTTGACCATCTGAATATTGATAAATCCAGCATGTGATTTAAAAATACAAGATGGAATCAAGCCCTGAAATATGATATTTTCCCTTGCTTTGTTTCAAGGTTTTTGGAGTTTGTAGAAGAGGGATGTGTTAGAAAAAAAATCTCACTGTAGTCATCAATAAACAGCATAATTCCTGGTTCATCGGGTGTTTAAGGAAAAAATGAAGAAACCTTTATCCCAGGAGACTTTGGAGCATCAATCTCATCACCACTTTCATGGAAATATTTGTTGAGTTCTCCATGCAAAATACCCGAGACTCTCTTTCTTTTCCCAAAGATGCTGTTGCTGAGGACAGTCGCATATATTCTATTAATTTTTAATGACTATGGTCATAGGGCGAATAGGTCCAATGCCTTTGGTGGCATCTTCACTTGCATTTGGGGGGGGGGGGGGCTAAAAAAAAATTGTCATTATGAATAGGGGTGGCAATTCGTATTCGTGTTGTGTTAAGTCAATATGTCAACCCGAACACGATCCATTTAATTAAATGGGTCAGATCCTAAAACCCTAACACAGCCCGTATAAATAACGGGTAACACAACACGACCTGTTTAACTCGTTTAATAATTAACTTTTATTGGGTTAACTTGGACTTGACTCAATTAACCCGTTTCATATAAATGGATTGAGCTGATACGTATACTTATGTTTTAACCCAGTTAATATAATTTCATATATAATACAAGGATAAGTATATGAATTATTCACAATTACAATTCAATTCATGATAAAATATTTTATTATCAATATCCAAACCAATAATATATAAATAAATTTATATATTCATAAAATAAAATTACATATTAACAACAAAGTTTAATAGTTTGAGATATAACATGGTCAAATACTAATATTAATATCACATTTTCCCAACAGCAAAAAAGAAACAAATAAGACTAAACATTTATAAAATATAAAAACAGAATTTAGTCGTGTTATACGGATTGATTGCAGATTTTACAGGTTGACCTGCAATTTACTCATTTATTAATCTTGTCTTATTGGGTCAACCCGTGTTGACCCAAACCCATTTATATCAAATCCAAACCCGTGTTGACATTTACCGCATAATTATGGTTTGGGGCTAACCATTCTGTCTGTTTGATAGCTTGTAAGACTTTTCTTCATTTCTTCCTGCGCATATATTTATCTGATCATGTTATTGCTGGTACTGTCATCTGCGCATGTTATTGCTTTCATCATGGAAATTTGCCTACTTTTTCATGTCTTTTGATATGAAAGCTACTTTCAAAAAATCATTTGATGGAAAAGCTAAATCTCTAAATCTTTTGAGTAGAATCACTTAATAATTAACTGTCAAACTCTTCATAATTTTGCACTTGATTCTTTAATTTTTTTACATATTATTGAATAAGCTACCACATTATTACTTGACCTGACACCCTTGCTTATTGTTTTTAGAACAAGATGTTGGAAGGTGCTATTTTCATGGACTGTGGAACTGACTTAGGTTCTGGTCATCATGTACCTGGTGAGTTACAGTTCTTTCACTCCATTTGAAAATCAAATTACTTGCAGTTTTCTCCCTTGCAGTTATAAAACTTTTCGTTTTTACTGCTCTTTACACAACTGCTTACTAAAAAAGATTGTTTTTTCGTTTTACTAGTACAATATGGAATTTATGTCATGATAACGCTAGAAGTGAGAACTGATGGTTGTGTATGATGAAAGCAAGAGAATTATGGTTTGATCATTTGGAATATTTTTGAATATGCCTTGCATGTTTACAACAACAACATATTATAAGTCTTGAATTTTGGTATTAAAAGCTCATAGTTCTTGGAGTAAAAGCAGTAGATCGAGAATTGAGAAAAATACTTGTAGAGCCTAATGCAAAGGTTAACGTTTGTGCGAAAAAGTTAACGCTTGTTTTTTGCCTTTGAGGATGGTGGTTAGTTAGCTTCTTTGCTACGTCGACGGTGGTTTAAGATGGACTGTACAAGGGAGTTTGTGATTGAATCAAAGCTCTTTTCTGTCGTGAGAGAAGGTGGTCTGGTCCGTATCACTAAGAGAGTAGGAGGTTCAAGCAGGAGTTATTGCTGGGGCTGGGCACTGCACATTGGCTTGAGAGAGCTTTGGAGGATAGTGCAATAGGTGAAAGTAAGGATTTTTACACGTGAATAAGGGAGGGTTACCGGAGGTGGCAGTGTACTGTGAAGGGGGCCACTGAAGCTTCATTCTTATTCCTCAAGAAGAGGGGGGAAGGGGATGGAGAAGAATGAGGGAGGTGTTGAGGGAGGTTACTCAGGTGGAAAGAAACAGAGTTGGGCCTGTTGGTGATGCTTAGAGGAGGCAATGGGGGGAAGAGGTTTATATGAAATCGTATAAAGAAGCTCTCTCTCTAGCTGGGACCTTTGGTGTGCCGAGAACTAGGGTTGGCGGGGAGGGTCAGTTGATGGTGATGTGCATCGAGCCCCTCGTGGTCCTTTTCGGGAGAGAGAAGTTGACAGAGATCTGTGGGAGGTACTTTGCATGGTGAGGGAGGTGCAGGTTCAGTTGGGGAATTTGCAGGGGGAGGTGGCCAAAGTGTTGAGGTTTGTCGGGGCTAATAAGGAGAGGGAGGATACAGGGTGTTTTGGGGGAGGAAATGTTCAAGTATTTCAGGGGCCATTAAGGTCCTCAAGCAACGGGATGGGCCACAGAGATGGGCCGAGATTGGCCCAGGCCTGTGCAACTTCTAAAGGGCAAGGAGGCCCTCAACCAAAGGGTCGGGCTGATAGGCCTGGGCCCAAGCCCAACTTTCAGAAAACGGCCCGACAAGAGTGGAGGGCTTGGATAGGACACATGGGGCAGGAGGAGGTCCTCTCTGCCAGAGTTGTCGTTGCACCGCCACCAGAGGGTGGTGGACTTGCTGGAGTCTTCGTAGTGACGCCATCAGAAGACGCTGATGAAGGTGGTAGAGTAATCGAAGGGTGGGCATTCTACAGGAGAAGCACAAAATGCCAACTAAGATGGAGGTGGATCTTCCACCACCACCGAGTGCCTTTCTTCCTCCGGAGAGTGTACAGAAACTACTGACGAGGTGTGGGGGAGGAGACGATGGTTCGGCGAGTACCCTTGGGTTGCACAGTGCATTGTTTTATTGGGAGATAGCGAAAAAGGGGGATCAGAGGACTCGGGCAGTGAAGATCTATTTCTTTCAGACAAGGAGAACTCTCAAAGGCTTTTTCAGGTGTCAAGTGACCCTGTTGGGGAAGTTGGATTTGTGCTTGGGGAAGAGAAAATGGAGGAACAACTGGATTTTAGAATGTAGAACCCTATCCTTTTGAATTGTTTGTTTCCAGATCAATCAAGTGTATCAGACTGGGTGTTTAACACAGTGAAGGATATCCAGGAAATGGTGGGTTTGAAGTGTAAAGGTTATGAGGAGCAGTTCATGGAATTACTCACCGCTATTGAAGCGGGTCACCAACAACAAAGGAAAGCTGGTTCTAAGAAATAGCGTGAACTTAGGAGGCTAACCTGGTCGATGAACTCTGAAGGTAGCTCTAGCAGGGATAGGACTAAAGGGAAGGGGCTAGCCTATCCCAAATGAAATAAAAAATTGTCTCATGGAATTTTCGCAAACTAAATGAGGTTAGTAAGTATCTTCAAATAAGAAACTTGGTGCGAGGGTGGAAGGCGGACATCGTTTGTTTACAGGAGACGAAGTTGAAAGTTATTACTACAAAAATTGTATGAAGTATATGGAGCTGCGCACACGTGGATTGGGTATATTTGGCAGCTAATGGGGCCTTAGGAGGTGTGTTGGTGATGTGGGACCAACGGGTGGTGGAGAAAAGAGAGGAGTTTATAGGGTTATGGTCCTAATTTAGACAACGATCGTAGATGATTGTGTGATGAACTAGCTGGAGTACACAGTTGGTGTGATCTTCCATGGTGCATTGGTGGAGATTTTGATGTAACACGATTTCCCAGTGAGTGCTTTGGCAATAGAAGAATGCATCCAACAATATCAGATTTTTTGGAATGCATCTTTGAGTTGAATTTAGTGGATTTACCAATGGCGGGGGGTTCATGTATGTGGGCCAATAATCAGACGTCGTCTCGATTAGATAGATTCTTAATTTCCCCGGAGTGGGAAAGTCATAATCCAGAGGTTTGGCAAGAGAGATTGCCTTGGCTATGTTCGGACCATTGGCCTATCATGTTGGATTGTGGTGGGATTCAAAGAAGATGTCGGTATTTTAAGTTCGAAAACATGTGGGTGAAATCGAAGGTTTTGTGGATAGGGTTAGAGAGTGGTGGTCATCTTATCAGATACAGGGTACTCCTAGTTTCACGTTTGCGGGTAAATTGAAAGCTCTAAAACAAGACTTAAAGCTTTGGAATAGGTAGTCTTTTGGCAACATTGGGGAACACAAGAAAAGCGAGATAAGGGAGATCCATGAGCTAGAAAGGTTACAAGAGTCTAAGACCTTAACACAGGAGGAATTAGCCCAAAAGCAAGTGCTGGTTGTAGATCTCGAGAGGATCGTTCTATTAGAAGAGATTTTGTGGCGGCAAAAGTCGAGTGCATTATGGTTGAAGGAAGGTGATCGGAGTACTAAGTTTTTCCACAGGGTAGCCAATTCTCACAAGAGATTTAACAATATTGAGATGCTGAAGATTGATTGGGTAGGTTGTAAGGATGAGCAGAGGATTAATAATCATGTAGTTGATTTTTTTGAACAGCTACTTACTGAGCAAGAGGGCTGGCAGCCTAAGCCTAATGGGCTAGTTTTTTACTCTATTGGGCTTATGGATGGTAACCATTTGGTGAGGCCTTTTGAGGGGGTCGAGGTTTTCGAAGTGGTGAGGAAAATGGCTAACGACAAGGCTCCGGGTCCTGATGGGTTTTCTATGGGTTTCTTTCAAAGATGCTGGGATGTATTAAAGGATGATCTCATGAAGGCGTTCCAGGAGTTTCATTCGGCTGGAAAAATTGAGAAAACCCTAAACGCCACTTTTCTTGCTTTGATACTGAAGACGGTTGGGGCTACGGAGATTAAGGAGTTCCGATCCATTAGTCTAGTAAAAGGGGTTTACAAGATTCTTTTCAAGGTACTTGTGAATCGCCTTAGTGAGGTAGTGGGAAAGATAATCTCAAAGCCTCAAAATGCTTTTTGTAAAGGATAGACAGATTTTAGATGCAGTTTTTATTGCAAATGAATGTCTAGACAGTAGACTAAAAGCTGCCAATGCAGGGATTATATGCAAGTTAGACATGGAGAAGGCGTATGACCTTGTTAATTGGGACTTTCTACTCGACCTTCTTGGGAGGTGTGGTTTTGGGGAGAGATGACGATCATGGGTTCGTTGGTGTATATCTACGGTGAAATTTTCAGTTTTGATAAATGGAGGCCCAATAGGTTTTTTTAATAGCATACGAGGTCTAAGACAAGGAGATCTGCTGCCCCCATTACTCTTTGTTATTGTGATGGAGGCTTTGAGCAGAATAACCTTAGCCCTGGTTGCCAATGGGTGTGTGATTGGTCACTCGATTGGATCCCCGGGTGGGGGACTTATTAATATTTCACATTTATTGTTTACAGATGACACTCTTATCTTTTGTGAGGCAGATCATAATCAGGTTCGAGTATTGAAGGCCCTCCTACTTTGTTTTGAAGGAGTTTCTAGGTTGAAAGTGAACCTAGACAAATCAAAGATGGTGCCTATTGGAGGTGTAAGATTGCCTCACTCCCAATGACATATCTTGGTCTTCTGTTGGAGGCTGTCTCGAGAGTGGCTTCGTTATGGGATACAGTGATTAAGAAAGTAGAGCGTCGATTAGCAAGCTGGAAGAGAATGTACTCGTCAAAAGATGGTAGGATTATCCTGATAAAGAGTACATTATCTAACCTACCGACCTATTTTTTGTCCTTGTTCCCTATTCCAGCAAGTGTGGCTCTTTGTATTGAGAAACTACAACAAGACTTCTTGTAGGGTGGATTAGGCGAGGAGTTTAAATTCCACCTAGTCAAGTGGGAGAAGGTATGTAGTCCTCTCTCTAATGGTGGTTTGGGCATTAGAAATTTGAGAATTTTAATCGGGCGTTACTTGGAAAATGGTTGTGGAGATATCATAAAGAACCAGAAGCTCTATGGTAGTTGGTGATTGAGAGTAAATATGGTGGTTATTGGGGGGGGGGGGGGGGGATGTTTACCAACGAAGTGAGAGGGGCATATGGAGTGAGGTTGTGGAAACATATAAGAAGAGGACGGGGGGGTCTTTTCTCGCCACACAAGATTTCGTCTCGGAGATGGGGCCAGGATCAAATTCTGGTATGATACTTGGTGTGGTAATTGGGCTCTAAAGGATCCATTTCCTGCACTTTTCAGGGTTGCAAGTGCCAATGATGTTTCAGTGGTGGAAGTCATGGTGATAGCGGGGGAACAAATCCAGTGGAACATCAATTTTAGCCAGGTGGCACATGATTGGGAAACGGACTGTTTTGCAGCTTTTTTCAGCCTCTTGTACTCACTCAAACCGAGTAACCAGCATGCTGATTTATTGTGGTGGATACCTACAAGTAAAGGTCTGTTCTTGGTTTGCTCGTTTTATAAGTCTCTTTCACAAGAGCTTCCAACTCAGTTTCCTAGGAAAAGGATTTGGAGACATAAGGTGCCTCTCAAAGCAGCATTTTTTGTGTAGACCACTTCCTTGGGTAAGATCCTCACAACGGATAATTTGAAGAGACAGAGGGTGATCATCGCAGATTGGTGTTGCATGTGTAGGAATGGGGTGAATCTTGGGACCATCTTCCCCTACATTGTGAGGTAGCTCAAGGGTTATGGAACGAGGTATTTAGTAGACTAGACTTGGGTTGGATGATGCCTGAGATAGTAGTGGCGATGCTGGCTAGTTGGACAGATCTAAGAGGTAATCAACAAATCAAGGCTGTATGGAAGATGCTTCCTATTTGCATCATGTGGTGTGTGTGGTAGGAGCGCAATGAACGGACATTCGAGGACAAAGAGAGATCGATGGAGGAACTAAAAGCTTTCTTTTTTAGAACTCTTTGTACTTGGGCCATTGCCGTTAATTTTAATGGCCAAGATTTCCATGATTTCCTTGTATCTTTGTACTGAACATGGCTTTGCCTATTCTTTAATTAATATACTTGTCAAAAAAAGAGTTCTTGGAGTAACTTGCTGTTTAAGAGAGAAAAAAATGTTTACAAGTATTTGTTGAAAAGGTAATGGAGAAGAGATGCTTTGAATTGCTTGCCACTTGGAGTGTACACAAACTGGGTTAGGATGGGATCCATTGGCGGGGCCCACTGTTTGGCCCTATATTTTAAGCTCAAACGTGTGCTAGGTGAAAATTTCTAGGTTCTGCGCTGCAGGACAATGCCAGCCTCGCCCTTTGATAAATTTTTCCGTTTGTAGGTATTCTTCTTGTGTCTCATCCTTAAAATAGTTTCGACTCGTATATGCTAAGCAATAGATCCATGAGTTCTTGGGCTCAAATCTCTACGATTGGCTCCATCTATTTAAAAACTTTAAAACATATTATAAGATAGAAGTAAATAATTATTATTAAAATAAGTGGGATAACAACCATCCAATTGGAAGAGGCTGAGTTTTCTTTGGGCCTAATAAATTTGGCCCAACTTTGCCCCATTCCCAATTCCCTTGGCATAGGCCCTAGCTCTACTATTCTCTAAGAACCAACCCCTCTTTGCTTCCTGATATTCAGATTGTCATGTGAGTGACTTAAAATGCCTTTTTAGGAAATCTTTGCTTCAAATTTTGTATAGATTGTTTGTATAATATTTCTTATGATATGATCTAGTCGTCCCACGTATATAATGTATTGGCTGATAGGATTGAATCATTGGCACTGGATTATTTGGTATCGCATATTTTTTTTTTTAAGTTTTTTGAAGTTTAATTAATCTGTACTGTTGACACTAACCAAAGTTTTTTGAAGTATAACCATGTTAGGGCACAAAAAGTGCAAGCCATCACCCTATACATGACTCTGCAGTAGACCCAATCACCACTTTTTGTTTCTTACTCTTCCATGAAACCAAATTACCTCCTTGAAATGTACAATACCTTGTACTTGTTTTTTCTATCTGAATGAGAGAGCCTGCTGTGTCAGCATCAGTGAATCCTTCCACTTTAATATGTTCATTCGGGTTATACACTAACCAAGACCAGGAGCTCGGTTTAGGTAGTAAAAATGCTAACAACATTCCAATATTCAACTTTCTGACAATTGATCACCACACTGACTGCATACAAGATATAATATTTAGTAATAATAAGATTATTTAGCTTATTTGTTTGGGCCTCAGTTTGTGTTTTTAATGGAGCCTTCTTAAATGATTTTCTCATATAATTTTCTAGCTCCTAATTTGTAACTAGGTGTATGTTGTTTGTATACATCCTGTGTACTTGGGCTATGCCCTTTTTACTAGTTTCAATAAAATGTTATTTTACTTGTAAAAAAAAATTAAGAAGATTATTTAGCTTTCCAACAAGTCGACAATATCTGCTCAGTCTTCCATGTAATTCTCCCTATTCCTTTAGGAGCTCACTACTTGGATTCAAAGGAGCATCAATATGTCAAGCTCCTAATAGATCTTTCTCTTTTTATTTTTTTATTGGCACCGGGTGTCCAAGAACAAAGTTCTGACTAATCTCGGGAGTGCACAAGCCTTCGGTAAGAAGTTTCTTGCAAGTGCACTTCGGGTAATTCAAGGGAAAGTTCCCCTAGTCCAATGGCCCCTAGAAATTGTTTCCACCCAAGAGGATTTGAACCTTAAACTTGGAGAGAGCATACCACCAAGACCAAGCCTTTGCTACTTGAGCCTACCCCTAGGGGTTTAGAGTTATCTCCTCTGAAAATTCGAGAACATATTTACTCTGAGATGTGGTAATACCTTTCCGAGACGTAGCAATTCATATTAGATCTCGGTATGATAAGAAAATATTTCAACTTAGCAATACCTCTAGAGTAGCTCACATTAATCACAATATCATCTACAATCTACAAATGTAGCCTGTATGGACATGCAGCTAGGTGGGATAAGCAACTGAAATACTGAATGGTCTATTTGGGTTATGTAAAAAAACAAACTCTATTATTGCTTTATAAATTATCCAAAATCATGCTCTCGGTTATTGTTTTAGGGCATATAATGTCTTCTTTAGTTTACTTAATGCTCACATTACCTCGGTACTTTCCCTAAGCCACAAATCCATGTGGTTGCTCCTTTTTACCCTCAAGCAAATCACTGTGTAGGAAGACATCTTCACCATCCAATTGAAACAACAATCAATAAAGATTAGCGGCAAGGAAAATTAATATCCAAATTGAGATCGTTTAACATGAGGAAAAGTCTCCCAATAATCAACACCACATGTTTGAGTGTAAGCTTTGACTGCCAACCAGGCTTTCAAGCACTTGATAGAGCCATCCAGACTAAATTTTTTACTGTTTACACCCATTTTTGCATCCAATAGTTTGTTAACTAGGAAGTAATCAAACAAGATCTCATCTCTTATTTTGATATACAATGATAATTACAATTTCATGGTTTTCCTCCGGTCAGAGTTGACAGCACATCCTGAGATAGATATGCTAGAAAGCTAGGAGGTAATGCAAGCGGCACAAAAAAAACTGAGGCTGAATGGTCTAAAAAGGGCAAAAGTGGTCAAGAGTGAACAAAATAGGTAAAAAATTCAACTTACTCAAACGGGAAAAAAAACCAAACTGGCTGAAAAACTATCTAAACGGGGCTCAAACAGTCTGAACCTTCCAAAACTCGATGAGACTGAAAATTGAACCAGCTTGAAGTTTCCAGATTCTTGTTGAATTGGTTGCAGGTCTGGGTGACTGCTATTGTGGGCTGGAGTTTGATTGCCCAAGTTAACATCCACTATAATCCTAACCAAGAATCCTTGGTTATCCTTAAGTCAGAGATAGGAATTGTGTTTTCATTCATAACCAAACACCTCTCTCCAATTTTAAATGGGAATTCAAGCATTCTTCGACAACTACCAAAATAGCTAGCCAACCGCCGCAAGAGCTTAACTCCAACGAGCGCAGAGAATACAGGCACAGATAACCAAGAGGACAAAAGTACAAAAGCCATGGACGACCACACAACATTCAAGCACACCTTGAATACTGTCGCGAGCAACAATGCTCATAAAAAAAAGATTACTACCACCACTGCAGACAGCTGAAGACGGAGCCCACTGCAAGTACCTGATTTCCATGAGTCAATTATCCTCTTAGCCAAGGGATTTCACTACAAAGACCATGATGCGGTTCTGCTGTCCACCATGTAAATGATGCAGTGACAACAGAGTCCCAAGTATCATTGCACGCCATCACACTAGCATTGTCGAACAACAAGTGAGACCAAACCTCAATAAGGAAACTAAATAAAAGAAGGCTAAAAAAAAGAAAATGGAAATGAAAAAAAAAATAAAGGATTTGACTACAGAGCTCTAATGTACCTAATCCTTGCTACAGTAAGGAGTTTGGCATTTTTTTTTTTTTTTATACATAGGGGAGGGGGGATTCGATCCTTGGTTCTCTTAGTAAGAAATCAAGTTGTTGCCAATTAATCCAAAGGATCTTGACGTGAAGAGTAGGGCTTGCAGAGTCCTTTCTTATGGTTGGATATTGCAAATGGGGAAGACTATTTAATTTTCCATCTAGGATTACTGGTCTTCTATGTTGATCCTTTCCAAGGCACCTATGATCTTACTCTGATACCATGTTAAGAATTCAATTTACTCAAAAAGGAGAGGAAAAGATGATACCCCCTGAACATTCTGGTATATAGGGCAGCTATAATCAATGTAGTTGACCTAGTAATTATTACAATAATTCAGTACCATATACACTGATGTACTTAACATTTCTATACATGGGAGGGTAGAATAAGGTCTTGCTATTTATGGATAATCGCATGCATCCGTTCCATTCATTATAGTTATCCTGGAGCCTTGGGCACCAAAGGAAGCAGCATATTGACATCAGATCCTGCTTCTGAGTCAGTCTTTGGACTTTTGAGAAAGTATTCTCAATAACTACTTTTCCATGTTGAACCTTAGAGGATCTTATTTCTCTGCTACTTTGGTAAACTTTGTAAACATAGTAGAAAATTGTTGACTATCTCTTCTGAAGGAATAAATCTGTTTCTTATATGTTAAAGGCAAACTCATGTCAATCCCGTTCGTACGAATTTCATGATACAGTAGTTGTGACTCATGCATTCTCTCCAGAAAGAAAGAGATTTTGCCAATTATGAAATCATAACTGCCACAGACGTATGGGATTGGTTTATTGTGGAGCTACAAGAAAATCAGGATGTTTCAAAGAGCAGGTTTACGAGTGAGATATAGGATATTTTAAAGCTCCTAAACCAATCTTGCGATATCATCTAATCTCCCTTGAAATGTATACCAAGTAAAGATGAGTATATAATACAAGCGAGTAAAGAATGTTTTCACAATGATTAGAAAGAGTAACATGGTTCATTGTGAAGAACATTTCTTTTCCGGGATAGAAAACGTAAATATATTAATATAGCACCGAAGCCCCTTGCAGGCTCTATCATAAACACCTCATAATAAAATAAGAGAACAAGTCAGTTGGAAAATTGCAATTCCGTATTTGCTCAATCCCAATGATGCTGATCAAATCAGTTGCTTGATTTGCTTTATCTAATTTGCATATAAATTGTTCTTTTAATTGTTGTTCTCTCTTGAAGAACAATTTCTTTTGGTAATATATAAATTTTTATAGAATGTGATTCTAGGAGTATTGTGCCTAGGTTGTTATTTGGCATTGACCAATACCCATGTATGGATCTAATAGATAAACACATACAGCTAGGTGGTTGGCATAAGAGACCTTACACAGAGAAGGAAGCCCCAGTTGCTCAAAGACAGCTTGAAATAAAAGTCAGGTTTACAAGACCAGTTATCTGGTGTGAGCACAACCTTATTATGTCTTGTTACTAAGAAAAGAAAGGTTATTATGCAGATATAAACCTGTCAAACATTGGGCTTGGGGTTGGCTCAAGTGGTAAAGGCTTGGGAGTATGCTCCCCCAGGTCTAAGGTTCAAATCCCCTTAGGTGCAAACAATCTCTAGGGGCCATCGGACTAAAGGATTTTCCCCTTTAAATTACTCAAGGTGAACTTGCGGGAAACTTCTTGCCGAGGGCATGTGCACCCCTGAAACTAGTCGGGACGCTGTTTCCAGAGACCCAATGCCAATCAAAAAAAAAAAAAACTTGTCAAACAATCTTCTAAACCTTGGTTACCACTAGACCCACTATCAACTTATATAGATGAGTAATGCTAGGTACAAGCCCCAAATAGACAAGCTCCATACAATCCCTTTGTAAAAAAGTGGGTCCCACTAATAAAGAATAGTTTTTTTTACACTTTTTTAAGTTGGGATCTACTTTTTTACAAGGCCTTGCATGGGGCTTGTCTATTTGGAGCTTGTACAAATAATTTCTCTATATAGATAGTACCACGCATATTTTACTGCACATCCTGAAGGAATTAGATTTTATGTTTTATTTTTCTGGGTCAAGAACTCAAATTAGTTGCAAGCTTTCAAAGACACGAGAGAATACAGCAGTCCCCCAAATTGTTCAATCCTTAGAGAATTGAGATCCCTAGCACGAACTCTAGGGCTGAAGTGGACTACACAACATTTATAGCTGCTTGAGTGAATTTATTGAGCAGCATTAAATGCTCAATAAATGCTGTGGGACCCACTTAATGTGTTTATCTCTCTCCCAGTCTAGACCCTAAAATTCGGTCAAAAACACTAGGGGATTCAAATCCTCAGAAAGATTCTAGAGTTCGGCAGGTTTTGTACTCCAAAAAGCATTAAGAATTTCTGATCGGTTTTGCCAATTTCCTCAATGAAATTGTTGGTTTCCCATCCCCCCCCCCCCCCCACTTGGTGAGACATGCATTCTACTTTTGAAAGACCCATTACAAGAATTATGTGAACACAAATCAAAAGTTGTTCACCCAGACCTGTGTACTTGGGCTTTGCCTAGTCTCCTATCAATGAAAATTCTTAAAAAAAAAGTTGTTCAGCCAGACCATTTTATTTCATTCATGATACATGTAATCAGCTCTCCTTGGGAGGGAAACCTGGATTTTTGTAGATCATTAGGCATTACCTGTGAGACCTCATGGAATATTGGTAATTTGTTTTGGTGATGTGGAGCCTCACTAAAGCAGGGTCTGAAGGACCCACCCCAAAGGAGTGAACCCGGATACATGACCCCACCTGCCAGTCAATATGTTGTCAGCCCAAGTAAGTCTTAAATGAATTCTCTTTTTTTAAAGAACAGGACACTACTCTGTCATTTTATGAATGAACCCTCACTTATGATGGAGAAATATTGTGATAACATCTTTTTTACTAGCACCAAGTGTTCAGGAATAGTGTCCCGACTAATCCCGGGGGTGCACAGGTCCTCGGCAACGAGTTTCCCACAAGTGCACCTTGGGTAAGTTCAAGAGAAAATCCCCCAGTCTGATGGCCCCTAGAGATTGTATGCACCCAAGAGGATTTGAACCTTAGACCTGGGGAGAGTATACCCCCAAACCTAAGGCTTTAACCACTTGCGCCAACACCTAGGGGTTTGTGATAACATCTATGGATTCCTTATGTCCTTGACTTTCTTTGTTCTTATGAACCTAGCTAATTACCATGAAAATCAATATACTTTTGTAACTACTTTTGTGTTGTATTATTAGTACTCTTCCTTAAATTGTTATATCTTACTGATGCATATTTTTATTGGGGTTCCAGGAAATCCAGCTCTGCGGCATGGCAAACCAGGATCCGGTATTGGGCTGGGATATGGTCTTCGGTTCAAATCTCAGTTTGGTCACTTTCAGGTTGACTATGCAATCAATGGATTTCAACAGAAAACTGTCTACTTCAGCATCAGTAACCTTGCCTCCTGAATGCTTAATTGCAAATTTCATGCAGTTTGTGCAAATTCCAAGTTTCTTATTGAGAGCTACTACATTGCTGTTCCCAATCTCTGATGGAGGTGGCTTCACCTATTTTAATAAAATTCTTATTTACTGATGAAAAAAATCTACGATGGAGCATTCAAATTCCATTGATTGTTTAAGCTGCACATATCCAATTTATTTTGGGTCTCCATTTGACCACTGTTTTGACAAAATGAGAAGTACAGGAAATATTTGCTTCTTGCTTATGATTTTTTTTTTCATTGCAAGACTGAAATTCTGAATAAGATTTACACAAGGTTTTAATTTTTTTTTCCTTTATATACAGCATTTCCTGTTTTTTTGGCAGGGGGGAGGAATACTGTACAGATATTTCTTCTTATAATGAAGCTTTAAGTTATTGCATATTGAGATTTGTCTGAGCTTTTCAAAGTTTAATTTATGTAACTACATGAGTTAACCTCCCAGTTTCTATTGTAATTGTTTATGTGATTAATGATAATTTGTTTATCACAAAATATTTCAAAATGTGAGTCACATTCCATCACAACATATTCTACACTAAATAAGCAGGAAATCTTTCAATAATTTACTACATCCAAGTACTCAAAATCACATCAACAAAACCTTAAAGAGGTTTGTTTAAGGTATTGTGCTAGCATTCACAAAAACACTTGAGCAACGATTTTCTGCTAAACAATGTTTTCTAATGTTGGAGTAATTTTAAAGAATGTTGTTTGTTTCATCATTTTACATTGTGTGATGATTCCAAGTTTTTAATTGACCACTTGTGTTACTTAGGAAGCAATTGATTTATGTTTAAGCAAAAATGATGGTGTTAGGGATGTGCTTTCATTACCATGTTGGAGTATGTATTTGTGTGTTGAAGGAGCTATGTTGAAAATGTGATGAAGTATTAAAGCTTTCAATTGTATGCTTTGTTAAAAGGTTTTATTATTGAAGAACTATTTACTGTATGGTAAACACCCTTAAAGCATTTTTAAAGTTGTTGCTGTGGTTTTCAGCACTCTCTGAATGTGGCTTTTAGCAAAAGTTTCAATTTTGATTTTCTTTTCAAAAGTAGGTTCTCAACGTTTTTCTTGGCTAAATGGTGGTCAGCTGATCATGTGTCGGAAAGTTTACTTGTTGGGAAAATGCTTTTAGCAAACCGATACATCCTACTGATTAAACTGGTTGATTTTTTTTTTTTAATTATTAAGAAAGTGTCAATTTGTGTTTTTTTAAAAAATAATTAAAAGAAAAAAAATTATAAATACAGTGATGGATCTATTCCATCAGTCCGTAGCATGATCCTATTTGTTGAGTAATACACGTACGGTTTAAAGAACTCTGAGTCAAAAGCAAGTCAACTTTACAAGTGTGCGGCCCTCATGGTTTGAAGAGTCAAATAACAACTGGAAGGAAGAAACCGTACAAAAACCACAAGATACTAAAGGAATTAACCTCTTTGGTTCCTACTAGCGAAAAAAGCAATGTAAAAGAAGAGAAAAACAGAGGCAACTGCGTACATACACAGAACAACATGTAACATGTAAAAAAAAAGAAAAAGGAGTCTCGGAGCGCCGCACACATGGACGGAAGGAAACAAAGTAAAGAATGGCAAACTAACAGCTCAAATGAATTATTGGCAATGTAAGACAGTTAATAACTCACGTTGAGAGTTAGAGCCTCCAGAAAAAGAAAAGAGTAGCCTTGTTTAGATAGTGAGATGAGATGAGATGAGAGTTGAATAAAATATTATTAAAATATTATTTTTTATTTGAAATTTAAAAAATTGAATTATATTTTATATTTTATTTGAAAGTTTAGAAAAATTATAATAATTAAATAAGATGAGTTGAGATAGTTTCACTATTCAAACCAGGCCTAAATCAAGAATTTTGTATCAACTTTTTGGATGAAAATCTTCAAGGTTGTTTGGATACTTAATATCAGAATATCTATGAATATTAACGAAATAGTTTGTGAATAGTAATTAAAATGGTTTGAGTTAAAATGTATTATTGGGTTTTGAGAAATAAGAAGAAAAAAATGAATAAAAATATTATAAAGTTAAAAAATTGTTTTAGTATAATTTTTTAATATAATTTTTATTTTGAAATTTGAAAATATTGTATTATTTTTTATATTTTGTTTAGAAGTTTTGTAAAGTTGTATTGAGTTTTGTATTTGAATAATGATTAGGTAACAATTATATGAAAATTTGAAATTGAAAAATATTTTGTGATGTTTGAGAGGAAAATTTCTGAGAATACTTCAATATCCAAACTAGCAAGTCTTTTCGTTCTTTCTTTTTTAAATCCAAACTAGCCAGTCTCGATATTTAGTAAATGTTACTGAATTAATTTTCTTTGAAAAGAGAAAATTAGTAATGAAGAAGTCATTAGTTCCATATTATAGGACTATGAGGTAAGAAGAATTAAGGTGACATTATATTATATCAACCATAATTTTCTATGAATATTTTATGAATGCAGCTCGTATATAATTTTATTTAATTGAAATTCTTTATTCATATTAGTTAATTCTATAGTTCAATTATGGTTTTATAGTGCAAAAATAATTCCTATTAGAACAAGATATTGATTATTTCTCGACAATTCCCAAAATTTTCTCTATAAATAAGGACTTATCATAGGGGAGGCTTGCCATTAAAATTTTAATATTTCAAAGGAGTGCCGCACCAAGGGAAAATGAGATAAAATTGATCTTATGGGTTGCAAACACTAACTACACGAATAGCTAACAAAAGCTCCAAAGGTTTTCAAAGTCTGTCGTTGGTGCTATAGTATAACATGAGAATTTCAAGAGAGTTACTACATAGCTCAAATTGGACCCGTCCAATACGATTAGTCAGAGAGCAAATGTTTGGATATTGAGTTGAGATAAGATGAGTTGAGATGAAAGTTGAATAAAATATTATTTTTTAATATTATTATTATTTTAGAATTTGAAAAAGTTGAATTCTTTATTATATTTTAAATAAAAATTTGAAAAAGTTATAATGACCATATGAGATAAGATAAGATGGGATAAGTTTCAGATAACCAATCGTGTTTGCCTGCAAAAATGTGGTACAAATCTAATCAAATATGTTCTGAATGCATGTTGATATGAAAGAATTGAACAAGATTCGTTGTTTTACTTTGTCTGCCTATTTTATCTTACGTGTCTAACCTATCTGTCTTTATGGTGGATCGATTGCTAACCGATTCAGTTTGAATTGGTTGAAATGGACTAAATTGAATCGTTTTTTCGAATCTTAGTATGTAGCATGCACGTGTTCTAGCTCTTTGGGCAAGTTTACTGATTTGTCCTAGCTCTTTGGTTTCACGCTTGCTATGGCAAGGATGTTATAATGTTTGCATATGATCCTACTAACATTGAGTCTAGAGGGAAGGTGTTTTGGCAAAATCTTGTAACCTAACCTTTACAGGGGTGGCAACTCGTGTCCGTACCGTGTCAAGTCATGAATATTAAACTATGTGAGTTAATTCGAACCCGATCCGTTTAATTAATGGATGACACAACATGACCCTCTTAAGACGTTTAGTGATTAACTTTAATTAGGTTAGCTTATACGCAACCCATTTAATCTACTTCAACCTAATTCATATAAATGAGTTGAGCTGACACATATATTTATTTTTTAATGCAATTAATATAATTTCATATATACTATAAGGATAACTATATAAATAATTCACAATTACAACTATATTCATGATGAAATATTTTATTATCAATATCCAAATCAATAATATATAAGGAAACTAATATTTCAATAAAATAAAATTATATATTAACAAAAAATGTTTGATAGTTTGAGATATAATATAGTCAAATACTAATATTAATATCACATTTTCCCAACAACAAAAAAGAAACGAATAAGACTAAACATTTATAAAATATAAAAATAGAATTTAGTCATGCTATATGGATTGATTGCAGATTTTGCAGGTAGACTTGCAATTGACTTATTTATTAATCGTATCTTATTAGGTCAACCTGTGTTGATCAAAACCCATTTATATTAAATCCAAGCCCACTTATTTCGTCCGTTTTCAGGTTGGGGGTTCTTGTGTCATATATTAACACTCATACTTACAAGAAGATGATTGTATATTAAGTAGGGCAGGATCTGAATCAACTTCTTGCCTGTAACGTGAGTAGTTGATTGTGTTTTAGGATCTTTCAAATTCTGAAGATATGATTTAGAGTCTGTCTTAATAACGATTCAACATGTGAAAGATTTAATTGAAAAAAGGATGAAAGCATAATGCGAGTGGATGTTATGTTTAATATTTTTCAGATTGTTATAATTGCTAGCTTAAACTGGTGGGAAAGTGCTCAAATAACAACTTTTAAATACTGCAAGAAAAAAAAGGTTAAAACCTCCTGCAAGCACCAATGATCGCATCGACAAAATCAATATAGAAGTAAAAACAAATTAACGGGAAATAATATAAAGGAAAATGACGTAACAGTCACCAAATTACAACATAATCACAAATGAACACAATCTTTGGAATGTTTGAGATAAGCATCTAAAAGAAGTCATTATACTGGCTAGTGAGAGAATTTTTGAGGTTTGAATATAAGCCATAGAGTGAATACTGCCGAAGGTTTTCCACTTCATACCATGAATTGAGAGCCATAAGATGTTTATCCGTTCCAGAAAATGCTAGCTGTATTCCGAGACTGCAATCCACAGAACCCCCTCGGTTTTTGCAGCTAGATGTTCTGATGGCACAATCTTGTTTGTTGAGGCAAACAAAATTAGATTTACTTGAGCATGAAGCACATCCATCTCTCTTCCAATACAAATTCTGCAGCCTACCCTTTTGAAACTCGAGGACCTGCTTTGACAATGTCACTTGGTGTAATTAGATCATAAAAAATAGGAGATCTCTATTTAATAGAGACTGAACCAGGTATACGCTTTTGCATCATTACCAGAGTGAAACTGGTTACAGTGTAGGTGCTGTTTGCAACAAAAGCAGGGAGAGACCTTGCAGCATACTTCCGTCCAGCAAAAGCCACCATATATCCACCATTCAAATCCTACAAAGCACACAATACAAGTCGTTTGAATTATATTGATGCGAATGATGTGATCCATGCAACATGCACAAACACAAGACATTTAGGCCCCATTTGGATCGCAAGAAGGTCCAATCTCATCTTATCTCATCCCATCTTATATCAACGTCCAAACACCACAAATACAAATACTTTTCAATTTTCAAATCTTCAACTTTTCCATCTAATCATTACCTAATTATTACAACTTTCTCATCTAATCATTACCTAATTATTACAACTTTCCCAAATTTACAAACAAAACGCAAAAAATAATTCAACTCTTTCAAATCCCAAAACAAAAATTATATTATAACAGTATTTTAACTTTATAATATATTTATTTAACTTTTTCTCTCTTGTTTTCCAAAACCCTATAAAATATCTTAACTTAAACCATTTCACTATTATTCACTAATTTCTCATCTCATCTCAACATTCAAAAGAGGCCTTACAGGACTTGATGTGGGTGTGGGATAGAGCATCAGAAAAAACATAACAAGGACCCACATGGAACGCACACAACTGAACTCAATCTTTTCTATCATTTTTCTTAAACATAATTCCCTATTATAATTTGTTTCTTTCTGAAAGAAAAGAATAATTCTAGCCCAAAGTTTCCAATTTGTGACCATTGGTGGCAGCCATACATACAAAAAAAAATTATGAACAAATCATGCAGTTGCAAAAGGAATATAATATCTTACGTAATGAGAATTGATATACAAATTATAGGGAACTGCCAATTGGGAATTTACCAGAATTAAGCCTTTCAATTGATGGATTGATCAACGTGTGGCAGGAAATTAAAAATTTGGCAATTGTGGTTTTCATGATGCCTTTCTAAACAGCAATCAAGAAATCACGAAGGGCTTAATCTACTTACAAGAGCTAAGCGTGTGATATCCCATGTTGAGTGATGAGACGAGTGTAGGTGGTGTCACCTAAGATGGAATGGCCCAATGAGGACATCGGGAATTTAAGGATGAGAGATTGTTATACCTCGTACTGACTAATGAGTGTAGGTGGTTTATGGAATCCAAGATTGCTCGGGAGAGAAGTCCATGCTCTATAGAATGATTCCAATGGGACTCCAATTATACTATTAACTAGTCCTTTTGGAGAATAAGCCCAGATGTGGCTTGGGCTTCCCTTAGAGCATTACACAACAAGCATCAAATTTTGTCACTACTATGAACAAAAAGCTTCAAACCTTAATCTGTTCATAGTACCTGAAGTTGAATCGATTAGTATGGATACAGAATCTGATATCCACATGCATGATGAAGTATGATGTATTAATCTTCTAATAAGTTCTTTAATGGTAGTTCTATCTATTGCTTTATTGTGAAAGACTAGATCGCCCTCTTGGCCGTAAGCAGCACCATTTTCTACTGAGTTGGCTTCGACAATGGATTAAATCAATGACGGAAAAACATCCTCTGTTCGATTTCAGTTTGTCTAGAAATTCAGGAATTATGGTCCTAATTGAACTAGAGAAGGTTCAAGTCGACTGGTCTGTTAGGATTTTAGTTTAAATTTTAATTTGATCTTATCCTTAGGTTGATCATATTCATTTGAATGGACAAGTTGGATAACTAAAATGTCAAAAAAATTTGAAGTGGAATAAGGAAAGATCACTGCATGATATTAGAAAATTAGAAAAAAATTTGAACAAGCCTTTTGGGAAGAAAGGGAAGCATCATATATTTTTTTTCGCTTTCTATTTTTATGATTGAGTTGGCCTCAAGGGGTGGACGAGAAGAAGAGATTCAAACTAGTAACCTCCACTTCATGAGGCAACGTTCTCGGCAGATTGTGCAACCCATGGGGTCGGTTGAACCAAGTTTATGACTTGAAAGTTGACTCTTCCACCTAATGCTTTATTGGTATACATTGTTCAGGCGTGAGGGACTCCTTTTCATGTCTTAGTTCATGGTATGAAATCCTATAGACGAACGCGTTAATTTTTGAAATGACTCATACTGTAACCTTGTAAAATTACTTGCCCATTTCAATTAAGTATTCGATATCGGATACCTGCATTCATTAAAATTAGTATCTGTCAGGGCTTTAAGTGCCAATAACCAGTCACTCGTCTTTATTTAACTCTAAACCATCAAATTTTATAAAAATCCAGATCCTATACTTCCATCCAAAGTTGCCAGATTCCCTACCCACCCGAAAAACCGTGAGCTGGCTCTTGCATCCAAATTGATGGAACACTCACCCTCCAATTTTCCATAATTGGTGATCACAACAAATTATATTTGGTCATCATTATTGAATAAAGGAAGGATACTCATACCACAAACCCAAACGCTAGAAGGAAATTGATTCTAGCATTAGCATCAGAAGATTTGATACTGCTCAACTCATCTAAACAGTTTCCATTGCGCTGCTTAAAGTTGATAATGCCCAGCTCGAAGTGGATACATCTAAGTGCATATTCAGAACACACACAAATGAAACTTTTCACGACTTGTGAGAAAGTGCCCATTAGCTCGATAAGCAAAACTAGAAAATGAATCATAAATCTAAAAAGACTGAATAGAAGTGAAAGGTGAAAAGTAGGGAGATCTCGTCAGAAAAAAGAAGTGAAAAGTACCGGGAAGAAGGTGGAGCTGTTGATAGAGAGAAGGGAGATCTCGTCAACTCTGGGCCTGAAGAGTGCAAGCTGGGACCCGAGAGAGGAGAGCGAGAGGCGGCGGTCACAGGGTGAGAGCTGATGGGACTGGTCGTTGTAAAAGTTGTTTTTTGACGAGAATGCTATGCCGAAGGTGAAGCCGTCGGATCTCTGGATCTTGGTGTCTGCGCAGGGCTGGTGTACGCCGTTAGTGTCGGCGGCGTCAGAGAGGGCCGCCGCTGCCACCACCATCGCCACCATTAGGATTGGCCAGATTTCCATTGCCTTTTGGCGTTTGCTTCACAGCTTCTCAGTTCTTGGCGATGAGATGTTGGTAAAGTTGGAGTTTAGTGCGGCAAACCGACTGCCACTGGATTTTAAATTATTCAAATTTATCGTTACAAAAACTCATATTATCTCTATTTCACAAAAAAAAAAAAAAACTCATATTATATTTGGCTGTCGGCTAGACGCCGTTTACAAAATGGAAGTAAAAAATGTCAAATGTTTTAGCTAAAAGTAAATTTATAAATTAACTAAATTCGATATGATATGTTAGATTGTAAAGTTATTTTTATTGTGAGGTATATCTAACGGTTCATATGAAATTATATCAGTTTATAAATTTATTTTTATGAAATTTTTTTTATAGATGTAAAACTTTTGAGAAATAGGTGCATTTTCATGTTAATTAATATGATATATATTGTTTATATAAAGATCAATACTCTTTTTTATGAATTATTTTATTCTCGAGTCGGTGTATAAAATACATCATTCACATCACTTATATTAATATTTGATTTGTAATATTCAAATTTAAAAATTCATTTTCAAAATAAAATCATGTCATGTAAGCATTTTGTTAGATATAGTATCTACATCGGCTTACAAATAAAAATTTTCCTTTTTTATTCCTTTATATTTCATTTGAAAGTTTTTTTTATTCCTTTAGATTTTATTTAGGCTGCATTTAGATATTGAGTTAAGTTGAGCTAAATTGAATTTTTTATTAATAGTAGTAAGTTGAGATGGTAGAGTTAGTTTTGTGGAGTCCACTTAAATTGAGTTTAAATGTGTTTGAATGTTAAAATAAGTTTAAATGTATTTATAGAAAGTTGAAAAGTGTTGTGGATCCCACGTGTAAGGAAGTGTTGAATTGAAAAAAGTTATGGGTCCTACGTATAAAAAGGTTTTGAGTTGAGATAAATTTAGTAATTTGAAAGTGCGCCACAACAACTGCCACACTAATCCCTCTTCCCCCTACCACATTGCTCGCCACACAACCATATCTTGGCCTCTCCCACATCGATCATCCTCTATTCCGTCAGGTAGCCGATAAGCCCCTCTTACCTGTCTCGATCTCTCTCTCCACCCTCCTTCTCTCTTGCACTTTGCTCTCTCTTTGTTGTAGGATAACCCGTGTGACTAGTGCAGTCCCACGTCTTGCCATTGTGTTTTAGACCACCATGAACCAACTCTAGGTAGAGTCACCTCGCTCTTGATTTCGACCGACCACCTCTCCGAGTTTGGATAAGGTATCCTTGAGTTCTAACCTCATAAGGACCCTTTTATTTTTTGTGATTTATATGTTTTGGTGCCTATCGGAAGTTCGGGTTGTTTATATTGGATGTTGGGATTGTGGTTGAGTAATTTCATGGCTTGGTTGATATTTGGAAGGTTCCTTAATGGTAAAGTCATGATCTGAGAAGGGAATGAATGTAAGACGTGAGTTGATGTTTCGATGTATCGAGAGTATAATTGTTAATGGTGAGGTGCGTTGTGGTGAAATTTAAGCAAACTCCATACGGTTGGGCTAATCTATTGGTGGAATAGTACACTGGACATTGTTCTTGGGTCATTATAAAACCAAGGCACCATGATGGATTTTGTTTATGGGCTCACATTGAGCTATAGTTTAGGTTATAGAATTATGATAGTTAGGTTGGTTTTGTACAAGCATGAGTTATTAATATGATAACGATAGCTTGTAATACTGCCACGGTTCAGATTTAAGGCTTAGAAAGTGCTCTCTAAAAGTCAAGTGGCAGTTCTATTCTAAACTTTTCCAAAATCTTAATGGGGTTGATTTTGTGAAAAACTTGCATTTTGTTATAAAAATAGCATCGATTATTTTTTACACTAGTCTCTATATTTAAATTTTGAAATCTAACATTTTATTATGATTTGTGTAGACATATGTAATTTTTGTACTCTACTTCTCTACTGCATAAAACGTGAATATGAAATTTGAAATTTTGATCCAATTGATATTATCTATTCAGTATAATATTTTTGTTATTACGTTATATTTGAAAACCTTGAGGTATAAGATTCTATTCTACTTTGATTTTTGGCCCTACTATAGGATTTAATAATAGCCTTTGGCCCTACCACGGGATGCAATAGTGGGCTTTGATTTCTAGTCCTCCGCTTGTGATTTAACAGAGACTGAACCGTCAAGACATGCAACTCAAGGTTACATACTCTTATTCATTACAGATAATATGCAATGCACCTAACATGCATCTAGTAGTATGCAATAATCACAACAAAAAATTTGTTCAATTATAAATTGTACCAATAAACTAAAATCTCAAAATACTTTTCATAAGATTAAAGATATATGCTGGTTCATTATCCATCAAAAGGCATAACTTTAAACCAAAAAACTCCTTAGTTACAATCGTCTACTTAGTCTTCAATCTAGAGGTTAAGCCGCTCACGCAATTCGGTTATCAACAACAAAGTAGTTGATTTCATTTAGGCTTGATCGTTCATCTTCATGAGGAACTGATACAGCTTCTGTCATTCTAGGTGACAATGGTAGTTGGGACTACCACAGTGAAATTTTTGCAAATCTCAACAAGTTATACTACTAATCTACTAATAGTTTACAAAGCATGCACAATAATAAACATGACGTGCATGCATGATTGACATGAACTTGCTTCAAAAAAAAAAACGTAAACATCATCAGGACTTCATACTTCATGACATGCTTGATTTCATAAAACATCTTCGTTCATTCTTGTTCTTATTTTTTTATAAAGGATAAATGCCTCATGGTTCCCCATAAATTGGTGTGTTCCTGTTGGTTACCACACCACATCATTAGTTCTTAGACCAGTTGCGAATACATTGTATAGATATACTTAGGTAGCTTGAATTAACCATTACAATAGTATTTATTCATTTCGCACCCACTAGCATTAGGTGCTTTCAACTTCGTTCAGGGAAATCTTTTAATCCCATTCGAAGATCATTGACAGTTCTCTATCAACACAGGAGATTCCACTTCATTTTATACACTCTAGAGTTGTGACTCCCCCATATTCCTCCTAGGATCAGACGGACTCTGAAGCGTTGGGATATGCAACACAAGATTACCTACCTCCGTTCATCAAAATTAAAGATGTAATGCACCTAGCATGCATCTAGCAATATGTAATATTTGCAGCGGCTAATTTTTTTTTCTTTAAGTAATACTATACATCAAATAAGATATATTCCAAAACATTGAAACATAATTCATAAACTGAATGTGCTAGATGTTCGAGATTACATCATAAGTCAAAAAGATCTGTAACCATAAGAGTACTAGAGATAGAACTCCTTAAGTACAAGAAAAAATAAAGCAACTACTAGGCTAATGCATAGAGTAGCTCATGCAACTTAGTCAAGCATGCCATAATACTATTGATAAATCGGAGCATTGAAGCTATAAGCTCAACGACGTGTCATTGTTGTCTAATCGACCGTCTCTAGTCAATCAACCTCTGGTGTGTCTCCTGATCCTGACACATGGTCTACCATTATGGAAAGATGGTAGTTGGGGCTACTATGGTGAGCAAGTTAACAAACAACTTAAACTGACAGTTTAAAGAAACATGCATGACAGTAAAAGTATAAATGCAAAATGTGATCATAAATAAGCTTAATGTGACTTGATAAATAACATGACATGTATTGACATGACTTGAACTGATATGAAATGAACTGAACTTGAAACTAAACTGAACTGAACTTGAGGCTGAACATAAACTTGAACTTGAAATAACATAAATTTGGAATCTTGTACAATAATTAAACATGGTTAATAAACATGAAACGTGGGTGCTACATGGGTCCCTTTGAGCCGTGTGTCCATGCTGATACCGCATCAAATCATAGATATCTACACCTACTATGAAAAATGTAATGTACATATCCCGTGACAAGTATCTGCACTCGCACGAGCAAGTATAACATGAAATTAAAATGTGAGTGGCACCATCGGCATTGGTGCCTGACTTTGCTTCGGTGTACAGTTAATTAGGCCCTATTCAAAGCCTGTTAACGGTACTTTGTCAACTCAAATAATTTTATACTAATTTAGATACTTTAGCGTAAACAAAGGAGTTTTACTAGGATATTACTACATCCTAGCACTTAGGGTCGTGACAAACATAAACAGACTTGACTTAACGTGGAAATACTTTTTTCGAGACACTATGTACTTGAGACATGACGTGACATGAAACAAAAGCACATATGACCTAATGTAACGTAATGCGACATATATGTGAGATTAATGACATGGCATAACATAAAACATTTCATTACATGCAGTAATGTGTAACAGATAACATTTCATGATATGCATAACATGTAACAGATAAAAATTTTGTGACATTGCATAATGTGTAACAGATAAAAATTTGTGACATGATATAAAAATTTGTGACATAATATAATATGTAACAGATATACATTTTGTGGCATGATATACTGTATAACAGATATACATTTTGTGACATAGTAAAGTGTGTAATAGATATATGTTTTATGACATGGCATAGCATGACATATATAAGAACATAAGAAGATGAACAACTACTCTCTTACCAACACACATACACAATATTTTGACAATAAATTAAAAGCTAACTTACATTGAGCATAGTGTGACGAATTAAATGCTTGAATAAATAAGAAACTGTAAGGAGAGATTTCTAAATATTAGAAACTCCTTACTAATAACTTCAAAACATAAAAATGCTGACTCATAGTGAAATGACTATTTTACCCCTCTATATGTGAAAAAATGATTATTTTATCCATAATTTAGAGATTTCACATCCTAACTCCAAAACTCACCAAAATTTACATTTCTTGTATAATGTTATCCTAAATCCAAATATTTAATTAGAAAAATTTAAAACATAACACAACTAGTTCAAACATACATAGGTCGAAACATGTATAGGCCAAATCTCTTAATTTTTGTTGTAATTCTTTCAAACCTTATCTTTCATGCTAAAACCGAAATATGCAACATAAAAAATCACATCCTATGCTTAAATAACATGCTAGATCAACCATAAAAACTCACATAACAAAAATCACAAATTTCTTTAAAATAAAACTTCAAGTATTTTGACCTCAAGAACACCCATTGATGTTCACAATCTAACTCTTTTCAAAACACTCCAAGAACCCCAAAAGTTCAATAACATACTCTTAATACATTCATAAAAAATTCTTAAAAACTATCATACTTTGAATCATTAAGCCAAAATCACAAAAACTCACAAAATCAAACTGAACACAATCGGTTTTCACCCTTACACTACAACTGAAAGCTATGTGGTTTGGTTTTGATCAAACTATTAGATCCGAAACTTTTCATAAAGTAAATCATAAATTAACAACATCATTCGGGGTTTCAGTTTTCACCAAAAGTTTGGAGTTTCAATTGGATTTCAAGTATTTGAGATTTCACTAGGGTTGAAATCCTCATTGGTTTGGCACAAATTGGATGGTTGGATGGAATTGGGTTTTGCTTAGGTGGCATGATTATAAAGTTTGATATCCTTCACATTTCCATCTCATGGTCTCTCTTAGTGCCAAGAGTCCAATACTATTTACCAAGTGTGGCTAAGATCTTGTTAAGTGTCCAAATAAAATTTCTCTAACCTAATTTGAACATTCCACACTGTAATCTTGAAAACACTAAACTGAGTGCCACTTAACGCTTACACTGGAGTCACTATTCACTCCTAAAAATGGTGAAAATAACTTTACACTATAAAATTCTAAATATTCATATGAAACTAAGAGCGTATTTCATTTCGCAAAATTCAACTCATAAGTGCTTCGAATAATTCAAAATGTATTTTTAAACAACTGTTGTCTGGAAAACGAAAATTGTTTTATTGCGCCATAAAATCCTATATATTCATATGAGATTAATGAAGTGAACCTTTTCTCATTCTCACACTTTTTAAGTACCTCAAATAAATAAAATTGCATTTCTGACATTCTAGTGAGTAGTAAGACTGACAATGCTGACAGACTAAAATGTAGGTGATTGGTCGATTCGTGAAAACTTCTAAAATTTTCATGAGATTCTTAAAGCTTAAAGAAATTCATCAGTTGAACTTCTGGTATGTTGTTAAAAGAGTGGTCAGGGGAGTTCCACTAGGATAATCCTTCATCTTAGCGTTGGGTTCTTGACAAAAACTAATTACATGCTTGGCTTATGCTTCATGACAAATGGAAATGTGATATGACATGAACGTTCAGTTATTAACGAAAACATAGAATAATAACATTGCTCACTAACATGAGATTTATCATTAAACATACTAACGTAAATTGGGAGTAAGCTAATTTACAAACTACTTTTAGCAAATAAAATTTTCCACAGCTAAAATAAATACATACTAAGGTTAGGGACCATTTAATACACCATAAAAACTCATCATCCACTTCTAAACTTCCAAAAATAGAAATTTGCAAACAGCTCCTTACATTTTCAAAAATTTCAATTTGACCCCTAAAATTTTGGAAATTGCATTTTGACCCTGAAATTATCAAGATTCACAAACTTGCATGTAACTCTATTCTAAATCTATTTCTAACCTTAAAATCTGATTTATTATACAAGAAATCCAAGAAAACATCAAATTCCAAATTTCATGTATATAAGCATGACGACCTCGTTTGGTTACACAGATGATATGAAATAAGAGATGAGATGAGATGAAAATTGAATAAAATATTATTAGAATATAATTTTTATTTTGAGATTTAAAAAAGTTAAATTGTTAATTGTATTTTGTTTAGGAGTTTGGAAAAATTGTAATGATTAGATGAGTTGAGATGGTTTGTGTAATAATTGGATGAGATAAGTGTAATTCAAAGCCTACCTTTATAATGATATCATTTCGAGTACAAACTTAAACTTTTTTTTTTTTTTGAGTTTAGTACAAACTTAAACTTAAGGATATCATTTCGAGTACAAACTTAAACTTTTTTTTTTTTAAGTTTAGTACAAACTTAAATTTAAGGATATCATTTCGAGATCCATTTGTAGTATGCTTTGTTTCTAATGTATATTGGGTTCTAAAATCTTCAAGGTGACCTAAGATTGCAACACACTATTATCAAATAACATTTCTTGAAAGTCGTAAGATAACAACTTCACACAAATTTGAGAATACACATGTAATGCCCCAATCACGACAGGTTCGGAGAGTTACTTCCTTTCGCTTAAAAATCATATATCACCATACCAATATAGACTCCAAAATCTCAATGCCATATAAAAAAATTCCAGTGAAACCAGGGACCAAAAGGTCGTATTGTTTCAAAGCACTACTTTGATATAATCAACCTCCCAAAATACCAAGTCATTAGAACACGACAAAATTGCTTAATAAAATTACTCAATACCCATATAAACCTTCTATACTTAAATCATCTCACCCCTGCTCCATAATCTTGATACTCAGCTGAACTATTCACATCATCTGAAAAATATTGTGGAAATAAGGGATGAGTTATCAACAACTCAGTAAGCAGAAAACATATGCTAATATGTAAATATGAGCATTTTCACAGAGTTCAAAATGCATAAACAAAACATTTTTATTTTCAGAATGTAGAATCAGAACATGTTTATAAAAAATATCAGAGTGAAAGTTCAAAAATATTCTTATTCAAAATTCCTTTGGAACGGTATGACTGAACATCTTCATCTTATCATATCATATTAGAGCATCATATCATAACAGAAACCATGTTTAACCCCCGTGGTAAGGTTGTGCATTTTCCTGAGATCCAAGCAGAACATAAATTATCATGTTACCAAAGAGATTGCACTCAGAATAGAGACCACTATTATATCCCGTGGTATGGCCAGAGACCACTATTATATCCCGTGATAGAGCCAGATGTTACTATTATATCTCGTGACAGGGTCAGAGATCACTATTATATTCTGTGACAGGACCAGAGGTCACTATTATAACTTGTGACAAGGCCAGATGTCACTATTATATCCCATCACATGGCCAGATATCAGAGCAAAACATAATCAAAATCACCATATTAGAACCAGAATCAGAGTTAGAATAGAATCAGAAAGTCATGCCAAAGATTTTCATATGCCACATCATATTAAAACAGAGTACTGAAATTCCGATCATTTCACATTTTACAAAACAGATTCAGAACATTTTTACGTCACATGCAAAAATTATCAAATTTTCATATTTGCTAATTTTTCTCAGTTCAATAACAGAATGCCAAAAATAAGTTCATGTCTGCACAAGTCATGCTAGAAAATATTTTATTCTTATATAGAATTTCATGAGTAATACAGAACAAATAACTGAAGTTGTTTCAAATTTTTTTCATAACAAAACATGTATATGTTCTAAAAATCAACCCTAGCCCATTTTATTTTTATGCAAAGTTAGCATAGAAATCCCGCTTACCTTGACTTTTAATTTCTCTGAAATTTTTTCACAATAGTGCCGATCAAATATTAATTGTCACCTATAGGATAGTCGCATAACCTTCGTAAATTTTCAATCGAACACGCATTTCAATACTTAAACTTGAAATACTAAATTAACATATTTTTCCTAAATGTCTAAAATTCTCTTAACCCAAAAAAGTATCATCACTTTCCAATTTAATCTATACTCATTTTATATAAGTACTAGCAAAATTTTCATTTAATAAAATAAACTTAATCAAATTTAAGGTGCTCAAAATAAAACTACACACTTACTATTGCTTCTAAAATTCAATTTATTGAAAATAATCTAATACTAAATAATACAATTTAAATCCTTATTTATTTTCCTTATAAAATCTTGTATTTAACACAAAACCCACACAAAGTGAGTTTAATAGGTAAAGACCAATCCTGACCAACGCATAACCAGCCTATTGATAAGGGTATTGTAGGACTTGACCAAAACATATATGGGGTCTTTGGGGAGTTGAACTTACAAATGAATTTCTGGGATTACAATGATAAAACCATGTGACAGAGATTCATGCTCACCTAGAGAGAGTGCAACTCACGACAGAGAGGAGGAGATCGCAGATCTAAGGTGACGGGACTTCCTGTTGGCCGTGGATTTCGCTATGTAACGATGGAGCTGTGAGGTGGGAGAGAGAGAGATGAGAGAGAGGGCAGAGAGGAGACCGTGGGGGAGGGACCGTGCGATATACTCACCGAGAGGGCAACTATGACGTGGCGGCGAGGTAGTTGAGGCAGCGGCAGTACTGCATTGTGGCAGCGTCGGGGTGGGGGCTGGCGCCGTGCGGTGGCTCCCCCGTGAAGTAGTGGTGGCGGGTGGCTTACAGGCGGTGGGTTGGTTGAGTAAAATGCTCTGTTTTGGGTGTATAGAAACAGAGGTACGATGGCTGTTGGCTATTTCCAGTTTTCCTTGTGCTTGAGGATGACCTGGTGGCTATCTTAAAAGGTGGCTGCGGTAGCTGAGCAGTGGACTATCACGGTGGTGGTGCAGGGACGACGCTATGGGGGTTGTAACGCTGAGGCAGTGGTGACGCACACGTTTGGGCTTCCGTGAGGGTGTTGGACGGCAACGGGGATGGCTGAAAGGTGCAGGGACGACGTTATGGGGGTTGTAACGCAGAGGCAGCGGTGACGCACACGTTTGGGCTTCCGTTAGGGTGTTGGACGGCAACGAGGATGGCTGAAAGGTGCAGAGATGACTCCGTGAAGCAACTGTGTGCGGCTGTGCTAGCAGGTGTTGGGAGGCAGCGATCGGGAGACGTGGGGTAGGGAACGTGTGGCATTGGAGAAACTGTTGTGCATAAGGTGTGATCTCAGTGTATGGTTACTACATATACACGCTGTTGGAAACCTAATGAAAGCGAAGGGAGAGATCGAAGTGCATGGAGTGGAGACGTGCATGCCATGGGCCTGATACTTGGTTTTCACGACTTGGGTCATTGGGCTTACATAGTTTGGGCCTTTTCATGACTCATGGGCCTCGACCCAATTTTTAAAAAAATAATAATTCAACTTGTCCTATAAAAAATTTCGGACAAATTTTCATTTAGCCCATTAAAGAGATTTTAACCTAATTATCAAGTCTAAAATAAAATTTGATACCTGCCAACATAAAAATTTGGGCCTGTAATCTTTTTCAAAAATTACTCGTTAGTTTCAAATGGGCTTTACACACGTTATAAACTCAAAAATTTTTAGAAAACAACTTAGTGCTGGACCCGAGTGTTACATTGATAGAAATTCATATATTTAGACCAAAGTCCAATTGAGATATGCATCTATCATTATGCTACTTAATAGCTTCTAACATCCAAAATCTTAGTACTAATCGCACATTTGAACAATACTCTTAATTTACAAGTCTAAAGAGAGTCTAGATTTGCCATACAAATCACAAAAACTCAACATTAGCAACTAAAAAATGCAAGTCAACAATACTTGCAACAAAGTTGCCAGCCGATATCATTTCTTAACCTAATATTTTTTGCAACTTCTATTATGCTAATACTTAAGTAATGATCATAAATCTCAACACAACAATCAAGTTATTAACTTCTCAAAACTGAACTCACTATGCAAATCCTATATTTACTCAACAATTTCATATTAATGCCTCAATTGCATAACAATACATAGTTACTAAGCTAGCCAAAATTTAATCTTTCCGACTTCACAAAAAGCAACTATTTTACATAAAGAAAATCATTCTTACACACATGCTAACATATTCCTAGTTTGAGTACCAAAAATAGAAGAGAGAGAGGTGAGGAAAAAGACCTTACTGAGACTAGCACTTGGAATAGACCTTGCTCCCTTCGACTCTCTCTCTCTCTCTCACACACTCGGATTCCACTTTGTGCTAAGCTTGAAGTGTTAAGTTGTGTAAGTGAGGCAGACCGAATGAGAGGGAGTTAAATGTGAACATGGGAGACAAAAGGACTAGAGATCAGAGGTTGGTGGATTGGTATAGGGCAGGGGATGGGCTGATGGCTTGTTGCTTGTGAACTGTTACTTGTGCCTAATAAAAAAAATAATGAAGCAACCGAATCAAAAGGTGAGGAGTGAATTGAATGAGTGCAAAATTTGAGTGTTGGCTGGACAATTTCAGTACAAGAGCAGGGTATGTTGAGCATGGCTTTGGATAGGTTGCTTGCAAAAATAAACTTGTGTGTGAGAGAGAACATGCAATTCGATTGTGTTGTATTAGGCAGTTGGAGAAATGAAATTCAAAGTGTGGGGAGGAGGCTGGTCAGTTCGGTACAATGCAGGGTTGCAAGTTGCAGGGCATGGTGTTTGTAAGAGGGGTAACGTGTAACACCCCACTTAAGACAACTTAGAATTTGACAATAGTAACCCTTGACCTTACTCAAGTTGAAGTTATGATCCTTAAGAGAACTTTGGATCATGATTTGGCAAAATGACTTCCACAATTTGTTTAGTTACCGGCGCTCGGTTTGAGGCCATGTGGCCGTGCCACAGGCTGGTGGCGGTGGCTAGAGATGGAGTGCAAGGCGCATAACAGAGGGTCGGGGGATGAGGGCTTGATGCGGTAGAGTTCTTGGCGCAAGACATGGCCATGGGTGGCGACAGAATGTGGCAAAGATGGCTACTATGACGTGGCAGAGCCAAGCTGCTGTGCTTGCTATCGAGTAGTGTAGTGATCAGAGGGATAGACCAAGAAAGGGCAATCGAAGTTAGGGAGAGAAAAGTCTAGGGGCTTATCGGTCTGGCCTCGGGAGGGAGGAGAGATGGTCAGAGAAGCTTTGACGTGGACTTCTTGTTCGCGGCAAGGACATAACAGGGCACATACGGCAGACGATCGGTTGGAGTGGCATGGGGGAAACTAAAATCTAGAGAGAGAGAGAGAGAGAGGGATGGAGGGTGTTGGGCCCAATATGTGTCAGGGGCACTGGACAGGGAAGGAAAAAGAAGATGAAACATAGGATTTTAGTCCAAGCGTCAAATGGCATCATTTTGAGTCTTTTCTTTTGGGCGGGTTGGGCTTTAAAGGTTTTGGGTCTAGGCTAGTAACAGGCCGGATTGTTATTTAGTATAGTTTGGTAACTGAGAATGTATCGTTAAATACTCAATTATTATTTATTATTTATTTTATATTTTTATTTAATTTTTTTTTCACTACTATTCACAATTCTTCTCGACATTTCTCACTACCCAAACTTACGTGAGTAGTACATGATCAAGTCTTGTTCATTTACTTTTTATACGAATGAATCGAACTCGAACTCACGAGTGTGAGCATTTTACATCCACGACCATACCATTTATTATTGAGGCAAGCCTCCGTAGACTACCAAATTTCTCCTTAACCACAAGGTTCGCACCCCCATAATTATATTTTTGTTTTCGAATTTGTTGCTGCATTTTTCAATATTCTTGCAATCTGAATCCCTCCCACACATCTTTGTCCAATATATCTTTTCTGCTTCAAGTCCACATGTTGGACAAAGATGGCCATCGACTATCTTTCTACTTGCCAAATTAGCTTCTGTTGGCAAAGCATTATCGTGGGCTCACCATGTGAAGATTTTCACCACACTCACTAAGGGTGTTCAACCGGATCCGAATATTCGGCCATAACCGGATCCCGATTCGGATATTAAAATCCGGACGGTTATCCTCCCGGATTAATTCGGATTTAATCCGGGCGGATAATCGGATTGAATCCGAATATCCGGATTTAATCCGGATCCCGGTTATAACCGGATAAATCCGATTTTATTATTATTTCCTTTTTTTAAAGAAAACTTTAAAACGCTCCATTGGGGATGAATCCCGGGAAGAAAAAATATATATATTACAACGACATAATCCTGATCAAGGTTTGTTTACAAACTAGTTTTTCTTCCTTTTCATTTTTTTTTTCTCATAAAATTAGAGATAAACAATGCTACTTACTGCATAATGAATTACAAATTACAAAGGTGAAAAAAAAAAACTGAACACAAGAACGAGGAGAAACTGCGGTACAAAATGAATGACAAATTGACAATGAGTTGCCTAATGACTGCTACTTTCCCAATCTCTGCAATGGGTCACCGATTCCACATAGCCTGAAATATGGCACGTCTGTGCTTCAGGCATTGCACCATCTCCCTGTCCAGTGAAGAATTTAGAACAGCATCCAACATCGAGTTGCCAAAAACATTTGAGGAGCTCTTAAACGACCATTAAACATTCAAAATTAAACATGTTTGCTAGTGTTTTTAAACACAGCAATGGCTAATCATCCCATGCAACCTTAGCCTCAGATCGATATATTAAAACAAACAAATCCATATAGGTCTCTCAAACTCACTTATTTCATATTGTGGTCATGTTGAGTTCGCATATCGTGTTATATATTACTACTCCTAGGTGAACCAAATTTGGTTCCTTAAATTTAACATTCTCTTTGCCGTTTACATTAATATAACGTTTGGAAATAAAAGCATTTTAAGAATATGATTAAATTCACGTTTGGAAATAATTTGGTATACGATAGAATTTCTTATAATATGATTTCCACGCTTAGTTTATTTATAGGATTTTTAAAAAGAATTATTTGTTTTTTTCTTAAAAAATATCCTTATATATTTTATTTATATAAGAAATTTAGAATTATTTCTTTTAATTTTTTTGTTTCAACATGTAAACAAATAAAGAATCAAACAAAATCTCTTGATCAGATAGTATCATAGAGTTTTATTAAACCAAACATTGTCTAACGAAAAATAGAGGTGATACAATTATAAAAAGATTTCACAAAAATAAATTTATAAATTGACGTAGTTTCATATGATGTTTTAGATCTATTTCACAATAATAGTAACTTCATAATTTGACATGTCATGTCAATTTTTATATGTTTACTTTTATAAAATATTTTTATTACTAAAACATTTATTAACGAAAAAAAGTAAGAATGAAAACAATCCAAGCCAAGTTCATAAAAAAGTTAAAAAGTCAATTGATGGACTATGTTTGGGTGTCAAAATCACCTCAACCCATCTCAAACCAATCTTTGATGGAAACTACTATTTTTTCAACTTTCCAAATTTAAACTCATCTCAATTTTTTTTATACATTCAAACATATATCTCAACTTATTTACATTCAATCATATCTTATTTGGACCCATAAAATATTATTATTCATAAATCAATTCAAATCATCTGATAATACCTCAACATTCAAACCCAACCTTAAAGATAAATGATTGGATTTGACCCTAATTAGAGACTCGTAATACGAATATCCAATAGAATAAAAAAATATGATTGCAAAGACAATTCTACCTGATAACTTGTGATAAATTAGGAATGCCACCTTTTTTTTTGGTAGGTAATGCCACCTTCTTTTATTCTCAAATGATGTTATGATTAATTAGGATTTCGACCTTTCTAAAGACATAATTGATCCCTTTTCAAAGAGCCATCATCCAAGTAGGGGTGGTAATATATGATACAACCCATTAATCTAACATGAACATGATACGAAATTAACGGATTGACCCGTTAAGACATGATTCATTAATGAATCACTAAGGGGTCAACATGTTTAACATGTTAGTGACCTGTTTAGACTTGTTAAAGTTTTTACTCAAAATTTCAATTATATCATTTTTAACTTAGGAAAAAAAATACCCTAACCCTATTTTGTATTTCTTAACTTTTTCTCATACCCTTACTCTCTCTCAATTCTTAGTTGAGTCAGATCTCCTAAATCACAACCGCGTCTCATACTTTATCTGGATTGTAATTTTGGTATTTTTATTATTTAGATTGTAATTTTGGACTTATGTAGTTAGTTTTATATTTTTAGGAGATATTGTGATTTTAACTTTTTATGTGAAATTATGTTAATCAAATCAAATAAATTATTTGAATCAATTCAACCCATTTACATAAACAGATTGACATGGGTTGAAATGGGTTGTGTCGTGTCAACCAGTTATTTTAATGGGTTGTGTTAGGATTTGAAAATCTTATCCGTTAACCTTAATGGGTCGTGTTCGAGTTGACTCATATCGTATAATATACAAGACTTGACACGATCCGTTAACACAATTTGGCTTCCCTGCATCCAAGTTTTCTTATTTAGAGGAAAACAAATCCTATATCCATAACAAAATTAAAGACAACAGCTTGAAATATATTTATAACAAAATTTATTGCAAATACATTGAAAAAAATGGACACTGGAGAGACCTTTCAACCTATACAGTCCCTAAGCAGACATGATCCTATTCACACTTAACCACAAAGAAGCAACTCAACTAATCCCAAAAATAACAGAGAATCTCAACAAAAATAGAATACTCGATCTACTACTTTCACGATCAAAGTTGTATCTTTGTTCTGCAATCAAATCAGGCTTTGTACTCTGGATCCTCACTTGCAATCAGGTTCAAGACATTGTTTCCATATCCTGATTGGAGAGCATCCGAATGCTGTTGCAGGAGCCGTAGAAGAATTTGATAGGAGGGACTACCTGCACGCTGGAAGAAAGAAAATGGGAAAATTCAGAACTTTAATCTGGAAGCTATTTATGCTATGTATATTGCTAAAGTAAGGGAGGATATTTTACTTATAGCCATGCATATTGAAAGACCATTTAAATTGAATATACTGCATTTGAAACAAAGCACATATATAGGGTTTGTGATCCTCAATTTTTGTCCTAACCTCGAGTGAGAGAAATAGATATATCAAGTAGGCCTTCAACATTTAATGCTCTTTACATTCTGCTTGAAATATTTGTACGGATAACAATAAATGCTGTTAAGTCATACTTTATGTATTTAATCTCTCACATGAGAGTGAAATCTTTCCAATTGTACTATTTGTTTTTACATATAAAAAGCAATAACTTGCCTGGAAAAATCAATATTTATCAGCAGTGAATAATAGCATGTTTGATCAAATTTATCTTTAAAATTTAGTCAATATTATATTTTTTTTACATTTATCTATTTTTTTTAAATTCAATCTCCACATTGAAATTCAAATTATTTTAGATATGTCTAACCCAATGTGGGGTCTTTTTGATACAGATTAGCCAAATTTTGATTATCTTTCTCATTTGGCCAAGCCAATAAAGCTGCTATATTTCTAGTATATATAAAACCTATCAGAGTAGTGCTAAGTCTCAAAAGATCTTACAATTAAAAGTAAAACCCATA
This sequence comes from Cyclocarya paliurus, assembly GCA_029856935.1. Taxonomy (NCBI): domain Eukaryota; kingdom Viridiplantae; phylum Streptophyta; class Magnoliopsida; order Fagales; family Juglandaceae; genus Cyclocarya; species Cyclocarya paliurus. The sequence goes on from CM056956.1 coordinate 9,638,903, forward strand.
AAACCGATTTTACAGAGTACATCAGTTTGTAAACATTATTATTGCGACGTCTCTTTGAGAATCAAACATTTCTCAATGGATAATATCATCCCTGGCTATGCAATTCAAAATGTATACCTTTGTGGCTATCAGTGCTTCTTGGACCACATAGTTCCCATAACGATCTCGAGCAAGTTGTAAGAGTTTGTGAACATTGTCAGTCTTGAGAAGTTCCCCAATCACATATTCCATTCCAGAAGATTCCAAGCATCTCTCTACCACATGACTGCCACTTTTCTGTAAAGAAATATGTACATAGTGGCCGCTCAGAACAGAGCAGATCTTATTATTCAAGGCAGGATCATGAAGTGCAAGGACATGCTGCAAGACATAGTTCCTAGAAAACTCGAAAGTTAAATCAACTCAATATGACAAAAAGCACAGAACTTTATGCACAAAAATAGGAATAGATCAGAAGAAGAGTGATTAATGGGAAGTACCCAGTGGGATCTTGAGAGAGGTACAACGAATGTTCTGCAATAAAATCTAGGAGTTGTTGTCTGCCTTGGCCTCTGCTAGATGTGATGAACTTTTTCAAGTATGTGCATCCTCTTTCATGTTTGGCCAGCTCGAGACAGTACATTATGGCTGCTTCGTATAGCAACTGAACAGGAAAGACGAAGTCAAGAGTGTTGGCAATGATAGGTAACTAGCTAGGACGAGATCAAATTCTCAAACACTACAAGCTGTATGGCAACGGGTAGTGAATCAATGCTCCAGCCACAATATGCAGATCTTTATAGAAGTTCTTCAGTCAAACTTCAAGTTTCTTTATTTTCTCGAGAAACTAAAATAAGGGTGGTATATATAGCATCTGAGTCAGTAATTTCAACAAATAATAAATGGGAATTACCTTGTTTTTCTCAGAACTAGCTACATCTAGACACTTAATTATAACAGAAGATCCGATTGGATGTATCATCAATGTATAGAATCCATTGCCAGTGCAGAAAGCTGCATTCATATCAGAAACCAAGCTTGTCTTTCCAAGCACTTTGATAAGCTTCCGAACTGATTTTACGCTGCCCATACGGTGATATTTGCATGACAATCAATTCAGCAAAATGACAAGCACAAAGCATAGAGATGTTGCCAAATAATAAAAAAAGAAGTTAAAGATGAAGAGTAAATTACCCATGTGGATTAAGAGATGCCTTGATAAGTGATTCAGGCTGCGAAACTATCTTGGCTACAATCCGCGGCAACTCAGAGACATCGGCTGACTCAATTAGCTTATTAAAGAAGGGATGTTTATCGACGTCATTCATCAACTGGAATATCCTTCCCTCTCGATTAACGGTCTCTGATCTCCCTCCAATTTGTAACCCTCGAATACCTGCATTCAATCTAGTAGCTGGGGTATTTCGGGTGGCTGCTGCTGCATCCAAATCAGTATAATCTGCTTCTCTCAAGGTCTCTCTCCATCCATTACTATCTGACACTACACTAGTTGCTGCATTAAATCTAGTAGGGTTATTTCGGATGGCTGCTGCTGCCGCACCCAAATAAGTATTTGCTAATGTTTCTCCGAGGTTTACAACATTAAGATAGCTTTGTTGATTGTTTGTAGTACCATTATTGCAATCATCCAGATTATTTCCTGCATAAATCACGCATACAAACATACATGATATAGACGTTTCAAAACACACAAAACATAGCCATTGCATGTATAATACCAATACCTTCATTGTTGGGACGAATTGGTACCCAGTTGCCAGGCGGGTCATAATCGAGATAAAGAGTTCTATCTGATCTATCACCTGCAGCTATAATATTAACAGTTTTATCCATGATAGTTCTTGAGTGAAACGAAAACAAGAAAAAGACTGAAAGGTAGGGAAAAGTAGTTTGCAGAAAAAACCCCTTCTGGCTTATGCTATATTTATAGTAATTCTTGCATAAGGAGAGGACTTGGACAAGTATAGTAGGATTAGGATTAGCAGTGCAAAACTCTGCTTGAACGAGAGGACTTGAACAAACAATTAAATAATTTTAAAGAGTTCCTAACATTTAGGAATATATCGGATACATTAATTTTAACATTTATACGTTCTTTCGATCTCCGTACTACGTACGTTGTACCTTTTAAGGTTTTGCGTTCTTTTACAAATTTGCCCACCTTTTCAGGTTTTAGGAATTGTTTTCTTTTTTTACGTAGAAAGTAAAAGATTTTTAAAAATTGGGAAAAAAATATAGGGAATGTTGAGATTTTGAGTCAAGATTATAAATACTACAAGAATAACCACTTTTTCTGGCTACAAAAAGTCGCCGAACAAAGTAGAAAAATTCAAGCGTTTGGCTATGGGAACAAAAACCCAAGCGTCTAAGGGAAAGTTGAAGATTGATCAGTCTCAAAGACGAAGACGTACCAGTCCTAGTGCTATGCCTGGAAAGACTCGCACCCTTCTGCATATCTATTTACCTCTTATGCTATGACCCAGTAATGGCAGAACAGAGCAGTCAGCCTGCATATATTGAAATCCGTTTTCTTCATAAAGAACCCAGTAATGGCGTGATTGGTCAGATAGAGGACCACTCCGTTTGAGAAAATGAATACAAGGAACTAGGAAAAACACCAAGAAAAGAGGAGAAGAAGAAGAAGAAAAAAAATCCTTACGAATGTGTTCTGGGATGGATTCGATCTGCTTTATTTCAACCCCTGAACGTTTCTTTCACCACTATCATCATGAGGTGAAGGGAGAAAGGGAAAAAAAGAAATATCAAGATGATGCCATGCATGGACCAAGAGTTACATTTGCCAACATGGCGAGAGGACTCTTGAAAGCATCACCAATACCACGATATTCTCTTTCAATCCGTTCTCCTCACTCTTAATTAGTCCAGGGATTGAAAACCAATAGGAAGTCTAAATTTATAGGTCACCTAAAGATTCCTAGAGGGAAAAAATCTTGAATTGGTGTCTTAAATTTAATAGATGATTTTTAAATGGAGCCTAGTATTTTAAAGTCTTCAAAATATTTTAAATGTCTAAAATTATTTAAATGGGATATTTTTGATGTTATTGGACCAAACCTGATTTTTAAAGTAAGCCTACTTATATTTTTGGAGCCCTAAAAATAATATAGTTTAGAAAATCATTTATCTGAATAATTTTATTTCTTTAAGAATATTATTTAATACTCATTATTTTATTTTATGTTGAAAACTCTATTTATTTTCACCGCACCACCACAAGTCGCCAGTGACGCCGCCAACCACGCCTCATATCAATGACCCTCTGCCACTAATCATCCCCTCCCTCTCTCTCCATTGAAGCTCACCCTGTAGCTCTCTCTCTCTCTCTCTCTCCCCTTCCTCCCTCCCTTCTCCCTCTGCTTCTCTCCACAGTGCAACGCCGGGAGCCGCCACCTTGAGTAGCCTTGTTAGAGCCCCTAGAAAAGTTGCCTTTAGCCATGCCGCACATGCCTTAGCCATGTCGGGGACATGCCCCTTGACCAGCCTATGGACATACCTTGGCCCATGCCTTCTCACGCATAGGGCGCCCAGCATGCCCACGGCTAGCCTACACGCATGCCTTGGCCCATGCCTTAACAAGCACGGGGTGCTTAGCATGCAGGCCAGCATGCACATGCCAGGTCATCTGCCTAGCAAGGCTAGTGGCCGTATGTAGCCCAGTGCATGCCCAGGCATGGGCATGCCCATGTGCACGCCCTTACGTCGCATGGCCTTGCGCACATCCATGGCGCACGCCATTGCTCATGCCCATGTGTGCGCCCATGCATACGCCCCAGCACTTGCTCTTATGCCGCACACCTAGCATGTCAGCAAGGCTAATGGCATGCCTCAGCAGGCCTGTGACGCCCCGACTCCCACGTACCGCAACATGAGAATCGTAACGTCAGGATGATGACAATACGGGTCACGCATCCCAACGACATGTGCTCAAGTGTGTGCAACATACAACAAGTGCACAACATAAACGCAGCGGATAATTAAATAAGTCAACTAAGTACCAGAATTTGTTTAATACAAAATTTACCAAAATAAAAGTATTACTAAAAAAGTTATACAATTATCCAAAAATACAGCAAAAAGTCAAATACATACACGAGTGGGAAATAAATTCCATAATCCAAATCAACAGTAATCACATGTCACCTCCTCCAAGGAGCTAATCCCACAAGATCCACATCCTCATCTACATTAAAATCTACGGTACCATAAAATGGTACCGCAGGTAAGTAATAATCCAAACAATCTCCAAGATAAAAATACATTAATACTACCAACCAGCATGCATGCACATGATGAAATATACTTTAGCCTCAAAACATCATTTTTCCCAAAAATGATTATTTTCCAAACACACACCAAAATTCTATTTTGGCCCAAAAATAATAGTCCGTTATTTTCCCAGAAAATGATTTACACAAAAATATTTATCAGACACTGTAGGCGGGAATCACAAGCGGGACTCTACCACCATCCCTACAGCTCCTTTCCACACAACAAAAACCCATTGGAGCTCTACCACCATCCCTGCTTATCACCATCCCTATGCATACGCCGTAGGTGGGAATCGCAGGCGGAACTATACCACCATCCCTACAGTCTCTTTCCATTTTCTCACAAAAATCTAGTTTTCTAATGAACACATGAACATAAATGCAATTACACGAAAACTCAGTTTTCAATTTACAAACATGAACATGCATGCAATATGCAATGTACCAGACCAACAACAATATCCAATAACCAACCAATTCCAATAACCAAACACACAACAACTCCAACTTCCAATCCATCCGACTCCCATAACTCCTCGGACTCAGTCCGGCACAACCAACAAATTACAGTAATAATAAAAGAGTTAGCGTAAAAATATATTAAAATCTTAAAAGATGTTTGGAAAAATACTTACAGAGCTTTATAATAATTTTTGAAGGATCACGGATGAGCTGGAAGATACAGAACAGCAACTGAACAGTGTAAAATACATTGTGGCCGTGGGTCTCAACAACCCACTTTTGAACAGGATCAAACCAAAACTTGAGATTGATAAGGTAGAGCCTAAGGAGGTCGGTGAAGCTAATGGTGGTGGCCTTTGGCCGTGGGTGGAGGCGTAGGTGGCGGTTTAAGGCCAAAAAGGGTAAAATCGAAGTTGTGGTTAATGCGGCTTCACCGATGATGGATCAGAGCTGGGGTTGGGTCCATTGGATTGCTAGGAGGTCAAGGAAGAAGTGATGAAGAAATGGTGGCCGGATGGCGGCGGTGGAGCTCAAAAGCCATGCGGCTTTAGACGGTGTGTGTGGGCAAATGGCGGCGCAGGAGAGACTGGGATTGGAGGGATGGGGTCGCTGGTGGCTGGGGAAGAAAATGGGAGGGGCGGTGACAACAATGGGCGGCGCACGACGGCACAGGAGCTTATAGGCCGATCGGGCTTTACTCGGCGAAGAGAGAGAATGAGGGAGCGTCGGAGGTGGTGGTCGGTGTCTGTGAGCTCGTCGGAAGGAAAGGAAGCTAATGGGCTGGGCGGTGAGATCCGGGGGTGGTGCACAGCGGCGCTAGGGGCTGAGGAAGCTTCAGACGGAGGAGAGAAGGGAGGGGCTGGTTTCGGGCACGAGCTGGGCAACAACCGAAATAAGGAGGAAAAGAAAAGAAAAGAAAAAGATGGAAAAAAGAAAAACTGAAGGAAAGAAATGATGTCCAATCCTCACATCTTGGGGTCCCAAAAATGATCCAACAAAAATGATTTTAAAACTGTAAACTAAATAAAATAATTCAAACGTAGTGAAAAGCTTAAATAAACCAACAATAAATTTAAAACCCATAAACAACTAATTTAAATTAAAAATCAATTTAAATGTAAAACAGTAATTAATAATAAGAAAGCACATTAAAAATAATTTTCACAACTTAAAAATAGTATAAAATAATATAACAAAACCCCCATAATTTTAAAATAAGAGAACCAATATTTAAATTCATTAAAACAATCATTTAATTAAAATACACTAAAATACGGGGTATTACTAGGGGTGTGAATTTAAATCGAAAAACCGGTAAACCGGTCCGAACCGGACCGGACCGGACCGGTTTTACAAGTTTTGAATCGGTCCGGTCCAGAACCGGTTCTTATAATTCATAAACCGGTTGGAACCGGTCCGGTTCCGTTTTTAGGATTTTTTGGACCGGACCGGACCGGACCGAACCGGTTGATAAAAAAATATAAAAAATAATATTTTATATATAAGTTTTATACAAAATTAAAATTATACAAAATATTATATATATATTAAATATATAAGTTTTATATATAATGTATAATTATATGTGAAATTTTTATATATAATTATATATCATATATGAAATAATTTCATATTATAATTTATAAAATATAACATTAAATGTTAATTTTAAATATGAACATTTGTAATTTGTTTGATCATATACTATTAATATAATTATATATAAGATAATGTTATTATAAAATAAAAGTTTAATCTTAAAAATAAAAATGTAATTGATCATGTATTATATAGCTATACTAATAAATAGTTTATCACTAATACTAATATATACTAATATATAGCTATACTAATATATAAATTTATAACTTGTACTAATAGTCTAATATAGACTCCCTTAAAAAAAAAAGTAGTCTAATATAGACTAAAGTTATAGTTATATTAATAGTCTAATATATATTAATAAAAGTATAACATATTTTTTTAAAACAGTTTTTTTAAAACATATTTTTAATGATAAAATGTCAAATTTACATTTTAAAAAAATCAGAAAACCGGACCAGACCGGACCGGAAACCGGTAAAACCAGAAGTACCGGTTTAGGAGTATAACTGGTGCGTAATCGGTTTTGAAAAATACAAAACCGGTCATACCGGTTCGGTCCAATATTTTCTCCAAAATCGGACCGAACCGGACCGGTTACACCCTTAGGTATTACACATGCCATCTAGCGCACGGCTCCAGCCCGTGCCCTGCAGGCAAGGCCAGTGGCATGCCCACCAAGCATGCCATCCAACGCATGACTTCAACCTATGCCTTGCAGCACCAACGCCTAGGCCACCTGCTTGGGCCATGTAGCACACACGCATGGCTCACTACCTAGACCACTAGTCGACCTTGCATGACACCATGCCATGCACACCAGTAGGCCCATGCATGGCACCATGCCATGCCCACTAGCAAGCCATGACGTGCCCACCAGCCATGGACCAGACCAGCCTAGCCGAAGACCATGCACCATCCTAGCCCATCCATGGGCCAACTTGGCCTTGGCCAATTATGTTATTGATTTCTTATTTATTTTTATTTAATTATTTTTCAATGGACCTTTTGGGAGTTTCCATTTTGTAATCTCTATAAATAGGACCCTTAGCACTTTAGTTTACATCTTTTGGCAAATACCCTAGAGTGAGGATTATTGTTTGAGAGATCATAAATGGTGCCATTGCACTTAGGCTTTTTGGGTAAAATTCGTGAATCCCAAATAGAGGATCACACCTTGCAATTCTTTGAATATGTGTGATTCATTTATCTTGTTCTTGCAACTTGATGCAATTCGTGAATCCAAGTTGTTTTTATCATTTGATCAATATATGAGGTTTATTCAACATTTGTGCAATCCGTGAGTCATTTGTTGGATTATTACCATTTGAGTGTTCTTCATTGTGTTCTTGGTGTTCTTCATTCCATTGCTCTTCCAATCTATTAATCCCTAAAAGTCGACCAACATTTGTGTTTTTCAACTTTCCATAAATTGTTTCCTTCATCCATTTTGCCCTAGCCGAACCACACTTTCCTTATTGATTCAAATTCAAATTTCGGCTATCACTTGCCTTATTTGAATTTGCTTTAGCCGCCACCCCCACTTTCCATATTAGTGTTCCTAAATTTTAGGAACCCTAATCACTCCATATCTTACCCATAGCTGGCCATACTCTTTCCAAATTAAGTTCCAAGATTTTAGAAAATTTTCCTAAAATCTCTCAACTACCCAACTCGGCCCACCCTAGCTGCCCATCATCAAACCCTACTTCCTAAACTCTAGCCATCCATCATCCAAACCCTAAACCTAAACACTAAGTGGCACCAACCCTAATTCCCATTAGTGCCGTGCGCCCCTTTCACCCATTGGAGTCCATACACTTCATCACTTTTTTCATCATTCCATACATGTATTCTAGCCTAAATACACAGCCTCACCTTACCCAAGTTGTCATCTTTGCTACCATTGTTCGAGAATCAAGCAAGAGAGGAATGAGCATTTGGTCATTTCAATAAGATCCTAGGCATGGAGATCATAGTGTTTTGGGATATGACCGAGGTCCCTAACAAGCCCCATGGGAGCATCACCGTGGCCACCCCCTTCTCTCATCCATCTCGATTTCATTATTTTATTTTTGTATTTGGCCTAGATACTGTAATGTGGCCCGAACGAGACCACTCACATGGTTTCCATTTCTAGCAACCTAAACATGGCCATGGGTGGACCACCTCTAGCCTTCCTTCTTCATTTACTTTTATTTATTTATTATATTTGTAAAGGAAGTGTTTCAAACCACTAATCATACAAATAACATCCAGTGATAAAGTGGCAGTGTTGGTCGCCCTAGGAAAATTTCGATACTTAAGTTAGTAACAATATAGAGATAAGTGTATGTAAAATGAAGATGAAAATGTTTGTTACCTCTCGTAGGTTATTTATAGAAGGATTTGGATGTGTCGAGATGATCACTGACTCTGATCCCTTCTTGATCAGGAGGAAGATAGCTCCCGTTTCATAAGGGTTATCTTCCTCTGGATAATTATCTCCACTTATGGATCAGTGTTCCAACCTCATAATAGTTATCTGCCATGCGGTTACGCTCCTCGAGCTTTCTATACGTGGTCCTCTTGGTCCTTAGGCTAAAGGTTCTGGGCCTGCTTACCAGTCGTGGGCTGAGACAGACAAGGGATCTGAATATCTGCTCTAGTTAGAGTCAATATCATCTCAACACGTCCAAATCCTTCTATAAATAACCTGCAAGAGGTAACAAACATTTTCATCTTCATTTTACATACACTTATCTCTATATTGTTACTGACTTAAGTATCAAAGTTTACCCAAGGTGACTAGCACCACCTCTTCATCACTGTAGGTTATCTGTACGGTTGGTGGTATGAAACACGTCCTTTACAGTGGCGACATTTGTGGGGTCTTCATAGACTTCAATGTAATTTTTACATACTAACCGTCATACGATCACACGTAGACTGAGATCTAGGAACGAGCATGACAGAGGTAGAAGTAAGGTTAGCGGAAACAAAAGAAAGGTTGAAATGAGTGATGGCGGTTGTTGAGCAACTGCAAAAAGAGAATGAGGAATTAAAGCAACAAAAAGATAACCCCAACCCAGAACGGGCAAGTTGAAAGAGATGCATATAGTGCGAAAGGGGTCAATAGTGAAGAGATGGAAAAGAAAAAAAATGCATGATGAGTTGCGCAATTTGGTGGATAAATATGAGGACATGGCGAAGAGAATGGGTGGTTCCTCATCTGTGGAGGAGCTCCTCACACACACGGACTTCCCTCACAGTGAGGAGGTCATGGCGGTTCCTCTACCATCTAAGTTTAAGGTGCCATAGATTGACCTATTCGATGGATCTAAGGATCCTGTTGATCACCTCGAGAATTGTGCACATGACTCTCCACGACTTCTCCGAAGAGGTGGCTTGTCGTGCCTTCCCATTAACACTGAAAGGATTAGCATTGGGGTGGTTCAAGACCTTGCGCCCTTGATCCATTACTAGTTTGGAGGAGCTTGCTAAGCAATTTCTCACACAGTTTATGGCTAGTAGAAGGCACCGCAGGCTAGCCACCTATCTGCTAACCATAAAACAGAAGGAAAGGGAGAACCTGAAGACTTACCTAATGCGCTTCAATAAAGAGACATTCACCACGGACAACCAAGATGAAAAAATTACCTTTAAGAGGGATCTGGCCCGAAGCTTATTCATGGTTGAGCTGGCTAGACGAACTCCATCCATGTTAAGAGAATTCATGGACCGATCAGATGATTTCGTTAATGTAGAGGACACATTACAAGCTGTTCTAAAACCATGAAAATATGAGGCAAAACCAGAGAACATAAACCAGAATAGTTCTAAAGACAAAGAAGAAAAAACAAACAGACGAGGCTACCAAGATGACAAATGTGACCGTTACACCAGCCACCAAGATCAAGGGCACCGACTGATCCATAACAACCACAGTGTACAGGAGAATAGTAGTACTACTAGGAAGGAAGAACACTCACCAGGTAGAGGCCAACGCCACTGCAAGTATCACCAAAGTTGCTCCCATTGGACTGAGGATTGCATTACCTTGAAGAAGCAGGTCGAAGAGATGTTTGGAAGTGGGGAGTTGGAAAGGATGCTGGCTGATTACATCAAGTCGCAGAGGGAGGAGAATCACGAAAGAGAGCAAAGGCGAGGGAGAAGCCGTAAATCCCAGAGACAGGAGGGGCAGAGAAGAAATAATTCTCCACAACCTAGGAGAGACCAAGAACAGGCCCCCTAGGAGAAATTCGTACGATAGCAAGTTGTTTTGCTGGGGGCGACACCACAACATTTGGCAGGAACGCCCACGCTTGCAGGGTAAGGTACCATGAAGTATACATGGCTGTCAGGCCATATAAATACCCCAGGACAGGGGCAACCTTGACTCATTCAGATTGCGAGGGGGTTATGTACCCCCATGATGATGTATTGGTTGTTACGCTACTGATAGCCAACTACACGACTAGATGGGTTTTAGTCGACAATGGGAGCTTTACTGACATTTTGTTTTCGAATGTGTTAACCAAAATGGGTATCAATACCGACAAGCGACCATCACCCTCTCCCATTAAAGGGTTCTTAGGAGAAGCCGTTCAACCTTATTTCAAATGGAGAGCTAGTTCATTGGTGAAGCTAGGGATGGATTTGCTTGAATGATAATGATTTCAATTCTATTGGATTCATGTATTAAACTTTCTTGCTGATACAATTCTTTTTTATCATCTCTTATTAGTCCTTTCTTGTACTTGGATAATTTTATAGCCAATGCTTTTCATAGATTTAGTCATGCTTTCTCTATGGGATTGTTGAGTTGTTTATGTTCTACGTTTGGTTGTCAATCTTATTGGTGTGATTCTCTACTGCAGTATTGCTATTGAGTATATTGTTGTCTTTGAATTTAAGTCTAACAGGATAGCAATCCGTGCTTTCACAAGAAGAGTGGTTTTCAAGAATTACATTTGAACAAATAGGTTATAAAGATATATTTTCCGATTAGAGAGTCTGGTGCTATGATCTCTAATTGAGTATTCAATGAATATAGTATGAATAGAATTATCAAGTTCAATTAAAGGATTCCCAATGCTTCACTGTTATTAATTCTGGTCAAACCTTTTCATAATTACGTTTTGGCTTTTCAATTTATTTCTTTTTAGAAAGTATTCATCTTACATTGCTACTTTCATTTTTGTTCTCTTAAATTCTTAGTCTCTTTTAGTGTTTCTACCATCTCCATGTGGAATCGACACCCTAATCTATATTGTGATAGTTGCGTTATTCTTTGGGTGTAACCAAATTTTGGTGCCGTTGTCAGGGAGACGTTTCAAGAAGTGTATTCAAAGAATAGGTTTGCTGAATTTGACACACCAAAGGCGGTAAACTTGTTCCTTTCTTTTAATTTTAGATTTAGTTTTTTTTTTTCATTTCACTTCCAGTGTTTGCATGCATAGATATAGAGACGAGTTAGGTAGATTTGCAAGAAGACCTGAAGTAGACACTGATACTCTCTTTGATAATCTGTTTGACATACCATCTAATTTTGATACACGTTCTATTTCATCATTTTCTTCTTCTAACACGAGTGTGCAGTACTAAGATCAACCTAGGACTCTACATGAGTACCTTCACCCTATATGCACAGCAACACCATCATGCATTATATTTCTACCTAATATTCCTCCAATAGATTTTAAACTAGGTATGATACAACTTCTCCCTTCTTTTCATGGTTTGGAGAGTGAAAATCCATATGTGCATATTAGGGAGTTTGAAGAGATTGTATGACTGTAGATGTTGTTTGACTTAAGTTCTTTCCTTTTTCACTAGAGGATAAGGCAAAGAGTTGGCTGTATTCATTGAGACCACGGTCTATCGGGTCATGAGCTAAGATGACCCAAGTTTTTTTCAATAAATAATTTCCTCATCATAAGACTAATGCTTTGAAAAGTCAAATCTCAACTTATACACAAAATGATAGTGAGACTTTGTATCAAGCATGAGAACATTTTAAAGAGTTATTTAGCTTGTTGGAGAAATCACCAATTGGAAGTCTGACACTCACAACCTTGCACAATCACAACCATCAAGGAATTACTTTATACCATATCATACATCTCCCTCTTCTAGGAACCCCTTAGAAGATACTTTGCATGCTTTTATTGAGGCACAGGATCAAACTAATTAAAAGTTTGAGTCTTTAATTAAGCAGGTTATTGAGGAAAATAAGGAGATAAAGAGTCATGTATCCAAGTTGATGACTTCGTTGAGTGTGAATGAGCATGGCAAGTTCTCTTCCCAAGCTCAACCCAAGCCCCAAGGTCAACATATGGCTCAAGGAAATTTGAAGGAGATCAATACCATTGTGACACAAAGTGGTAAGTCCTTACACATTCCAACAATGGCTAAGCCAAAGGATATTGAAAAGGAACAAAGCAATGATAGTACTGAGTTGCCCAAGGAAGTTGAGGTAATCAAGAGCCCAGTTAAAGTACCATTTCCTCAAGCTTTAAAATCTGGTATGTGAACTTTGGATTCTAGCAATGAAATTTTGGAAAACCTCAGGCAAGTAATGAGCAATCTTCCTCTTTTGCATATTATAAAACAAGTTCCTACTTATGCAAAAATTTTTAAAGATTTGTGTACAGTTAAGAGGAAGCACCATGTTAAGAAGACAACATTTTTGACAGAACAAGTTAGTGGTCTAATTGAGCAGCGAATTCCTCCTAAGTACAAAGATCCTGGTTGTCCAACCATTACATGCAATATTGGGAATCATGAGTCTGAGCAAGCCTTGCTAGATTTAGGAGCCAATGTAAATTTGATGTCTTATTCAATTTATTTGTAGTCAGGGTTGGGAGAAATCAAACCCACTCCTGTGGTATTATAACTAGCTGACCGTTCATTCAAAGTGCCATGGGATGTGGTGGGGGATGTTTTGATTCAAATTGATAAATTTTATTATCCTGCTGATTTCTTCATTCTTGACACCAGTTCTGTTGTTAATTCTAGTTCTAAAATTCCTCTGAGTTTAGGTAGACCTTTTCTTGCTACTGCTAATGCTCTTATTAAATGCAGGAACGGTCTAATGAAACCCTCTTTTGGAAATATGATTCTTGAGGAGAATATTTCTCATATTGGAAAACAAACAATAGAAGATGATGAGTGTCACCAAACGTACATGATTGACGTACTCATAGACAAGAGAGTTCACACAGCTCATAATTCTGACCCCCTTGAATACTTCCTTATTAACTTTGAATTAGATACTATTAGTGATTCATATGATGTTGTTGATGTTTGTGTTGTTTTTCATGAAACTTAGGATCATGACACACAGGCTTGGCATCCAAAAATTGAAGAGTTTCCCAAGAAAAGTGAAAGATTCTTTCAAGTTCGGAGGCACCAAAAGTCGAATTGAAACATTTGCCTAAAAGTTTAAAATATGCTTTCCTTGGTCCAGGTGATATTTTTCCTATCATTATCTCATATGAATTGTCTGAATCTCAAGGTAAGCAGTTGCTTTGCACTTTAAATGAGCATAAGTCAGCTATAAGTTGGAGCATTGCTGATGTCAAAGGTGTTAGCCCCCTAGTCTATTCTCAAAAAATTAGTTTAGAGGAAAGAGCTAACTCTCATAGAGACCCACAACGCAGACTTAGTCCCACCATGAAAGATGTGGTGAAGAATGAAGTGTTAAAACTGTTAGATGCAGGGATTATATATCCTGTTGCTGACAGTAAATGGGTTAGTCCTACGCAGGTTGTCCCCAAGAAGTCAGGTGTTACTATGGTGAAAAATAAAATGGTAGAGCTAGTACCTACAAAGCTTGTGACTGGATGGTGGATGTGTATTGATTAAAGAAAATTAAATGTTGCCATCCAAAAAGACCATTTCCCCCTCCCTTTTATTGATCAAATCCTTCAGCGAGTTGCTGGTCACCCTTTTTACTTCTTTTGGATGGTTACTCTGGTTACTATCAAATTGAAATTGCATTCGAAGACCATGATAAAACCGCCTTCACTTGCCCTTTTGGTATGTATGCTTTCCGTAAAATGTCATTTGGATTGTATAATGCACCTGATACTTTTCAACGCTGCATGATGAGCATATTTAATTACATAGTTGAAAATTTTATGAAAGTTTTTATGGATGATTTAACTATTTTTGGAGACTCTTTGACACTTATTTGATAAATCTGAAGAGAGTCCTTGTTTGATGTGAAGAGAAACACCTTGTGCTCAATTGGGAAAAGTGACATTTCATGGTATCCTCAGGTATTGTATTAGGTCATGTTGTTTCTTTTAAGGTTATAGGGGTTGACCAATCCAAGATTGAGTTAATCTCAAAACTTCCAACTCCAAAAACTGTTAAAGAGGTAAGATCCTTCCTTGGTCATCTAGTTTTTATAGAAGGTTTATACAACATTTTTTTATGGTCTCACAACCTTTTTGTAGCCTTCTTGTTAAGGATGCACCATTTGAGTGGATAGATGCTTGTCAAGATGCGTTTAAAATGCTAATTGATAGATTAACATCCACACCTATTATGCAACCACCTAATTGGAGTCTTCCTTTTGAAATCATGTGTGACTCAAGTGACTATGCAGTAGGAGTGGTACTTGGACAGCGGAAGGAGGGAAAACCTTATGTTATTTACTGTGCTGGTAGAACTCTGAACACCGCTTAAATGAATTACTCTACCACTGAGAAAGATTTCTAGCTGTAGTATTTGCATTAGATAAATTTCGTGCTTCTTTGATTGGATCACCTATCACTGTATTTACAAATCATGTCACTCTTAAATACCTTCTCTCCAAGAAGGATGCTAAAGCGCGACTAATCCGGTGGGTTTATTTTGATTTCGTAGGAGTTCAATCTCACAATTAAGGACAAGAAGGGTGTTGAGAATGTGGTGGCTGACCACCTTTCTAGGTTGATGTTCGAAGATACCAGCACTACTTCACCTCTTCCAGATGAATAGTAGTTTGCTATCATTTGCCTACCATGGTTTGCCCATATTGTGAACTATTTGGCTGTAGGCGAGATTCCTTCTATTTGGAGTGCATAGGACAAATGTAAGTTTTTTGTTGAGGTATGTAATTTTTATTGGGATCATCCTTACTTATTTAAATATTTCCCTGACCAAATAATGAGACGTTGTGTTCCTGACGATGAGATTGTAAATGTTCTTAACTTCTGTCATTCACATGCATGTGGAGGCCACTTTTATATCAAAAAGACTGCTACAAAAATTTTGCAATGTGGATTTTATTGGCCTACCTTGTTTAGGGACACAAACAATTTTTGCCGTTCATGTGAGAGATGCCAAAAGCTAGGTGCCTTGTTCCGTCGTAATATGATGCCTCTAAACTCAATTTTGACTATTGAAATATTTGATTGTTGGGGTATAGATTTTATGGGACCAGTCCCTCTTTCTCTTGGCTACCTTTATATTATTTTGGCTATTGACTATGTGTCTAAGTTGGTTGAAGCTATACCATGCAGAAGCAAGGATCATACTACTGTGGTGAAATTTTTTAAAGAAAATATTTTATTTCGGTTTGGTATTCCACGAGTGATCATTAGTGATCAAGGCACCCATTTTTGTAACCGTTCTTTTGAAGCTTTGATGCATAGGTATGGTGTGGTACACAAGGTTTCTACAACATACCACCCACAGACCAATGGACAAGCAGAGCTTGCAAACAAGGAAATCAAGCAGATTTTGGAGAAAACAGTTAACCCTAATCGCAATGATTGGTCCTTACGCCTATTCGACGCACTTTAGGCATACTGTACAGCTTTTAAATCTCCCCTTATCGACTTGTTTTTGGCAAGCCTTGTCATTTACCTGCAGAACTAGAACATAAGGCTTATTGGGCTATCAAGGCCTTTAACATTGATTTAAGTGTTGCAGGTAAGCAAAGAAAACTTCAATTGGCAGAGTTGGAAGAGTTGAGGAACGATGCCTATGACAACTCTAGAATCTATGAGGAGAAGATGAAAGCTTTCCATGATAAATGTATTGTGAGAAAACAGTTTGAGCCTCACCAGCAGGTTAACTTATATGATTCTAGGCTGCATCTCCATCCAGGTAAGCTACGGTCTAGGTGGACCGGTCCCTTTTTTCATGAAACATGTTTGTGAGAATGGAGTTGTAAAGGTTGAAGATCCAAAGGATGGGCATGTATTTAAGGTCAATAGATAGCATTTGAAGCCACTTGTGGAGCGTTTGAATCCTGCAAAGGAGAACACTCTTCTTGCAGACCCTGTTTATGAGACTTAGTACTGCTGCATGCACCTTTGTAGTTAGTTAGCTTCTCTATGTTTCTTTATTTTTATTTTTGTTCTATTTTTGTTTTTTTTTCTTTCTTTGTTCTATCTTTGTTTTTGCAGTAATGAGTTTCTTGAGTTGTTTCAAAATTGTCCTTCACTTCCCAAGTGATACCTTTCTCACTTCATCTCTATGCCCTTGTGCTTCCTATTTTTGTCATTGAGGACAATGTCAGCTTTTGGTTGTGGGGTGGAACTAGGTGAGTATCGGGCGATCCGGACTGGAAAAACCGACTGGACCGACCAATTCAGTCTAGACCAGACTAGGTTTGGTCCCAGTCAGTCTCGATCCGAATTTTATAGGATCGTGTTCATTCAGTCCAATCCACGGTCCATGAGTTTTTCGGACCGGACCGAATGTAAATAATATATATTTTTTATAATTTATATATATAATTAATTATATAATTTCATCTAACATAATCCTATCACTAACTAATATATAATTATACTATATTATAATTATAAATTAAGTATAGACTATAGTTATACAGTTATACTTATACTAATATTACTAATATATAGCTATATTATATTACTAATAGTCTAATACTTTATACTAATACTATTATATAGTTATACTAATCATGATTCACAATAACTAATCACTATAAGTCTATAACTATATATATTTACTATTTAGTATCAATGTATTAATATATTCTTTAATGTATTACTAATACTATTAAGTATTAAGAGTTATAGTATAAATTATAATATATGTATAATTTATAAATTTATAAGAGTATGTATAATTAAATATTTTATGCTTATTTGTAGTAGTATGTTAAGTATGTATTTTTCTCAATTATGGATGTAATATATATAGATAATTAAATTATTTATGCTTATTGCTTCATATACAAAATGTTAAAAGTTGTATATGGCTCAATGGCTTATTATGCATTAACATACTTTAACTTAGTAATAAAGTAATAATTAACATCTTCAATATAATTATAACTAAACTAAATCACTATAGTCTATAACTATAATTATAAATTATAACTAAATCACTACAAGTCTATAAGTCTACTGTCTATATATAGTATTAAATTATTAATATCACTATGAGTCTATGAGACTATGACCATATATTATTATATAGTATTAATATCACTATTAAATTATTAATATAGTATATAGTAATAATAGTATTAGTAATAATAGTATTAGTAATAATTTATATCAATGTATTATTATAGAATATATAGTATTAGTATCACTATATCATTATAATATATATATATACACACACACTATAAGTCTATATGTAGTAGTAACAGTAACACTATAGTATATAATAGTATAATATATAGTATTAGTATATATTAATATATCGTAAGAGTTTTTTGTAATTTGTAATAACTTTTGTATTATTATTATTATTATTATTATTTGGTTTTTCTAGTTTTTGTATATAGATTAGTTTTCTTTTATCAATGTATTTTTCAAGATCAAGTTTTTTTCAGTATTTTTTGCTAAAAACTGTACAAAATTTGAAGTAGTCCGAAAATAATTGAAATTAGGCAAATAAAAAAGCAAACCAAATTTAGATGGGCCCATTTGGGACATGTCCAAACCAAATGGACCAGACCGGACTGAAATGGACCGAACCGGACCGATCCTATACATACTCAGTTCAGTCCAAGGTGGAAATCCCTGGATCGAATAGGTCCGATCTGGTCCATAAAATCGCCTAAGACCAGACCAGACCAGACCAATATCACCCCTAGGTGGAACATACCCAAGTGTATAATTTTCGTATGACTAGAACCAGCTTGGATATACAGTTCAGATAAGATGAGATGAGATGTTTTGAATAGTAGTTGAATAAAATATTGATAGAATATATTTTTTAGTATTATTTTTATGTTGGGATTTGAAAAAGTTGAATTATTTATTATATTTTTGTATGAAAATTTGAAAAAGTTGTAATGATTGAGATGAGATGAGATAGTGGTTTTGTGTAGACAAACGGGGCCTAAAGCTTTGACATCTAGACTAGATTTCAATGTATACCTTTTCAGTCTATTCTTCTACCTTAGTTCTCTATTGAGATACTCTCATAATTCTCTTTGAGCACAAACTAAGCCTTCATGGTAAGATGGATGTTAAACATGTACAATTACCGAACACCCTTGAACATTAGTTACAACTTCCACACGAGTGACTATGAGAGATATTCCTTGAGTGAAGTTCATTGACTTATAGCATGTTCTCCCTTTTGACTTGTTTAATTATTGAGAATGTCATTACATGGTTTGTGGCATGTTAGTTGATTATAATTAGGAGATGATGAAGGTTAATTTAGGATGAACATTTGAGCTTTTCAAGCTATCCCATGTTTTATCCATTAGAAACCATTTTCAGCCTAAATAAAAACAAAAAATTAGCATTTCTTTCGTAAACTCATGTTTCTCTCACCCCCTCCACATTGGAGTTGAGCCTAAATTATTATATCTTTCATATATTTTACCTTTAAAGTATGTGCCAGGGATGTTAAATGTTGATCTGAAAAATAAAAGGAAACCAAGGAAATGGATGTACTGTGGTGGTTTGTTATTGGTGCTAGTAGGTTCGTTAAAAGGGATTCCATGATTCAATGTAAAAATATATATATATAGAAAAAAAAAGTTACAATAAGTTGAGGGAGTTGTGCTTAATGTATTATCATGTGAAGACCTCTGGCATGTATATATAAGGTCTTGTGAATTCTTTTATCTTCCATTGTTTTCTTTAACCTAACCTTAGCCTCATACAACCTTTGATTGTTGACATTTTTTATCCTAAGTGGATTTGTTGTAAGAGTTGTTGAATTCTCAATAATTAACATTTCAATTGTGGAGATCTATGTCTGTTTGTCATTTTGCCTATATACACTTATACCACCTATACATTTGAGTGAGTAGCCGTATTCTGTTGTTGAATATGAGAGTGGCGGAGTTAATGCTTTTGTTGAGGGTGTGCTCAAAGTTGTATGTGTTTGGGTTGTTGGTAAGATGGCTATGGCTTAGCACGTGTGCACACACAAATTTTGAGAGTTTTTTCGATAGACAAACCTTGGTAGCACTACAGATCTCTTATGAATATGTTGCTTGATATGTCTAGATATTACTAACTTATTTATGTGGAAATTTTACATTTCGGGTTGGGGATATTTTTCTTTCCGCTACCAATAAGCTAGTTAGGGGGTGTGATGAGTGCACAAAAGTCTACTTGAACATTGCTTTTACGAGTCTAATTGCTAGATTATATGTGTTATTTGGGCATTTTGATTATGTTTTTTCAATTTAAACGTTAATTCCATAGTGCCCAAGTTTTGATTCAATGTCTAATGATTTTATCGCTGGAATGAATCTAAAAATGATTAAGCTAAAGTCTGGCTTGACAATTAATGAAAAATATTCGGAATCCACAGCTTCTTTAAGTATCCATCAATATTATGGTCATATCTTGTCCGTCCAATTTTCGATTGAGGCAATTCAATATGCATTGGAAAGTCAATTGCCTTGGAATGCTAACTTAATGGGTTACATTTGTTCTGGAAATATAAAATTTCTAGTTCGGCCGTTTACTAAGCGAAAAAGGGCCCGCAATCTGCACATGGAAATCTGGAGTATTACCTACCCGAGTTTGCATGTGATTTTCTTTCCTTATTTGAATGGCTCGTGAAAAGTGAGGAAAATAAAGAGCAAGGGAGCAAAAAAGGAGGATCCCTTCTTGTTTTGGTATAGAGGGTGCTAGGGTTTCAAGAAATTCATCTTCCAGAAAAAGAATCCTTGTTTCGAATGGAGAGTTAATTCCTTGGTGAAACTAGAGATGAACTTACTTAAATGATGATGATTTCAATTCTATTAGATTTATGTATTAAACTTTCTTGCTGATACAATTCTTGTTTATCATCTATTATTAGTCCTTCTTGTACTTGGATAATTTTATAACCAATGCTTTTCATAAATTCAGTATGCTTTCTCTATGGGATTGTTGAGGTGTTTATGTTCTTGGTTTGGTTGTCAATCTTATTGGTGTGATTCTTTGCTGCAATATTGCTATTGAGTATATTGTTGTCTTTGAATCTAAGTCTAATAGGATAGCAATCCGTGCTTTCAAAAGAAGAATGGTTTTCAAGAATTACATTTGAACAAATTGGTTATGAAGATATATTTTCCGATTAGAGAGGCTGGTGCTATGATCTCTAATTGAGTACTCAATGAATCTGCTATGAATAGAATTATCAAGTTCAAGGGATAGTCTCTTTTAGTGTTTCTACCATCTCCTTATGGAATAGACACCCCAAACTATATTGCGACAGCCGCATTTTTTTTAGGCATAACAAACCGTCTAGGATCATACCGGCTTAAAGACAACGAGGGAAGAGAGTTACACCACCTGTGGAATGCTGAGCACCTAAAAAGGTTCTATCCTTAGAAAGTTTACTTCCTTATGCATTTATTTCAAAGACAATCTTTGTGTTTTGCTTTTAGGAATGCATATGTTTTTCAAAACTCAAGGCAATAAAAGGGAGTAAGTATTTAATCCATTACCAACCAAAATGGGCTTGGAGGTCAAAAGACCCCATAACCCACTCTCCAAGTTAGCCACTAAAAATCGAGTTATATACTCGCGGTGCAACCGAAACGGGTGTGGAAGTTAAAAAACTCCACGATCACACTCCAAGTTAGCCACTGAAGGTCGAGTTACATACTCGCGATGCAACCAAAACAGGCGTAGAGGTCAAAAGACCCCATGACCATCTCAACAACTAGCCACCAAAGATCAAGTGGCACACTCCTAGGGCAATCAACAAAGGCGTGGAGGTCAAAAGACCCCACTGCTTCCAAACAAGCATCCACCAAGCTCGAGTACAAAGACAGGCCTAAGGGCGTGGGAGCCAAAAGAGCCCACAACCAGCTATGGACTAGCCACCTCGACCAGAGATCATCTACAATAGATATCTGCATAAACAAACCAAACTACCAAGGGGCAAAAATAGAAGTACATGAAGTAACAAAGCAGTATAACCATACATAATGAACCCAAAAATCGCATACAAAAGGTAAGGCCAATTTGAGGGCCACAAGGGAGAACAAAAAGTGTTTAAGAAAAACATCCAAAAGTCATAGAAGCCCAAAACAGGGACCCAACGGTCCTAAAAAAAAAACAAAAAAATAAAAAAATACTCTAGAGGCGGGGGACACGGGAAGGCGTTAGACATCATGTCCTAACCCATAGAATTTGCATATTGGCAAGAAATAGCATCTGGCTTGAAGTCCTCCAAGTTTAAACTCCTCAAGACAGTCTGAAGGTTGGCCAACAAGTGCATCTTTAGGTGCACCAATCCTGCCCCATACCCATATCTGAAGGCCTTGTCTCAGACGACCCTAGCGACGAATAGCTGAGGGTGTAGGCGAACAATCTCATTGTTCACAGGAATCAACTGGGACTCTGACCTCCTCCATGCCTCCCGCACCTCCTTCACTTGCATGACCAGTTTAGTCACACTCCCCAATGTTTGATGTTGAAGGGCGTTCACTGCCTCGCGCTCCTTTTTATATTTATCATATTTGGCCTCCGCCTGAGCCAACTCCCCTTCTAGTTTGGATATTTTAGTATCTTTCTCATGGCGCTCCTTCCAGAATGCCTCTTTCCTTTGGGCCAACTCCTTGGCCACTTTTTCGCGTTTCTCTTCAGTAGAAGTCAAGGTTGCAACCGCCTCTTTACACTTTCTATCGACATTCACTTGGGATTGCTCAAAGGAGTCTAGTGCCCCCCTAAGGTGCAGCAACTCTACCCTAGTTGTAGCCTTCTCCATTTCCGCCATATGCAGGGTGAAACTGTCACGGGCATGAAGACTCTCAACACGAAGGAGCTCGGAACTTAGGCTATATGACTCCTCACAAAGAGAGTCGAGATCAGCCTCCAGGGATTGAACATCACCATCAGACTGCTCTAGGCAGCATTGCAAATAGTCCCTCTCAGCTTTAAGGCGGTCATTCTCTTTCTTTGCCAAATAAGAGAACTTCCAGCGCTCGTGAACCTCTATCTCCATGCAAACCCTTTCATCCATGATCCAAGAGGCCAAAGCCTCCACATTCTACACAAACACAAAGAGTTGGTTAACATTTAGACAACACAAAAGAAACCAGCGCCCACATACAAAAAGCAATGGAAAAAAGCCTTACCAGAAATAACATTCTCTTCAGGTACTTAGCCATCTCCACAACTGCCTTCAATGGGGGTGGAGTGCAACGAGGGCTAGCATCCTCTACCCAGTTGGCATCTCTCATCTCAATAGCTTTAGCCCATGTTGGCCGCCCCAAACTCAGGTCTGAGGCTATTGTGGCCTCAGGATTGGGCGCAGATGGGCCATCTTCAACTTAGGCACCAACCTACTCACCTACTGGCTCTTCTTGATGGGCGCCAACCCGCTCACCCGCTTGACCTTCACATTGGGCACCTACCTCCACACCCATCCGCTCTTCAAAGACACTGTTGCCAAGAGCCTCCCGATCGCCTAACAAGATCCCACCCTCGCGAGGGTGGTGCTCCCATCCCTACCAAATGACGAAGGAGTTGGTGAGGGAATGGACATCCTGTCTTGGTCTATAGGAGGGGTTTTGTCGCCTAAAGTAGTAGTAGGGAGAGAGTGCGTGGAAGAATCCTGCTTGCCACGAGAGATAGCATTGCCGCCTTCAGCTCTGGTCAGAGCACCACAAGCAATAGGGGCAGAAACATTAAACACCCATTCCCCAGACTCGCACAAGGCAAATGTGGCGTCTATATCACTCAAATCACTCCCGCCATAAGATGTAGGGTCAACAACAAGAACAACAGGGAATTCAAAAGATGTATCAATGAAATCACCCCCCGAAGGGAGTCCAAAGTCATAAGCCAACGAGAGGTCTTCGATAGCTTGCTTCATCAAGGTGCCCAGGTTATCAAGACCAGGGCTCACAGAGGGGGAGGTCCTAACAGGGGAAGCCGCCAGCGTGGCCTCCCCAAGAACCGCATCTACATTTTCCTCCTGCACCACCTTCACAAGGGAACTAGGAACATCGCTAGACTTCGTGCCCTCAATTTAAGCTTAGCCCTCCTGACATGGGCGCTGCTGGGCACCGTCAAAAACCTATCAATGCTGGGGGGAGAAAGAAGATCATCCGACCACAGACCGTCACGGTCGTGGTCCTTAGCCCATTCACGGACAAGGTCCACACGATTATGTTGACTATCAGTCAGCTCCAATAACAAACACTTATCCTCGGGGACATGCCCCCAATTGGCAAAAATAAGGTAATCCCTTATGTACATCTCATCGGTAGGATATTCCCAGCCATTACCAAAGATAGAGAAAAACTTACTATTTCATTGTTTGGCATTGGAATAACGCCCCTCAAATGCCACCAGGTGTTGCCCACGAATACAGAAACTGCAGATATTTCCCAACAGAGACACCACACCATAGAATGAAATAAATTCCTTCGCCGTGAGGTTTGGGTGCTTCTCCCCTAGAGGCTCCAATACACGGTGGAAAACTACATAGGTGCACATCCACATGCGCCACACCTAACTATGGATTTAGGCAAGAGAAAGCTTCAAGAAGTGTAAAACGTCATGTATGGGGCAAATGAAAGGGAGACACAACCCATTGACTAAGGCACAAACTGTTAGAGCCACGTCCTCACCATAACCTTCGTTGTCGACGCACCACCCTTCCAGAATGTTCATGTCCACTGACTCGTAGATACGAAAAGACTCCCTCAGTTCAACAAGGTCCTTCACATCAAGGATTGAATGCCATGAGTACCCATCGAAAGAAGCGGGGTACCGGGCAAGGGAAGATTATGCCTTTGATTTGGAGGAAATCTTGGATGAACCACGACCAGCCATTATGAATTTCTTGAAAGCGATGAGGAAGATGGAAGAACAGAGAAATGTGAGGAAGATAGAGAGAACAAAGAAATGCGAAGAAAGGGCAAAGAGAGGAAGCATGGGAAGAAGTAAATGTGTGGGCAAAACCTAGGAAGGTAATCATGAGGGTTCTTGGGAATTCGAGAGGTTGGTTGTGCCTACAGTTACCATGTCTTTTGAAAATCATAAATTAGCGGGAACATTTATGGCTAACGTAAGCCACATCTTTCTCAAGAAGAAAGGGTGAAGGCTCGAGCACGCCACCTAGCATGGACCATAGCCAAAAAAGGAAAAAGTACAAATGAACGCCTACAAACTAGTAGGGTAAGCAATGGGTAAAAGGAAAAATAATAATAACTCAAAAATTTTAATTTCCCATGTAGGAAATTAGTGGGGTAACTGGAAAGAATATTTGGATCCCCTATTTGTCCTGGCCCACGACTGGAAAGTAGGCCCAAAACCTTTAGCCTAAGGACCAAGAGGATCACGTCTAGAAAGCCCAAGGAGCGTAACCGCATAGCAGATAACTATTACGATGTTGAACATTGATCCACAAGTGGAGATAATTATCCAAAGGAAGATAACCCATAAGAAACAAGAGCTATCTTCCTCCCAATCAGGAAGAGATCAGAGTCAGTGATCATCTTGACACGTCCAAATCCTTCTATAAATAACCTCGAGACGTAACAAACATTTTCATCTTCATTTTACATACACTTATCTCTATATTATTACTGATTTAAGTATCAGAGTTTACACAAGGCGACCAGCGCCGCCTCTCATCACTGCAGTTTATCCGTACGGTTGGTGATGTGAAACACGTCCTTTACAATATTTTTCATAAAACTATACTATTATTATAAAATTTGTTTTCCTTTTCTTTTAAAAGATTCTAATTTATTTTCTTAAAAAAATTAAGATTCGCACATGTTAATTTGTAATTAGCCATGTGTTTAGTCAAAACATTGATAGAAGGAAAAAATAACAAGAAGTTTTATTTCTAGTTAACTCATACTATAGGGGCTAAACCTAGTGAGGTGTAAGCTGGGAGTGTATCAGCAGGTTTACTTTTAACTTTCTGAAAGAAAAACTTGCTTTTTTTTTTTTTTTTATGTTTTCTATTTTAAAACTTGGATGTTTGGACTTATTATGTCAATTTAATTAGTTTATGCTTGAAAAGTTTTATTCATCATCCCACACACCACACTTTTTTTTATTCTTTTTATTTTTTTCTCTTACCAAATGTGTGGTATATGGATGATGAGTAGAAGAATTCAATAACTTTAAGAAGAATAAAACCAAACAATTAAAAAAAAATGTAATGTGTGGGGATGATGAGTAGCAAAGCTCTTTATGCTTTTCTTGTTTCTCCTATATGTCTATCATTCTCGTGACATGTCACATCAACATTTTTATTAAAGAATTAATGAAACTGTTTACATGTGGATTCTCTTCTTCCTTTTTCCCTGAATCTCCTTCATTCTCTCTTTAGCCTCTAAGTTGTCTTCATCGTCGTTGCCATTGCCATTGTCATAAACAATTCTCTCAAGTGCCATCTTCCATTTTTCACTCTCAGCGGTAAGAATCTCAATGGAGTTATGACTATTTTGGATGAAATTTTTGAAGAAATTTTTTAATTTCGATGGAGCATGAGATTTTTTTTGAATGGAGGATGGGATTAGTTAAGTCTTGTGACTCTATGAATTTGGTTTTGTATGATGGAATGAAGTTAGGGTTTTAGAAATCTAACTTGGGGATGAAATCTAAAATCCTATTTCGAATTCATCCCCAAATAAGGAAAAAATCATCTCCATCATGTTAGGACTTTTTACAAAATTAGATAGTCGTGACCCCAATCACGCACAAGAAAAATGTTATTATTGTTGTGTTGTTTATAATTGTCTCTATGAACGACATCACACTTTCAAGTTGAAAAATCATTTAGAAGAATAGTGCAGAATAGTCCTAGTAAGACGTTGAGTACTTGAAAAAAATCAATATAGGTTGTAGATTTGGACTTAAAAGGATGGTGGATGGGAGTAGATGAAGTAATACATTGAAGGAGTTTGTAAAATTTGACCCGAAGAAGTGTAGAAGGATTTTAGCTTGTGTGATCGTAATTGACGAGCTACCATTTCAATTTGCGGAGGGAGAAGGGTTCCAAGCCTACTCTAAGGACTTGGAACTTAGGTTTAACATTCATTCTCGCCACATGATGGTGAAGATGTTCTTAAAATATATGGGCTGGAGAAGAATTTGTTAAAATATTTACTGAAAGGTCAAATAGTTTGCCTCACCACTTACACATGATCATTGGTCCAAATTTTGAACTACATGTGTTTAACTGATCATTTTGTAGATAGTGATTGGAGGTTACACAAAAAGACTCTTCAGTTTTATTTAATTGACAATCACAAAGGTAACAAACACCATTGGGAAGGTGGTGGAGTCCAGAATAAAGGAGTAGGGTTTGGAGTGAGTAGGACAATAACAACAAATAATGCCTGGTCTAATGATACTGCACTTAAGTATTCGAAGAATAGGGTTAATGAGGAAAATATGTCCATATTGGGTGGTGAGTTTTTCCATGTTTGATGTTGTGCACACCATCAATCTTATTGTGATTGATGGTTTGAAAGATGTTCATGAGTCAGTTGTAAGAGTAAGAAATGCAGTGGGGCTTGTGAGATCTGCACCGACTAGCTTGAGAAATTCAAGGCCTTTGTACATGTTGTGGGTCTTGAATGTAAGAAAATATTGTGTCTTGATGTTCATACAAAATGGAACTCAACCTTTTTTATGTTGAAAACGGCCAAACAATATGGAAAGGCCTTTGATGCCATGGGAGATGTGGACCTACAATATGTTCGTTACATGCAATATGCCATGGGAGATTGAGGCAGACCAAAGATGTGGATTGGGGGAATATCCGAGTCTTTGTAGAATTCTTGAGGCTTTTTTATGGTGTCACAAGCATCATTTCTTGTTCTTTATATGTACATCAAATGAATATTACCAACAAGTTTTTCAGGTAAAGTAGAAATTAGATGAAATGTGTGAAAGTATTAATCCTACTTTACGTATTATGACATTGAACATGAGGCTCAAGTATGAGAAAATTTGAAAGATTTGAGTAGGATTAACATTTTGCTATATATTGTTATTGTTCTTGACCTGTAGTACAAAATTGATGAAATGGTGTATGGGTTGGAAAATATTAGCAGGAATGGATGGGGCAGATCAACTTATGTTAAAGGTTAAAGACACCATCAGTAGGTTGTATGATGAGTTGGCTGCATTCATGGTGTAATATAGGGGTTTCACCTAGGGGTGATAAATGGTTGGTTTGGATTGGAGAAACCGATCAAACATGTCATTTCGATTCGGACCAGACTAAATCGAGACTGAGACCGATCGGTCTCGATCCATGTTTTAGAGGACCGAAAAGTTTCAATCTGGTCCTGGTCTAAGATTTTCCACCCTGAATTAGACCGAATGAAAAATAAAAATAAAAATATATTATATATATATTATATATATATTATTTATATAATAACTGTACAATTTATTATGTAATTTTCATCTAACCTATCACCATTAATAATATAAAATTTTAAATATGTTATTAACACTTGTTAATATTCTATCAATTAACTAATATATAATATTGATTAGCTAATTATATTGTAATTATATAAATTAATAATGTAATTTTTATCTAATTTATTATCATTGACCATACTTGATTTTAATTTAGTATTTTCAATAATTTTTTTTATTAATTGTTTTTTTTAAATAAAAAAATAATTCGGCTGGACCGAATGGACCTATAGCTATCGGTCCGGTCCGGTCCAATCCCTCTGGGTGCTCGGTTCAGTTCGATCTGAAAAAATGATGGATCGAAAATGGCATCACTATCCACCGCATCGCCTCCTCCTGAAGCTGATAAGCAGAAAAAGTGTAAGTGGGATATGAGGTTTGACGATACATGAGCTTTGGAAGAGTTTAAACGGTCAATTGGACTTGGAAAGATATTTGTCGGCAAAGTTACCCTCACATGTCGAGAAATTTGATATTTTAGGTTGGTGGAATACAAATATCATCAAGTATCTTGTTTTTTGAGAGATTGCTAGCAGTATTTTGATCATCCATATTCTATCAGTCTCAGAATCCGCATATAGTTCCAAAGGTGCATATTAGATCAATTTAAGAGTTTGTTGTTTTCTAACACAGTGGAAGCTTTATTACATTCATAATTCGATTAAAAAATAGTCAATTCAAGATTTAGGAGGTGGAGACTTTTTGCAGAGAGCTACGAATAGGAGGATGTTGATTGGAAGCACTAGCTTATATAGATTGTTTTATATTTATTGGACAAAATTTTGATTTCAATTGTTGTAGCGACAAGTTCGGAAAAAAAGACAATCTCAATCTACTTCAATCACATATTAATGTTTTGATACACTATTGGCTTGTTAATTTATTTTTTTTATAATTTGTACTTATTATTTTTTCCTAATTGAAGATCTTTTCTTTTTGAGATATCATATGCTCATTTTCATCCTCTTTTTTTTTTTCAGATTTTATTAAACACTATAGTTAAAGGGACTAAATTTGTCAAATGGATTTGTTACAAGCATTTCCTTGAGCACTAAATGGCGGGGTGGCTGGCTGCTTGGCTGCTGGGGGCGGGTAGCAGGACTAGTTACAAGCATTTCTAAGAAAATAAACAAGAATAAATATCCCAAACAAGTATTTGTAGTTCTTTTATTTCCCCCACGATATTGGATAAACGTCACCTCTCTAACCATTAGTAAAGCCTTTTAGTTTTATTAATGCATATGATGTTTCTACACAATTCATGCCTTTCAAATTTCAACCAATGTTATCAAATTTTAGAGAAAGTTAAAGAACTTATAAATGAACTCTTGATCGATAGCTCAAAAAAAAAAAAAAAAAAAAAAAAAAAAGAACTCTTGATGGATAAAATTACTTTGTCGCAATACAGAAAGCTTTTTTCTTTTTCCTTTTTTCTTTTTTTTTCATCAATTACAAAATAAGGTAAGAAAAGTAGGAAGGGAAAATACCAATACCAAGTTTCAAAAATCATGGTGCTAACATTGACACTCTTAAAAGTTACTGTTCATTACATAATAGTTTAAAGTGCTCAACTATTTAAGAACTTTACCTATTCTTCACTAATTATGCTACCAAAACCTCCTCTCCAAAGATTGCCGTATATCTTATGAACGTACCATCAAATACAGCATTTTACTCAAAAGTTAACCCTAGATTTGAAAATGGCAGCTTGCAATGGAAAGAAACCCTTTCATGAAAACATATAATTAAAATACAGCAAACTCATGGAGAAGATAGATGAAAAAGAAAATAGCTATGAGGTTTCTTCAGAAGCAGTTACCATCGATGCCAAGTCCAGCTCTTCATCGGAGTCAATAACATCTTCATAGTCATAATAGGCATTCGCCTGCATTAGATCATATATTCAGATCACATTTATTATGTTGAATCAAAAGAGAGCAAGCTAGGAATCAGTACCACTGGGAATAAAATAATTATTCTTACTCATTCATTTAGCTTTAACATGGAATAACACTCGTAATTACTCCATTATATTCATATATTAATTTTCCATATAAACTTGAAAGAGTAAACATTAACAAATACATAACAAAATATACTACAATACAAATATAATATTATATAAGGACAAACTTATATTATACAATACAGATATAATATTACACCTAATCTATTCTAGGTTTTATTCTGCATACCTAAATCTTGACAAAGAAAACAAAAACATTCTGCTATGATAAGGTAAAAACGATCAACCAAATATGTGATAAATGAGCAAAAGTGTCCACTTATGATGGAGCCTTGCTGCTTTCTTTTATCCCTAAATGTCTAGGAAACTTTTGCAGACCCAAAATCATCCTTGTTTTTCCTATTCTATAAATGAGTAATATCCAATACCTGCGGTCGAGGAGAAATTGCTTCAAAGGTATGAAATTTTGGATGATCAAAATTAGGGGCTTCCAGAACAATGTATGCCCCCTTATTTTTGTACCTCTTCTCTGTTGCCTGCATGGTATACAAGACAAATTTGGGACAGATTACAAATGCTGTAGCAAACAATCTGAAAGATTTAAATTGTGTTATTGCGAACATTCTGTAATGATGGCATAAACCATTCTTCCTTATTACGATTCCAGTCGACCTAAAGACAAAACTAGTGAGTTGGAATTCCTTCATGCCAACTTTTAAACAAAACCAAGAAATTTAGGAATCATTCGGGAAAATTAACCAATCATAGCTGATCTGACAGGCATAAGACCATGTTTGTTGAACTCCCTTTCTCCCTTATTAAAGATAATAATATTTTCTCATTATTTACCTTCTCCATTAATGAAGATAGTACCCACTAAACAGTTGGAGACTCCCTTTCACCATTTTGCAAGCTATCAAGATGTACATGCTAGGCAGTGAGATATTTTCTGCCTTGCAAAAAGTGACAATAGCTTTCTATAGTTTATACCAGCAGTTCTGAATGTATTATCAGACAAAGATGTCCATTCACAATGATCAACTAACAATCACATAACAAAGTATTGCTGCATACTGATATTGTAGTTGCCTATTTAAGGAAGCCCAAAAGATAAAAATATTCAGCACAAATTCGATCTTAAACCTTTTATTTTTTATAAGAGATAAATATTATTGATATGAATGAAATAGGCATAGCCCCTGTACACAAGAAGTATACAGAAGAACACCTAAATACATTCTAAGAGCAATAAATTAAAGACAAGAAATCATAAACATTGTCTCCATTTAGTACAATAGCGGAAAACCAAAGCAGTAAAGTGTGGAGAAAAAAATTCTTCAGCTCCACCATTGTGCGTTCTTCGATCTTAAACTTTTAAAAGCCGAATAAAGGGGAATAGGAATAAAGCATAATGCAACATGAAATGATAGGAATAGTATCCAACTCAAATTCATAAAGATTTGTATTTGTATGTACAAGTTTATAAAAATAAGACCACAGAATGCAAGAAGGTTTAGAATTCTGAATTTTCATGTAAATGAGTAATTCCATTATATTTAAAGGCACACTCAACTATGAATATTATCGCTGGAAGAATATACTGTTTGCCAAAAGTAATTATTGCTATTGCTAAATATGATTCCCCATTAGGCACCACCCTATACTATAAAATAGCTTAAAATTTCATTCTAACTGCTAGACAATGCATCAAAATGTTTCATTACGAAAAAGAAGTTCGAGAATGCCATATCTTGTGATTATCATTAATTATAAAAAAAAACTCGTGATTATCAAGAAACATAAATATGATGTTCACCAGTTTGCTTTAAACTATATATTCATAGAGGTCGACAATCTACATATGGGCATATATTCACAAGTTTCTGATCCCAGCCGCCATAATAATTGATATAATCAAGGAAAATGAAGACAATGGTTTACTCTCCAAGTAAACAGAAGCCCAAGTGATAAGGAGGTCCTGATCCCCTCCCAACATTTTGATGATTGCACAAGGAAGACTTCCCATATGGAAAACAATTAGCTGTATATGCAATAGCAAAGAAATTTGTAGGTCAACGAAGTTAAAACTTCCACTCAGGCTTCATAAAAAGTTAAAAAAAAAATATTGAAACCATCTTCAAGTAAAGACACTAGAAATGCATATAGATATAAAAGCATGAAATATACACTGGGCAAAAACTAATATAACATTTCGATTCAATATAAACCTGAAATTGTGGGTAGTCTGGAGCACTAAACAGTGTAATCAGTTTCCCAGATTCCACTACATGATCTACGGTATAACCTTCTTCCATTCCTCCAAAGCCAGGCCTTTTTTCTCTTGCATCAGGGCCTTCATGTGATCTGATGATTAACTGGCACAAAAACAATAAATGATGATCCAAATTGTATTTGCACTTTAGATGCCAGTAAGTTCTGGTAAAAGATAACTAACACAGGAAGATAAGTTAACATGAAAACAAAAGCGAGTATAAAGAAAATCTTCAAAAGGTTTGAATTATGGAGTAACAACACCGAAAAAAAAAATCAGCTATTCCATGTTACTCCACTTTCAAAGAACAAGTTTGTTTATTTCAAAGCAATACAGAGCACGAAAACCATTTTGTGTGCATAACCTTCCAATAAAACACCATAACCATTGAAAACAAATAAAAGGAATTGCCAAACAACTTCAGACCAAATGGCATATCCCTTCAGAAAAGAATTAATGGGTGGAGCAAGAAGTTGCAAGGTCAATCTCACAGATACAAGGAAATTTATTTACCAATCTAGATAAGAACATCAAAGAGTTATATTATAGTTTCATTCTTGATTAAATCAAAAGTGGCAAACTGCAGTTCCCTAGATCCGAAGCCATAACAATAATTACTACATGTCGATATAGATAATTAACACGCTAATGAAAAGGGAAAGTGCAAGTCAAGAATATTAATGCTGTTAGGTACTTCTTTGTATTTATTGAAGAAAAATAAAATGATAGATGTTAGAATATACTATTTAGATATATATATATATATATATATATATATAAATAAACAATCAAAATACAACTTGCCCATGATGAGGGATATTACAATGTTAGCCATGTCAGCTTTAGGTTTAAATCAGAATAATGACATCACCTTGAGATTGAACCTTTTGAGGAAGTCTTCAGTGCAATCGGGACCCCACAACAGTCCAATGCCACGCTCATTATTTGGAGAAAGACCGGGTTTCGTTGATGGGTCTGACCATAGCACATCACCAGGAATTAGATTCACGCCTTCCCATGGAGGATCAAGAACTGACCTTCGAGCCTTAGATAATTCTTCCAAAGAACCAAGTGCTAAAGGCTTCGGTTCAGAGTTGAAACTTAATCTACGATTCTTCTTCCCTTTTGATCTCTTGGATGGGGTCATAGAAACACTACGGAAAAGCCCTCCATGAGCGGTATATACACGTCCAGCTATAATAGAAGCCAAAGGAAGCCCTTCAAAGCATCCCAAACATTTCCGATAGACATGCTTACCTTTATCTCCATACTTCGTCAACACTTCCTTCTCAAAGCCATAAACAGAGGTGCAATACTTGGATTCATGATTTCCACGGAGAAGATATACTCTAAGTGGCATAAAGACCTACGCAGAGCATCATCCCATAATATACAATCTGATTAATAACTATATAGTGATACCTTTGAAATAAAAGAAGCACGTTACCTAATTTATGATAAATGCAAGGACAATTCATAGTTGGGAACAGAGTTCGATCCTACAATATCTAACCCATCAAACTAAGGTCAATTCATTGGAGAAAGTCGGCAGTGCACAACCTCTATACACCATACATTGTCCCATACAGTTTTTTATGTTAAAAAAAATCAACAAAAGATTGAAAATCATGCACATTTATTTGCCACTTTATTTCTCAGACGAACCGATTAAATAGTCGAATTATAGAACGCCACCAGAGTACAGCACCAAAAGAACAAAAACCAAAAAATAAGTACATGGAATCCTATAAATCAGAACTATATTACTTTAAACGAATTAAGAATCAGTAAAGGAATTGCGTGAATTTAGGCCTAGTTTGGAATACCTTGATACTATTTATTATTTTATTATTACTCTTTACTTACTTTTTACTACTATTCACTTTTATTCAATATTCGGTCATTACTTTTTATTACTTCTTCACTACTATTAACAGAAAATCTGAAAATACCACACTATCCAATCGTATCCTTAGAAATTACAACTTAGAAGAGGAAGAAATTAGAAGCAGACAACTTGGCAATTATCTGAAAGCATTCAACAAGAGCCACCTGATTTGATACGGAAGTGGAGCTTGGCAAAGATGAGAAATTCAAGCATATTTCAGATACTTGTTAGATAAATAGATATACCTTCATTGCCAATAAAATAAGGAAGGTCTCGAGGCCCCAAGCGCCTCTGTCGACATAATCACCGTTGAAGACGAAGAAGCGATTTTCAGAGGGGAATCCAGCGTCTTGGAGAAGAAAGAGAAGATCATGCAACTGGCCGTGAAGGTCCCCCACGACCACGACGGAGGCAGCAGCGGCGGCGGCAGCGGCACTGGATTCGTGGTCAGGGTCTATTGTGAGGCAGTTGGGCTCCTTGTGGAGGATCTTGGACGCGGTGAGAACCAAAGAGTCAAAGACCGAAACGGGAAGGACGGAGGGAAAATCGGTCGGAGGTAGATCCTTGGACGACCGATCAAAGACGGACATGAGATTCCGGATCCAATCTAGATCCACCTTGCCATCGGAAGGCCACGTTAGTGGTGTCCGTATCGGATTCGTATCGGAGAAATCTCGGCCTCCTTCATCAGGGTTCGCATGTAATAACCACATTTCAACCAGGACAAGTAAATAACAAGGAAATGAAAATCAAACAATTAATGAAATAATAAGGCGCACATTTTCGTTCTTTGACTTTCCAGTTTTTATTCAAACTAACACTGCTTTAATCCATTTTCCCGAGACAACAACATGGCGACAAGATGCCCCAGCTCAGCCAAATCCAGGACCTACACAACTAAATTCCTAGTCACGCCAGTAAACAGTTGATCATACAACATAGGAAAACTAGTTCCCGTATTTTTTTTTCTTTTTTTTTTCAATTTTGTATGAATATAATCTAGCTATAAAATGATGAAAAAGGAAAAAAATGAAGAAAAGTGAAAAGAAATTAAAGAGCATTGGTAGGGGTGGAAGAAAAGACTGAAAAAAAGATCAAATTGATCGGTTTGGTCCCACAATTGATTGAAAATTGATTCGATTTTAGTTTTCATGTTTTTCGACGGACCGAACCAAACATATATATTTTTAATTTTTTACATTATATATATTATATGCTATATATATTATATATTATAAAATTAATATAATATGATGTTTTAATCTTATTATTTATGCTTTCTTGATATAAACTTACTCTTAAACATGAATATTAATATTAAGTTAATAATATGTCATTATTTATCTTTATATATTAAGTTACGTACTTGCATATATAATATGATATAAGTATAAAAACACACTATATATATCAAGGATAAATAAATTTTGGATAAGTACATTTTATACTTTTTTCTTTTTTTGTATAACTTTTTCATTTGGGTAAGAAAACAAATAGCCCAAAACTGAATCACACATGTAAAATCAAACTGAAATTAAAAAAATTGAAAGTTTCGGTTTTCTAGATGAATTGGTTTGTATTGATTATTAGAATTCCAAAATCAATTTAGACTGGTTTAGTTCCAAAATATATCTCGAACCGAACCGAACCGAAGCTGTTACACTCAAAGACATTAGTATGATTTGGTCACTATGCCCATAGTAACCTAGGATATAATTAGAAAAGATAAACAAAACCTTTAAACTATAGTCCAATTTGCAATCGATCCTAAATTATTAATTTTGTCAATCATCGCCTAAATCACCAAAATATACTAACCTTACTCTCTTTTTGTGACACCCAAGCCCTAATCTTTGGGTTAGGGCTAGAAAATAACAACAATAACAATAAAGATTGTTGAGAAGAAATTACCAAATAGGAAAGGCTATTAGGCCACTAAAAAGGAGCACGCGAAACGTCCATGTGTAGGAAGATGAGGAATGGATATTGCTAGGCAAAATGTATCGAGTGGCACTTGCCCATAGCTATTGTGGCCAAGAGAAAGTCTACTCGACTTAATACTCCTACCAACAGAAATAGGGACTATCGAGTTATCTAGTCTAAAGGGACATACCATCCTCTATGTTATACTCCGACGGGAGCCTTCCTCTGTTTGTAGGTAACATTCACTAGAGTTTGGGATTGTTGTTGGGGTTGCAGGATATTGTTCCAACAGTTGGCGGCTTCTGTGTGAACGGAGCTTCTCCTACATAAAGAAATTTATTGTTGAGGCAAGATCCATATGCCAACAACCACACTTTCACATACACTTTAGGATCCAGAAATAGTCATGATGGACAAAAAAATAACCAAAGGAGTGGAGTCACAATTCTCAGAGCTAGAGAAGTAGCTACAAAGGATGATCATGGTTATGGAGCCTCTCCAACAGGAAAAGAAGGGTTTGAAGCAAGGCTTGGAGAAAAAGGTCGTTAGATTAGAAGAGAGTAAGGACTAGGGTTGTGACCATCAATGGGAGGAAAAGCCCTAGAGTGGGACCTAACGGAGAAACGCGAGGAGATGGAGAAGCGAGTAGGAACATCGTTGATTGTGGACAACCTACTTAAATCCATGGATATGATGTACAATAAGAAAATAATGATGTTCCCTCTTCTCCCAAAATCTAAGGTCCCTCAAATCAATCTCTACAATGGGTCCAAGGACCCAGTAGAGCATCTAGTATATTAACCCCTCACTAGAGATGGAATGAGCTACTATATTTCGTTGTACTTTCCCTTTATACATAAAATAATATGAAATTCAACATTCAATGGAAGGGACGTTTCCATTTTCTCATAAGTTCAAAACTCAAAATAAGATATTTGTCAAAATATAATAACTATCCCATTATTTACACATTGAAAATGTAACTATTTACATAGTATGAAGATCCATCTTGTTTACAAAAAGCATGTCTCCTCAAAATACATGATAAAAGTCTATCGTATGCATCAAAAGTTTGACAAAAACTATACAAACTAAAAAATCCCTCAAGAAGACCCAATCCAACATTCCAAAACATCTACCTCTCATTACTGAGTAGTGTTTTGCTTTGAAGCTTAGTTATCATCATTACCTAAACGTTTAAAACATTAAACATAAAAGTGAGTCTAGTACTCAATTAGTAGTTACACCATACTTTTAAAATATCATACATCAGTTATTCCATTTCTTTTGAAAAGCCATAAAAATATAAAGCATTTCAATTAAACATTCCTAAATCTATTTTTACTATTACACCTTGTGTTTTACGGTTAGCAATCTTTTGGACCTAATTCGGCCTATAGCCACGAGTTGGGAATCCCTCAATTAGGATGGCACCATTGGGTGTGTTACGTCCCCAAATTCTGCTTGGAATCGGACGGACTCTGAAGTGTTGAGACATGCAACACAAGGTTACATGCCCATATTCGTGACAATTAAAAATGTAATGAACTTAGCATGCATCTAAACATAATGCAATATTCGTAGAGAATTTATTTTTTTCTTTAAGCAATATGCACTAGATATGATATATCCCAAACATAAAACATATTTCATAAACTAAAGATAATAGATGTTCAAATTACAGTGTAAGTCCAAAAGATATGTAACTATAAGAGTACTAGAGGCAAAGCTCCCTAAGTATATGCAAAAACTAAGGTAACTACTAGGCTATCCATTGAGTAGCTCATGAAACTCGGTAAAGGACGCCTTAATACTATCGATAAAATAGAGCATCGAAGTGATGAACTTCGCGTTGTGCGGTCACTGTCTAGTCAACTGCCTCCAGTCGATCTTCTTGCACGTCTCTTGATCCTAGCACATGATCTACCATTACAGGGGGAATGGTAGTTGAGACTATTAAGTGAGATTTAATTACAAATCTCAATAAGTTAACAAATAACTTAAACTGGCAGATTAAATATGCATGTATGATGGTAAAAATACGAATGTAAAATGTGAACATGAGTAAATTGACGTAACTTGAAAAATATCATGACATGTATTGAAATGACTTGAATTGACATGAAATGAATTGAACTGATGTAAACTTGAAACCGAATGTCACATAACATGACTTGAACTGAACATGAAATAACATGATTGTTTGTTTTTTTTTTTTGAAGAGACGAAGGTCACATATCAAAGAGTGATCTCGACTCAAAATTAATAATAACCCTCACTTATGGCGGAGGAATACCGTAGTAAACAAATCAAGTCACCTGAGAACTTACAAATAATTAATACTATTCTAGAACTTAGGTTATGTAAATAAAAACCCCCATTAACCAAACCTTTACAAAGAACCACTTCACATCTCTTAAAAAAATAAATATGCCCAACTAGAATAACACCATAAAATAAATACATGAAATTAAGTTCTAACATAAGGAATACCAAGTTTTTTCATGCGAATAAGTTCTTGAATGCAACCTTGAATGGATTCCAAGCCAGAAAAGTCTAAAACCAAGCCTCTTGTCCCCTGTTTTGCCAAAAAATCTGCTACCATATTTACTTCTTTGAATATGTGCCTAAACTGAACATTCATTTCGCATGCTAATATTTTGATCTCTTCCTAATAGTCCTAAAGAAACCAATACTTACACACACTCGATGCCAACCATTGAATTATAACTAAAGAATCTGACTCAATCAAAATATCCCGCAACCTCAACTGTTTACATAATCAAAGACCATCCAAAACACCTTTACATTCAGCAATAGTGTTAGTGGCATGACCATAAGAATGGGAGAACCCAACAATCATATCTCCATTTGAATCTCAAATAATTTCTCCTCCTCCTAAAATCAACAAAGGTTTTTTTTTTAACAATAGGTAAAACTG
Source organism: Cyclocarya paliurus (assembly GCA_029856935.1). Taxonomy (NCBI): domain Eukaryota; kingdom Viridiplantae; phylum Streptophyta; class Magnoliopsida; order Fagales; family Juglandaceae; genus Cyclocarya; species Cyclocarya paliurus. Next base: position 9,678,079 of record CM056956.1, read on the forward strand.
GACAAGACAAACTTTCCAGAATCACATTATCATTTCCACCCATGTGCCGAAATGTCTTCATATTATTAGAAATATTCCTCAACCCCACTTTTACCTCCCGAATCACATTCTCAGGTTTAAATTTAAAACCTTCCATTCTAGCCGCAAATATAACTTTCAAAAGTTCCCAAGAAATAACAATAGGAATGAACCCTTTAAGCTAACCCACCTGCGAACTCAAAGATGCCCTTTGCCACCAAGTATTCAACATGCCCTCCCAATTCTGAATATGTGAAACATTAATGTTACAAAGCTTTGCAAAGAAAGACAATACCTTTTGTGCTCCTTCTCTCTCACATAAAATATGATGCAAGGTCTCCACTTGAGGTTTAACACAGCATTCACATCTTGATACCATCGGAATGCCTATGTTCCGAATAATTTCATCCACTGGAATAGCCCTTCTCTTAGCTCACCATAAGAAAAAATGACATTTTCTTTGGTATCCCATTTTTCAGGGACATATTTCACATCTTTGTCGAATTAAGGTGAATTTGCCATCAACCTCATGCTTCCATACACAAATATCATGTCCCTGCCGAAGCTGAATTCCAGACTCAATAATATTTCGAATCATCTCATCTGGAATCAAGTGCTGCAATTCTTGCAAATTCAGCCCTGTAGCATCAAAAACATTTGCAACTTTCAAAATCAAATCTCCTACTACAGGAATTGAATCCATCAAAAGTCCAGTTCCTAACCAATTATCCATCCAAAAATTGCATTTTCCTTCCCGAATAAGCCACTTCGAATTACATATCACTTCTGACATTAAAGCTATTACACCCTTCCAAAATCTAGAACCCTTTCTTAAATGCATCACTGAATACAAATAAGAATTACCAATGTATTTAGTAGTAAAAAATCTTGACCACATGGAACCCACTTTAATCAATTTTCAAGAAAATTTCATCATCAATGACTCTTGAACATCATAAAGATTTCTAATTCCAAGCCCCCCTCCTGAACTGGCAAACATAGTTTTTTCACGCTATCCATTTCCTTTTTTTATTTTTGAACTCTAAAGGAAATCAGAAAATAATTTCTTAAGTTTTAATAACACACCTTTTGGCAAGTTTAAAACACAGAGCATGTGAATAGGTATACTATTCAAAACATGCTTAATCAACACAATTTTGCCTCCAAAAGAAAGCACTTTGCTTTTCCACCCTGACAATTTCTTTTGAACTTTGGCCAAGAGAGAATCAAACATTCTTATTTTCCTCTTGCAAATAACGGAACTCCCAAATATGTGCATAGCCAATTTCCTTCCTCAAATCCTAAAATCATTTTCAAATTGTTCTTCCTGTTAGCTGGAATGTGAATTGAACTAAAACTAAACATGAATTTGGAATCTTGCTCAACAATTAAATTAGTTAATTAAAAGTGAAATGTGGGTGCTACACAGGTCCCCTTGAGCCGTGTGTCCCTACCAATACCGTATCACATCACATAAACCTACATCAGTTGTGAGTGCCTTAACATACATATCAGTTCATAGATATATGCACCTACTATAAAAAAAACGTATCGTATGTATCCCATGACAAGTATCTGCACCTGCACGAGTACGTATAACTTGAAATTGAAATGTGGGTGGCAACATCGACGTTGGTGTCCGACTTTCCTCCGGTGACCAATTATTTAGGCCAAATTCAAAACTTGTTGATCTTTATCTTATCAACTAAGGAAATTTCACACTAGTTTAAAAATAATCTAGCATGAACAAAAGAATTGCACTAGGATATTAACTCATCCTAATATTTGGGGTCATGATAAACGTAAAAGACTTGATTGACGTGAAAATATTATTTTCGAGACATACTCTATACTCGAGACATGATGTGACATGAAATGGAAAGATATATGACATGACATAATATAATGTGACAAACTTGATATGAATAACCAGGCATAACATGAAACAAATACCATTTTGTGATATAGCATAATGTATAACAAATAAATATTTCGTGACATAACATAATGTGTAACAGATAAACATTTTGTGATATAGTATAATCTATAACAGATAAATATTTTTTGACATGGCATAATGTGTAATAGATAAATATTCCATGACATAGCATAATGTGTATAAAATAAACATTTCGTGATATAGTAGAACATGTAACAGATAAATATTTTGCGACATAATAGAACGTGTAACAAATAAACATTTCCTGACATAGTATAATATATAATAGATAAAAAATTTATGACAAAACATAATATGTAACAGAAAACATTTCATGACACAGTATAATATATAACATATAAATATTTCATAACGTAGGAGAACATATAACAAATAAATATTTCATGATGTAGCATAATGTGACATGTATAAGATATTAAGAACATGAGTGACTATTCTCTTACCAACACACATACATAATATCCTGACAGTAAATTAGAGGCTAATTTATAGTGAGCATAGCATGACGAATTTATTGTACGAATAAATGAGAAATTGTAAGGAGAGATTTTTAAATGTTAGAAACTCCTTACTAACAAACTTAGAAACATAAAAATATTGACTTAAAGTAAAATGATCATTTTACCCCTCTACATGTGAAAAAATTACCATTTTACCGTTAACTTAAGGATTTCATATCCTAACTCCAAAACTCATCAAGATTTATATTTATCATGTAAATTTTATCCTAAATTCAAATATCTAATTAAAAAAATTTAAAACATATCACATCTTTGTCAAACATGCATAGGCAGAAACATGTATTGGCTAAAACTCTTGATTTTGTTGCAATTCTTTCAAACCCTATCTTTCATGCTAAAAGCGAAATATGCAAGATACAAAATCACATCCTCTGATTAAATAACATGCTAGATCAATCAATAAAACTCACATCACAAAATAAAAAATTTCTCCATAATAAAACTTCAAGTATTTAACCTTAAGAAAAACTCTTGATGTTCAAGGTTTTATCTAATTTCAAAACAACTCCAAGAACTTCAAAAAATCAATAACATAATCTCAATATATTCATAACACATTCCTAAGAACTATCATGCTTTGAATTCTTAAGTCAAAACTACAAAAAATCACAAAATCAAACTTAACATAATCGGGTTTCACCCTTTCACTAAAATCAAAAGCTATGTGCTTTGGTTTTGATCAAACCATTAGATTTGAAACATTTCATTAAATAAATCATAAATAAACAACATCATATGATTAATAATCAAGTACTAGAATATATGTAAGCATCAAATCTAAGATCACATGGCAAAACTTGCATCAAAACATAGATATACCTACAAACCTCAAATACAAGACCTATCTGGACTTTTCCATGCATAACAATTCATATCTTTAAAATCAACACCATAAATCCTCAAAATAACATCCTAGCATATAAATCAAAGTCCTAGGAACATCATATGTGAATATCAAAGCTATTAGAGCATGCTTTCACAACAAAAGACTTAAGCTTATTCAAAACAGAATCTATTTTCATACTCCTAGTTTTCAACTTTTTAGATCTATGCAAAACTCTTAGAAAAGACTTATAACATGCAACAAATCTTCATCAAACTTGCATATTAGCATGCTAATTATAAATCATTAAAATCTCAGACCAAGATCTTGGCAATAACTTAAAAGGAGGTTTGGATACAAAAAACCTTTTAACTCATCTCATCTCATCAAATCATTACAACTTTTCCAAGTTTCTACACAATATAATAAACAATTCAATTTTTTCAAATCTCTGAATAATAATAATATTAAAAAATAACATTCTAACAATATTTTATTCAATTTTTAACTTTCATCTCATCTCAAATCACTATTCAAACCTCTCCTTAGCCTCAAACATAAAAATATCACACACTTTCCATACTATCGCCCAAAATGACCTCTTCATGCGTAAACAAACTTTTCACCCATGAAATGATTATAAACATTTAAACAAAACATACCAACAAAAACGAGACTTGAAGAGAGAAAACTTATGTGAATGGTACTTCGTGAGAAAACACTTAAGGGCTCATTTCAATTCAGAAAGTGTTTCATCTCATCTTATCATTACAACTTTTTCAAATTTTCACACAAAATATAATAAACAATTCAACTTTTTCAAATTCAAAAATAATAATATTATTAAAAAATAATATTCTAACAATATTTTATTTAACTTTCAACTTTCATCTAAAACCATCTCATCTCATCTCACTATTCAAACCAACCTTTAAAAAAAGTTTCGAAAATGTCAAGCAAGGAATGCAAGAAAAACTGTCTCAAAGTTCCTTTGGTTATCTCTCTAAGAAAAGGATTCGAAAGTGCTCAAGAGCTAGTAAAATGGACAAGGTCGAATCTTATATATCTCGAGGGGTGATAGGAAATGTGTGAATGGCACTTTGGGTGGTGTGGTGTCAGCCAAAATCGTGGGTAATACCATGTGTTATAGCATATGCTTTTTAGCCAATGAAGCTTCCATGTGAAGGGTGGTAGTGAGGTGGCTTTTGGCTTTCCCATCAACCACTATTTGGGACTGACTTGGGCAGTGAAATGACACCCTTGGCAGGGGAAAAATTCCTCTACAAGACTTGCCTTGGAGGTGCAATTTCGTTGGCCTTAATGGGCCTTAACCGAATGAGCTTTCATTTGGGGTTTGATTAGGGTTTGAGTTTCTAAAAAGTCACAAATCTAATTTTTCTTGACCCAATAAAATTATCAAGATATAAAAGAATAAATAAGGATGTAATAACATTAATTTTAATGGTTAATAGCATGTGGAAGTGGTTTAATCAAGTGATTAAACACTAAGCTACAACCAGTTTCAATTAGGGATTGGAGGGAAACTTTTGGGGTTTGGAGAAACCATTTGGGGTTTTAGTTTTCACCAAAATTTTGGGATTTCAATTGGATTCCAAGTATTTGGGATTTCAAATGAATTCCAAGTGCCTCAAACAACTCAAAACGCATTTTCAAACAATTGTTGTCTGAAAAAAAAATTTTATTACACTAGAAAATCCTAAATATTCATCTAAGACTAATGGTGCAGACTGTTTCTTATTCTCACACTCCTAAGTATCTCAAATAAATAAAATCATGTTTCTGGCATCATAGTGAGTAGTAAGACGAACTATGCTGGCAGACTGAAATCTACAAAATTGATCAATTCGTGAAAACTTTTTGGAGTTTTCACAAAGTTCCTAAAGTCTAAAGAAATTCATCCGTTGAATTTTTGGCGAGTTGGTACAAGGTGCACTACGAATGAAACCGATAGGGCATTACAATGTGCCCCTATTTTTGGTACCATCATTATTCAATCATTGGTCAGTACGTATTTTCATATATAAAACTTTCATTTCCTTTTGCCTTTCATAATATTTTCATTATCTTTCTTAGTACAATGGAATATACATTTTCTCTGTTAAAAATATGCAATTCATGATATAAATTTGCATTAAGAAACTCACAAGTTTTTAAGAAAAACATATACATGATGAATTGCGTGATCGCAACCTCGATGGTGAATACTTTACACCATACTAATACACATAATTGTAATCAATAGGATGCTTAACATGGGCTATCAAGAAAGGCTTATATTGTGGCGCTCCATCCCTCATGAAAGACTATGTGAGGTACCATGGTGTTAAGGATGCTGGCCGATTGGTCAAAATCCAGAAGAATGGTTAGGTGTGTAGTAATATAAAGGGAAGTACATGTGTATGGAATTCAATTTAAGACAACGCATTGGAAATATAAATGGAACACGTTATAAAACAACGTAAGCATGTATGTACCATAAATATTCTTTTTCAATTTAATATGATTTTTTGTGAGTGAATAAATGTTCTTTCTCAAGTTAATGGTTTGCCATTGAAAGAAATATAGTCAAAATTATTTTATGTTATGAGCTTTTTTTAACAGAAAAACACATCGACATTCATTAACCAGTATCCAATTCAAACAATACAATCACATGAATATAGTTTGGTACAAACTCCAAATCTGCACACATAGAATTTCATAATAAGGCATCTTTTGCAAGCAAATGTGCCACTTGATTAAACTCCCTCTTAACAAAGCAAATTTGCCAAGAAGCTAACCAATATATGATTAGCTTGATTTCCTCCACAATATGCTCGTACTTAGTGAAATTCTCCTGAGGCTTATTTATTGCATCAACCACTAGCTCAGCATCTCCTTCTAGTATCACTTTCTCAAAACCCAAATCATGAAAGAACACACAAGCAGTCAATGCTGCTCTAGCTACTACTAAAGTGGAATTTGCAAAAAAAAAAAAAAACAACAACAACAACAAGAAGTTCTCTCATAACTGCCAAGACCTCCCCCATGAAAATACCTTACTACAACTCTAATACCTATCCGAGAGTGTTCTTTGTCAACAGCTACATCCCAATTTGCCTGAACCCATGGACTTTCAGGTGGTGACCACCCTTGCTGTTCACACTGTCTAAAACTAAATTGTCGCACTCTCTTTGTCTTGGCATTTCGAAAGTCTTGCAATTGATTCTTGTCTTGACCAACAAGGATCGTAGGGTGAAGGCAAAACTCTCATATAGAATAACATTTCTCCCAAGCCAAAACTTCCTCATAATAATTGCCACTTCAACAAATTCTTGTTGATCAAAGGTACCATTCATGTGCTCCATAAGAGCGAAAAAGTCCAACCCCCAACCACTCATTTTCTAAATTTTTAGACAGCCAATAATCCAAACATCTCCAGCTACAGCAAAATTCCAAAGGGTATGAACCAAATCTTCAGAAAATAAACCATAAATGGGACAGAGATCATATTCAATCACCATCTTTCTCACTAAATTTGCTCTTGTTGGCAAATCATTGTGACATGCTTTCCAAATAAAAACCTTAACCACCATTGGAGTAGGTAGATTCCATAGTTGTTTCTAGAACATATCTCAAGTTGACTTGTTGGAAGGTTCACCAAAACTTCTGTCAAGCATCTTTTGTAAGTGATAAGCACTTTTCATAGAGAAAGTGCCAGAATGAGTATACTGTCATATATGCTTATCTTCACCACTCATCGTACCAAGAGGGATCTATAATATGATTTCAAAATCAATATCATTAAAGTTAACCCTCACAAATGAGTAAGAAGCATTAGAACAAACATGACCCAAGGAAAGAGTGACAGAAGTCTAGGCCTGTTTTTATGCAATGTATGAAAGTATATTTTTTTAAAAGGCCTTTTTAATTTAATTTAATGATTTTCGTTGTAAACTCTCTTTTGATATACAAAGCATGTTTTAATTTTAAACATATAATCTTTTATATCCTGGGAAGGAAAGTGAAAAAGTTTTAAAAGGTTCAATAATTCCTGTCTCATTTTCTTAAATTATTTTTTAAAATCTCATCACAAGGGCGGGCGTTACACTCCTTAACTACTGAGGGATTCCCGGGCTTGCATTTTCCCATCTTTGTCCTCTATTCCTATCACAACTTCTATCATTCTATGAGGAATGGTAGTGGAAACTACCACAATGAGATTTCAAGAAATCTATACATCTTAAACAAAAAAAAAATAACAGAAAGATAACATGAGCATGAACGTGTACTTTGACCAAAAACATATTTTTGTCCCATTTATATTCCCTTTTCAAAACACTGATCTTATAACCATGTAACAAAGTAATAATGTAACAAAATAGCAAAGTTCCATTTCTTTTTAATAACTTGTAATTTTGTTCCATATAACAATATAGGTGAACACCTCACGGCTACACCTAGGAACTGTGGACTCATTGCTAATTACAGCATCACATTAAATGGATTCAGATTCGGAATCATAGGTTCATCCTCAGCCAAAGCTTGGCTTACCTGCCCCATTCCAGCTTTGTTCATTAATTTCCCTTGGTTTTCAAGGCTTCCTTTTAAAAATTATATTTATCACAATCCCTTTTATTTTAATAATAGGGGTTATTCATATTGTTGGGATTATGATTAAGGTTTATATTATAATTTTTTGTAATTTGGGGTACACATTGCAAATTAATTTATAGTTTAGTGATGAAAAACGTAGCTAGCAATAGTTTTAAATTATTATATAATTTTTATTTTTCAAATAATTAAATTGGAAAGAATTTCTATCATGGTCGACTCAACATGTGATTGTGTTTAAAAAACGTGTATCGTGTCCCAAAAGTTGTCCTTTCCAACAATGCTTTATGCAATTTTAAAGGGCATCAACTAATTCCAACCCTCAAGATCAAGAAACTCACTCAAAAGTACTACTTGTGAACAGAAATATTCTATTCTATGGAGGGGCCCTTCTCACATGCATGATAAATCAGCTTAATTCCAAGTCATATTTTTTGTTTCAATATTCTTGACCTCTCCCAAATGGGAAAGAGGTTTTGTTTTGAATTACTTGCAAGCTTTCCCATGCGCCAGCTTTGGAAAACCAGTCTGGAGTTTCTTGTGACCTGCATTAATTATCTTTGATCTGATCAACTAACAATTACAGCTGAGGCATTGCCAGGCTGTTTGTCATTACTTCTACTTTAGCTTCTGCTCCTTAAATGATTAAAAAAAAAAAGAAAAAAAAAAGAGGTTGCTTTGCACGCGGTAACGTGCCAAGTTTATTCCCAAGGTTTGAAACCATATAAATTATTAACGAGGCTAGCTTACATCTTAAGTACAACATGATCTATAATTTTGGATCTATGTATGGTTATCCAAGTTTAGGGAAGAGGGTAAATGATAAAATGAGAAATTGTTATTCATATTTTTTTAATTCTTATCTTTTCATCTGATATGATATTAAATGATTAAAAGATAATTAAATAATAAATAATAAATAATTTTCCAATCATTTGATATTATATCAAAAGAGATTATGAAACAATCATATCGTAAAAGAATGATAAATATCATTTCTAAAAATTGAATCCAGACTTATAATCAAATGTGTTCTCACTTTTATTATCATTATAAGAAAACTGTTTATTTGTTGTCAGTTATTTTTTACAAAAATGACTATTTCTTACAGAAATAAGTCTATTTTCATCAATCATTTTTATTTCAAAATATATCTTGTTAGTGAATTTTAGAAATGGTTTCTCTTACCTTATTAAGGGTTATTTAATTAAATCCTTATTACAATTATACTTAAATCCTAATTATGCTAGTCACATGCATTAAGTTAGACATGTTATATGTAACATTATTCCTCCTAATTATAATTGATTTTACAAAAATATCATAAGGAACTTACTCAGTTAAATGCTAAAACAATTTTGGTATTTGATCACTCTTTTGACACGACGTTTTCTAATTTTCACATCAAATTGAGACGATAAAATAAAGTTAGAAATATAAAAAAAAAAAATAGCAAAAGGAAAATAGGAATAAAAAATCACCGCTTCTTACGTGTCAAAGTTTGTACAAAGATTCTTTAGTTAGGTCCGAGTACCTAAATGCAGATCTCTTCATCCAAATTTTGCTATTCTAATAATGAAAAATGCTCATGAAGTAGTATAACTATAAAGTAAGGTCTCCTATTTTATATATATAGTAATGGTATAGGTGGGAGATGGGCATTTAGCACTTAGCAGACATTTTATCCAATCCCCTCTCTACCATCCCTTAACTAGTAGTTTAAAATAGACCCGTTGCATGGGTATAGTGTTTGTGGATGGCCTGGTGTTTGTAAATATAGTATAGATTAGATATTTGCATATTAATTACAAGTTGTCGTCTATATTTTTGCCTTTTGTCACAAGGCAAAGGGAGAAGAAGATAGAGGTAAAACACGTAAAAGAGAACCTTTATGCCGATTTTTTAGCCATGTAGTTCAATTCTTCTATTTTGTTTACTTAACGTTTCTTCTTTATGGACAGTATGGTTGTAATGTCTCATCATCTTTTCCGCATGTTATGAGTTAAAAATATTAGAAAAATATTCTAGATATAAAAAAATTATATAAAAATAAACTCATAAATTAATATGGTTTGATACGGTACATCAGATTATAAAATTACTTTTATTATAAAATAGATATAATCAATCTTATGATATGATATCTATTTATAAACTTACATTTATATAATATCTTTATGTATATAGCAGATCTCAAAATATTATTGATATGTCGTTCTCCGACCTTTTTTAAAATTCTTTTCACGGTAGAACTATGAATAGGTTACGTCTCCCTTTAATCATTTTAAAATCATATATAATCCAACGTTACATTTTTTTTATAATAAATGTGAAGTACTCTTTATGTTCCTTAAAAGTACTGATAATGTCCTATTCCAAAGATTAGACAGCTTAACATCCTCGTTAATTATGTAACGGAAGTCTCTTCTTTCAATGAAATCGACAAGAAATCAAGGAATTTGGAAATGGAGCAAAAAGGGAAGAGAGATGCATATTGAACAAGTAACCCATATCATGGCACATCGCACACAATGTTAGGTGGCAGTTACCCCTTCATTAATTTCGGCCACCCAAAGTTACGAGCTGTGGCCTTCCCACTCCATCGTCTTTCATTAACTCCAACAGCTACCCTCTTCTCACTGGCACAGAAATTAAACCATTCCTTCTGCAAACGTTGTAGAACGAGAGAGACACAGAGAGAGAGAGAGAGAGAGAGAGCTTGAGGAAGACAACAAAGATCAGATCGCAAACATGGTGACGGCTAAACCCGGAGTTGCCGCCATGATGGCTGCGGCCTTGTTCTTTAGTGCATTTTACAACGTGTCTGCGCAGGGACCGGGACCGAGTCCGGGACCGGCACAGGCTGAGGCACCGTCGGGGCTTGGGGAGGGACCGGCTCCATCAGCAACTACTGGGTGCTTCGACATCCTGCTGAACATGTCAGACTGTCTAACGTATGTGGAGGATGGAAGCAATACGACAAAGCCGGACAAAGCTTGCTGCCCTGAACTGGCTGGGTTGGTGGAGAGCCACCCAATCTGCCTCTGCCAGCTGCTTGCGGCCAACACCACCGAAAGCTTCGGGATCAAGATTAATCTCAAAAGGGCTCTCAATCTTCCTTCTGTTTGTGGTGTTCCAACCCCTCCTGTAAGCATGTGCTCAGGTACTCTCCCCACCAGCTCTGTTCTTCACATATAATAAACTTATAATTAGTCTATAATTATCTTACTATTCTGTTTAAACATGAAAACCAATTATATAAAATCGTAATTATTTTTTAATAAATTGACAAGATTACATTAACTAATTAAAATTAACTATAAAATAATTATAAAAAAATTATAAGTGTATCATTACTCCACCTCAAAACCAACTATTTTACTATAAATCCTTTGAGTTAGATCCGTTAAATACATCGCTCTCACAAACAATAAGAACGAGAATTTGACAATGCACTTCTTTTATATAATATATATATATATAAGCAGAACTCTTTCCAACCAAAAAGAGACTTGCAGGGAAACGAAGTCCCTTTTTTAATTAAAAAATAATATTAAGCCGTCTCATTTTCGTCTCTCATTTTGATCACATATATATTTTATTTTTTTAATATATTTTTTTACTTATTAATTAAAAAAATGACTGTGTATTGATGTTTTTATTTATTTTTTAAAAATATTAATAAAATAAAATTTAAAAACAGAAATTTTGTCCAGTGGCACGCCAGCTGTCATTGCAGCACTCTTTTTAATTTCCAAATAAGACAAAAAAGCACGTGGTCGATGTTCATCAGTCGTCATCTGTTATCCTTGACAAAAATTCTTCTCAACTTCTTACTATTCACACTACACTCTACACTTCATCTTTTTTTTAATTTTTTTTTAATTTTTATTATCAAATATATTTTTATATGAATAGTGAATAAAAAATTATAAATAGTTAAAAAAAATAAATTTAAAAAAATATTAAAAAATATTAAAAAGTATGAAGTGTGGAGTGTGAAGAGGATGAATAACAAAACTCTATCCTTAAATCTGACTGCTCTTAATTTTCTCAGAATGTTTATTGCTTTAAGACAATTTTTATTTTCATTTGTTTTGATTTTTCCTAGAAATTGGCCCATCGATATGTCGGATTTGGTGCCTTTTTCCCATTTAGAAAACATGAACTATATTAAATTCAATATGAATATTGATCCTTTTTTTCCCCTTTAACGATGCCTAGAGGCGTTCTCTCTCATATAAAAATATATATTACAAATTCTCTATGGCAATTTGTTGTGTTCTTTTAGGATTAAGATTCTTTATAAGTTTTTTTTTTATTCAAATATTTTTTTATAATAAAAAGAGAAATAAACACATGGATGACTATAATATTGTATTAAATGTTTGTGGCCACATTATCCGTCGACAACGTTTAATGCATTAAGATCTATATATAAAAATGCTAGCTTATTCATGGATATTATCTAGGATTGTGAGTGTATTTTATTTTTTTTATTTTTAAAATATTATTAGTGATTTGTGTATTTTTTTTAATATTTAAAATATTTTACAAAAAATAACTAAATATACTAACGACCACGTCCAACGATAAAAGCTGAGAGACTCATAGTATCATCCATCTATATATTGTTTCTATTTCATACTCAATCGTGGTGTTTAGATTTTTATTTTAAAAAAAAAAAAAAGGTACTATGGGATGGTATAATCTAAACTCTAATTGTTGAGAAAAAAAAAAAAAAATCTAAACTCTAATTTTGTATATGACAGTTGCGGGAATAGCCGTGCCCCCTATTGCCTCACCAGGTAATTCCTTCCTATCTCACCTTTTATATATAGTCTTTTTTTGTGAAATTAACTTCCTAGTTTCTCTTGTTAGATTTAGGTCCCGTTTGTTTATATAAAATTATTATCTCATTTCATCTCATCTTATCTTAATCATTATAATTTTTTTAAATTTTCATATAAAAATATAATAAATAATTTATCTTTTTCAAATTTCAACATAAAAATAATACTAAAAATATATTTTACTAATATTTTATTCAACTACTATTTAAAATATCTCATCTCATCTCATCTGAACTGTGTATCCAAACGGGGCGTTAATTGGGCCTCATAAGTGAGTGCGTTTTTCTTTTGGGATTAAATAATAAAATAGTTTATGTAGTTTACCTTTTAAGAAAAAAAATTAGTCTCTAATTTTGAATTTTAAAATTCTTACTTCATTTACTTTTAACTGTAATCAAATTAATATATTCCGTCACTATTCTGTTAGTCAATTATTAGAAGTTTTAGGTCAACACCTATAAATATTTGGAGTTGTGCAATATATTTTAAAAATCAAATAAATATTACGTAATTAATATAACAAAAAGTTAATTAAAACTTGAAAAAAAAAACTCTGAAAAACAAATCTTAATTAAAATGAATGTCATCTTTTGGGTTTAATTTCAATTTAAACTCCTAAAAATATTTAAAGAAATTTATAGGATTTAACTTAAATGTAAAAGTTAAAAAAAAAAAAAAAACTTCTATATAAAAAATCTTCAATCTAAAAAACGAATTCCTTAAAAGTCTAGGTGTCAAAAATAGCTTCTTTTTTTTTTCTTTCTTTTGTTTTTTAAGAAAGAAAACAACTAATAAAAAAACATAGTTATTAAAATTAAATTGAAATTTAATTTAATTTTTACATGACTATTTTATTTAATTTTAAATTTATTCTATTTTTTTTTTAAATTTAAGATATGATGCACACATGCCAAATATTTATTAGTGTTGACTTAGGGCTTTTAACAATTGACTAACTTATTAGTGATGGAAGAATTACTCTGATCAAAATTGAAAGTATATTTGGCATGTAAAAAGTATAATAATAATAATATATTATTTATCATCCTCTTATGTAGTATCAAATAATTTGAAGATAAGTAAAGAATTCTAATAATAATAATAATAATAATAATAATAATAATATATGAGCCTAATAAAAATGAAAAATACTAGTTTGTCTCCTAAATTTGCCCTTAGGTTTAACCGCTCGTATATTTTATTTTAAAATATTTAAAAAATCACAACTAGTGATTTATATATATTTTTTAAATATTTGAAAAATATTAAAAAATGTTTGAAAAAAAATGTGATTGCACTAGCGCCATAAGAGCACTAGCATTGGTCTATGCATATCCATATACAAATCCATATTTGCATAATATGACTCAAAAAACATCCACATTGGCTTATGCATATGCATAAATTTGGCTAGCAGTGAACAGTTGTTATCCAAATTATTCACTCCATCAAACATATTTTAATTGTTTTTTCTCTTTCCTTCCATTCTCTCTCTCAATCTTTTCCTCTTCTCCCTCCCTCAACAACACAACAAATATTCACATACACATTCATTTTATTATTATAATATATTATATATTTTTTTTCATTTTATTATATTTTTAATATAATATATAAAAAAAATTATATATTTTATTATTGCATTTGTATTATTAATCTCAAATGTATATAGTGGATGCTAATTACAAAATATATATAAAAATTTTGATTTTAGAAAAAAATTAATAATAATAAAAAAATAATATTTTATTATTATTTGATCTCAAATATGCATAAGCCAATGTGTGAGTTTTACTTATGCATATGCAAATGGTCAAATGGTTATGCAAAAGAGGTAATTTTGCATATGCATTTGCATAGACCAATACTAATGCTCTAAGTAGCATCACCCAATAAAAATGGGGAGATTTATTATGGGCCGTTTATTTTCCTTTTTGGGCTGTTAGGTTGATGAGATCAATGGAAAGTAGGCCCAAATTCAAGTATGGTAATAATTTCCATGCGAAACATTTAAATTTTACAGGGGCTCAACCTTCAGGATCCCAGTCAACCGAAAACAATGGCAATGGAGCTTCAAGCATCTCAGGATCTGCTATAACTTTTACTGTTGGCTTAGTGATTGCCTTTCTTCCAACGTTGTTCTGATCTTCATGTTATATTATTTGACTCAATTGCATTTTTAGACGTTGGACCCATATTTATTTAATAGACAGTGCATCTTTTGTCTACTAGCAAATAAAATAACAGAGGACTTCCAATTTATTCGTAAAAACTGGAAATTTAATTTTGTAACACCTTATGTTTTGTGTTGAACTCTAGGATTGATCTATTAAATATATATATCTTTGAAGTACATCTAATCTAATAGATGGATTGTAACGCTCAAGATACTTCATGCATGGACATAGAGGAGGCCATTCAACTGAAGTTTTGTAAAGCTCCTGACTCCCCATTATCTAGAAGAGCGGACAAGACGTTAGACATGCATGCAACCATCGTAAGCAGTAAGTATAGGGAGAGATTGTAAAATATCCATAGACTTTTATAGCACCATGCATTGTGCATTCTTAAACAATCATAAGTACCGGAATAACAAAATAAAAGAGCATTGTCTTTTCAAAGATAAATTGAAAATCTCTTAAACATAATGTTGATGCGGTAAAAATCACTCAACAAGCCGGAATGGGAGAAATAATCATTCCCAGCCCACTGCGGCGACTTGGGTATCGTTCAGTATTGTTTGGAGCCTCCAGCAGTGTTCCGGTATGGTTATATGGTAGTGATGCGTATGTCCATACCGGTGAATGAAAAATAAGTGCAAAGAAAGTAAAGAGATGAACACATGGGTTTACATAGTTCGGTATAATGTCTACGTCCACGAGCATTTTGGGAGGAGAAATCCACTATAATATTCTTGTTTACAGTCTCTCATGGTCCCTCATAACTCACTGTACAATGGTGATGTTAAATATGACTTTAATGGAGAAAATGCATTCATTTGAACTCACTGTTCTGAGGTTGAAGGAGAAGTCGAAGAGAAGTAGAGAAGAACCAAAGAATAAGAAGAAGAAGCCCCCTTGGAGAAGAAGAATTCTCTCCCTTTAATGGAGTGCCAAGACCCCCCCCCCTTTATTCCTCCGCAGGATCTGCTACACGTGCCTGATAGCCCCCCTCTTTTCCACATTACCTCTTGACAGCTCTTGCACCCACGTTACCTCTTAATAGCACCTTACACCCACGTTACCTCTTGATAGCCCCCCCCCCCCCCAACACCCTCATTACCTTCTGACAGCCCCACAATCCCCATGACTCCGACTCTTCTTGTCCCCCTCTTGTCCCCTAACTTCTAATCCAGGTGGGCTAGGTCTGGCCTTTGGGCCTAGTGTTTTACCCCCCTCACACATAACATAATAGTCTAAACTCATCAGTGACCAAGCTGGGATCTACAATTAGGTTTGTAGTTTTGACATTTTGACACCACAATGGCATGATATTCGGTCTTAATAAATATATTCCATGACATGAAAACTCAAGTAGCTCTGAAAAAAGCATGCAAGGAAATCCAGTTTAGAGGTGGAGTTTCAATTATTCTATCAATGAGTGCTAACTCAGGATCACATTAGCTAGTTCGATTTCAAGGGATATGTTTAAACCTTCCCAAGAAAGGGTCTATGTTTAGTGAATCAAGTGCTTCATATCTATAAAGAGAAGATTTTTAGTGAGAAGGAGCTTTGTGATTTTGTGAAAAGTTGTCGAGTAGCACTACTAAGAGGTTCAGAGAGAACTCTAGTGTGATTTCATAAAACATTTTGAAATGAGACAATCATGCATATTTTAATAATCAATCAATCATTTTTTTTCCTAATTTCATCTTTATATTAATTTGTCAGGATTTTTTACCTACTCAACCGTAGCTTTTGTCACGTTTAGGGCTGCACATGGTCCGGTCCGGTCCGGTCCGGCGATGGACCGAAGGTTTTCAGTCCATCAATTGGATTGGACCGAACACCTAAGGAAACCGGACCGGACTAATAGCTATCGGTCCGGCCTTTTTTTTTTTTTTAATCAATTAATAAAAAAAATTATTTACATTACTAAATTAAACTAAGTGACTTATTAATGTGGATTATGTAACAAACTCAATAAAAAAATATTTTATATGGTCAATGATAATAAATTAGATGAAAATTACATTATTGATGATGTTAATTATTACTTTATTACTAACTTAAAGTATGTTAATGCATAATGAGCCATATACAACTTTTAACATTTTGTATATGAAGCAATAAGTATGAATAATTTAATTATCCATACATATTATATCCATAATTGAGAAATATACATACTTAACATACTATTATAAATAAGAATAAAATATTTAATTATACATACTATTATAAATTTATAAATTATACATATATTATAATTTATACTATAACTCTTAATACTTAATAGTATTAGTAATACATTAAAGAATATATTAATACATTGATACTAAATATATATAGTGATAGACTTATAGTGATTAGTTATTATGAATCATGATTAGTATAATCTTATAATAGTATTAGTATAAAATATTAGACTATTAGTAATATAATGTAGCTATATATAAGTAATATTAGTATAAGTATAACTGTATAACTATAGTCTATACTTAATTATAATATAGTATAATTATATATTAGTTAGTGATAGGATTAGGTTAGATGAAAATTATATAATTTGTTACTAACTTAGAGTATGTAAATGACTCAAATTCAATGTATTATAAATATTATAATTTATGATTCTAATACTATAATGACAATTATAGTATAACTATATAATAGTATTAGTATAAAATATTAGACTATTAGTAATATAGTATAGGCTATAGCTATATATTAGTAATATTAGTATAAGTATAATTGTATAAGTATAACTATAGTCTATACTTAATAGTTATAACTATACTAAATCGTTATAACTTATACTAATATATAATATAGTTATAATAAATCACTATAATATAGTATAACTAAACTAATATAACTATTAGTATAACTATATAATAGTATTAGTATAAAGTATTAGACTATTAGAAATATAGTATTATAGTATTATAGTATAGGCTATAGCTATATATTAGTAATATTAGTATAAGTATAATTGTATAAGTAATTAAGTATAACTATAGTCTATAGTTAATAGTTATAACTATACTAAATCATTATAACTTATACTAATATATAATATAGTTATAATAAATCACTATAATATGGTATAACTAAACTAATATAACTATTAGTATAAGTGTATAACTATATAATAGTATTAGTATAAAGTATTAGACTATTAGTAATATAGTATTATAGTATAGGCTATCGCTATATATTAGTAATATTAGTATAAGTATAATATTAATTGTATAAGTATAACTAATAAACTATAGTCTATAGTTAATAGTTATAACTATACTAAATCATTATAACTTATACTAATATATAAATTAGTTATAATAAATCACTATAATATGGTATAACTAAACTAATATAACTATTAGTATAACTATATAATATTATTAGTATAAAGTATTAGACTATTAGTAATATAGTAATATAGTATAGGCTATAGCTATATATTAGTAATATTATTATATTAGTATAAGTATAATTGTATAAATATAACTATAGTCTATAGTTAATATTTATAGCTATACTAAATCATTATAACTTATACTAATATATAATATAGTTATAATTTCTTATAAACTTATAACTTATAATAAATCACTACAATATAGTATAACTAAACTAATATAACAACTAATATAACCATTAGTATAACTATATAAAATATATAATAGTATTAATAGTCTATACTTAATTATAATATAGTATAATTATATATAAAAAATATATAAAAATTAGTTATATTCGGTCCGGTCCGGTCCGAAAATCGGCCCGACCGTGGACTGGACCGAATTCATTCGGTCCAAAATGACCGGTCCAATCCGATTTTCTCGATCTGGACCGGCCGATGCTCAGCCCTAGTCACGTTCAACTTTTCTGTACTCTAGAGGTGGCTAGAGGCGCCTTTATCAAGATTCTTGACCTTCACGGTAGGTTTCTGCCATATCATCACTCTAATACTGGTATAGCTAAAGTTTCTTCAAATTTTAATTAAAAAATTTATTTTTATAAATTTAATTAACCACTTTTCAACAATATTAAATAATAAAATTTTTAAATTTATCACTATTATATTAAAGTATTGATTTTAGTATTTTTATTTATTTTAATTCTAATTGTAATTAAAATATTTATTTATTATAAAAGTACACATTAATTTTTAAACACTCATATTATTTCAACAGATATAATGATTTAAGAAAAAATCTACTCAACCTCCTACTATTCACACCACACTCCACACTCCATCTTTTTTTTAATTTTTTTTATCAAATATATTTTTATATGAATAGTGAATAAAAAATTATAAATAGTTTAAAAAAAATAAATTCAAAATTTTTTTTTTAAAAATATTAAAAAATATTAAAAAGTGTGGAGTGTGGAGTGTGGGGAGGATGAATAGCAAAACTCATGATTTAACTAGCTTTTTGAAGATTTGAGAATTTTGCAAATGAGAAAAGGTATTTTATATTTTTTTTACTAGAAAACCGAAATTCTAGACTCTAGAATAGCCAACCCGTACACAACTTTCCTTTACTCTAGAATAGCAAAACTCATGAGTTATTGAGTTCGTTTCTCCCACAAGGATGAAAGATTATTTTAATGCTAAAAAATAATTTGGCCAGCAATTTGGTCTGGCTTGATTTATCCAGTCAAGAAGATAATAGACAAATTTATTGTAATTTTAACTAGTTTGATGTAAATAAAGTAGCCAAAGAAGTTTAACTGGGTTTCTCTCCCTTCCCGACTGCAGGGTCATTATCACTTATTTATTATATCCATTCATTACTAGGTAAACTTTCTAGAACATTGTTTGTACCGGGGTTGTGATAGAGTCTCAGTTACTACCTTTTTATTATCTATTTATTATTTATAGTATATTAATTTTTTTATTAATTTTTTTATTATATTTTTAACATTCTTAATTATTAAGAAAAAAATTAAAAATATATATAATTTTACTAATAGTTACTTACTTAATCATTAAGTAAAATTAAAAAATTAAAAAAAAATACAAAAACAGTAATAAATGAGTAATATGAGAGTAGTAATCCTATCCTTTTTTTTATAATAATATTGAAATAAGTTCATTCGTTGCAAAATGACATAGAATGACACAATATGCAATCGGCTATAAAAATATCATATTTACTTTAAAATGCTCATTCAAGTTGAAGGTGTTAGGATTATAGACACCACCTATCTCTACATTGGTACGAAATTATCCACTTTGGGTCCAAGCCCTCATGCATTTACTTTTAGACTTTTTTACCCCAAAAGGCCTCATACTAATAGATATATTTGTCCATCCTTATATACCCATGATCTTCCCCACTTTTAGCCAATGTGGGACTTTGGTCGTATACTCAATAATCCTCCACTCAAAAAAAGACCACCAAGCCACCCCTCAAACGATCATCCATCCGTCCATTCTCTACTAACCAGGATTTTTCACTCCACTGCGTCACACGCCTTACATGGAGTACCACCTGTCTCGAGAGCTTACTCTATCCCAAATCAACTTCTCTTCATTGTCATGAAGAATCCAGAGCACACCGTCTATCCAATAGAGCTCATCCACGGATCCCATCGTAAGCAAACTGGGGCCCACCACCTTCGTTCGGCATTCCGAAGATTCATCCACCATGGCTAACTCCGGGGCATGGCTCTGATACCACTTGTTAGGACTATGAACACTACCTATCTCTACATTGGTATGATATTGTCTACTTTAGACCTAAGCCCTCATAGATTTGCTCTTGCGCTTTTTTACCCCAAAAGACCTCATACCAATAGAGATATTTGTTCATCCTTATATATTCATGATCCTCCCAACTTCTAACCAATATGAAACTTTGGTCGTATACCCAACAGAAGAAACAACTTACATACTAACCTTACTTGCGTTGAGGTGTTGGAAGACTCATTTTCTGCATAGTTTTCGAAGCTAGGTCACAATGCGTGTCTAGAATGAACTTGGTGAAAAAGTCGCTTGCTAAAATTTACAATTCCATTCTTTTCCCCTAAACAAATGCAATTTGCGGCTTAACACTTAATTAACTTTCACTATTTGCACTTAGTCGCTTAATTTTAGGCAATTTGCAAATCGACCCTGATTTGTACCAAACTTCATATTTTGAACTTTTTTACTCATTTATAGACTCACTTTCAGTTAAAAACAACTTGGGGGCACAAAATACACAATATGGCTTAAACATGCTTGTCCATGCTCTTATACAACAATTTCCTATTTTTTTCTCTTTCTCATTTTCATTTCAAACTATTTATAAATCACATATTTCTATTAATAAACACCATGAATTCACTACAAAAAAAAAAAAAAAAGTATTTGTAAAGAATTATTTGCAACGAGAATAACTATTTATGATGAAAATTCACTCATTTTAAAAGAAAATAATCGTTTTTATAGGAAATAACTGATTACAAATAAGCAGTTTTCTTGTAGTGATTGCAACGTGAAAATTGAAACTCAAGCTTAAAATACACAATGCAATTCCGCCTTCAAATCCCTTTTTCACTAAATCAAAAAGTCCCGGCCTTTCTTACAACCTAAGTCATGACAAGCAATCTTTTTATTAACCTAATCCATTGCATCCATCATCTTCGTTACACTTTTAAGATTAATTAACCAAAAATCTAACTTAACTGCTCAACGCTTAATCGTTTGCAACACATAAAAGCACTCATTTGGTCACTTTTGTGTCATTACTCCATTTAGTCACATTAGTCATGCATGTTTATCTCAAAATTCTAAATCGAGTTCAAAGCTTTCAGTCTACGTGCTTAATTATGCCTAGACCATTTTTATGCTTTAAATCATTAAATTCAAAATCACTCAAGTTTTGGACTCAAAACACCAAATAAAACATGTATTTCAACTCCAAAATATATATCATCTTTAAGCCTAACATTATCAACATCCATTTTAATCACATTTTTAAGTATAAACAACATGACAATCAGTTTCAAATTCATCTTAATTCTTAAGAACACTATTCTAGTCATGAAAATTGGCACGCTATATTCACAAACCAACCTACAAACCATGCTTGGTCCAAAACTAGCTAGGAGCACGTTACTCCTTCAACACCCACACAAACATGCATACCATATAAACATTTACATGCTAAATCTGATAAGCCCTTCTTTTAACGGTTTCGGTTCGATTCAATCCGATTTTTCCGGTATATTATATAGTATATATAATATAGTATAGTATATATAGTATAATATATAATAATATATTATAGTATATCGTAATATATATTATACTTGTATTATAAATTATAGTGATAATATATAGTTATTTATATAGGATTTTAAAATTTAATATTATATTAATTAGTAATTTATCATATAATTTAAAATTATTTTATAATAATTATATATAAAAAAAATTTTATACTATATAAAAATTAAAATATATATATGAACCAGTCTGGTGTTATAAAAAAGAAAATCAGAATCGGACCAATTTTGACCGGTTTTGAGAAAAATAGAACTAGTACAAGACCAGATCGAACCTAGTATCGGACAAAACCCATCAATTCAGTCCGATCCGATCCGGTCAATTGGTTCACCGGTTTTGTTTTCATCCCTAATTTGCAACATCCTAATTCAAACATACAAGTATTTAACCATCAAACCTCAAACAACCCAACATCTAACATAAAAATATATAGAATTTTAAGAAATAATTTTACTTTCAAACAACACTCTTAGACAAGACAGCGCAACACAACTCCTCTCTTGCTAATGCTCGAAATGCAGCCAAACTAGTGAAGTATAGTTGGTGCTCGTGTGAGAGAAGTAAGGCAAACTTTGTGAGGGTGCAGAGAGGGATCTTGTCCAAGGGAAAGAGAGAGAGAAAAGAGTGAGAAAAAGTGAAGTTTAGACCGAGAGACGAGAGAGAAAGAGAGAGAGAGAGAGAGAGCTTGGAGTGTTTAAAGTGTCATCTATGGCCCTTCAATGCTCTTAGTGTAGGACACTTGGACACTAAACTCTTGAGGGCTGATTGGAGGGCTTGGGAAGCCAAGATCAGAGGCCTTTGGGCGTGGGGTTAAACCGGTGGTGGTGGTGGGTTAGGGTCAAGTGAATGTGTAAGGGGCTTTATGAGGTGGCAAGATACAGGATTGCTCTAATTGGAGGCAAGGGCTTTGTAATTGTCACAATGTGGAGTGCACATGGGGTGAAATCATGTGAAAATTTTTAGAGGTGCACTAGGGGTGACCTGCAGTTGCCGAGTGACGCCACATCATAGTGGCCATTTTTCTTGTTGGATCCTAGCTAAGGGCTCGTTTTGTCACAAAACTAAACTATTTCATTTTTATTATAATTTTTTTAAAATTTCACATAAAATATAATAAATAATTCAACTTTTTTAAATTTTAAAATAAAAATAATATTAATAAATAATATTATAATAATATTTTATTTAATTTTAACAAAATTTTTTATCTTATCTCATCTGAATTGTTTAACCAAATGAGGCCTAAATATCTAAACCAATTTCCTTTTTGTTTAAAATGATTCTTATTCTTTTTTTGTTTTTAGAAGAAGACGAAACTCTAATTTTATTAATTGTCATTACTTATGACGGAAGAATACCGTAATAACATAACAAGACCCATGAGATATACAAATATTCAGTAAAGCATCCCATGTATCAAACTTAAAAAGTAGTCTAACATTAAAGTTCCGAGCCCACAAAAAAGTGAAAAATTCAAATGGCAACAAAAAATAATTAGAAAAAATGTAAGGAAGATAGTCCAGAATAATCTATACGAATAAGACCTTTCAACCTGCAAGGAGAATCTCCCAAACTTTTCAAACAAGATTAAACCCTTCCGCTTCTTGTTTAGCTAACCAATCTTCTATTTGATTTCCTACCCTGAAAATGTTTGGGGAGCAAGTCATTGACAGCAAAATATAAATTTTCCAAATTTTCCTCTCTTGGTTTTCTTACACGTTTCAAGTCCAAGCTTACCTCGATTTTCACAATATTTTCGGTCTTTTTTGGTTGTGCCGCAAGAAAGAGAAATAGAGAGAAATTCTTACAAGCAATCTTTCAAAGAATGAGGCAGATTAACCAGGAAGAAAGAGGGCCGAAAAGTAATATTGCATCTTATTATATTTGTTCTGATCATTCTCTCACCGTCTAGTTATATGATATTTAATAATTGAAGAATTATTTGCTATATTTTAATAGTTAAATATTATTTTTCTAATTCTAATTTCAGTAGATTTTACGTTTAAGATTATGTTTGGATTCGAAAATCTTCTCAACTCATTTAATTATTATAATTTTTTAATTATTTTTAAAAAATATAATAAAAAAATTAAAATTTTTAAATCTCAAAACAAAAGTAATATTTCAATAATATTTTATTTAATTTTTAACTATCATCTCATTTCAACTCAGCTCCCTATCTAAACCTCCACTTAACTTGTCTTAATTATAAGTTACTTAACTATAATTGCATTCTATGGCTAGTGGTAGAGCGAGCCACGTACTAAAATTTTAAAAACCTCTGGGGTCAATAATAAGAATCCTTTCAATAGTTGCACTCATTGAAAAAAAAAAAAAAGAGGTCAATTAATGTTAGAATCCTTTTTAGAGTTATAATCATTAAATAATTGTGTTGTTTTGTAAAAAATAAATAAAACTAGTAATTGAATTATATGAAGTCCATATATCTAAAATAAAAGTGATCCAAACTTCCAAAATATCCCATCTATTCGTTGATCACTAGCTCCAATTTTTCAAGAAATTCTTACCAAAGATAAGAATTTCTTGTTTTGGAGTGTGCTGGAGTGTTTAAAAAGGGGGCTTTGTAATATAATTTTCGTTTTTATTTTTAAATTTTTTCTTCACATATATCATTTAAATATAAAAAAATATTGCTATTCATAGACCCACACACCAAATTTTTTTTCATTTTTTTTCAATTTTTATTTATTTTATTCTTCTTAAAACATTTATATTTTTTTTATTCATCATCCATATAATACACATTTAATAAGAGAAACAAATAAAAAAAATTAAAAAAAATTGTAGTGTGTGGTGTGTGAGCTTATGAATAGATTTTTTCAATATAAAATACTTTCAATTTTCAATTTTCAATTTTTTTACCTAATAATTAATTAGTTAATTATTATCCAAACACACAACTCAATATAATTTTTTCAAACTTTTAACTAAAACACAAAAGTAATATAAATTTTTTAAATTTTAAAATAAAAAATAATTTAAAAAATTATAATTTATAATATTTTTATTAAAATTGTATTGCTGACAATTTCGAAGAAATTTCGCATATGGCTTAGGCTTGACGGAGAATCTAAATACAGTAACTTCAAGGACGCGTCACGCGCTAGACGAAATAACCGAGAAGGTTGTCGGAAGAAGATACTCATCATCGAGATTTTATATATACCATGGAAGGCGCGCTCGCAAGATGGTACTGCAGAACCGACGTACATACGTAGTATGACCTGCTAATTCCATGGAACACCTTTGTAATTCAGGTGGTTGTAGTTATTTGCTGCAAGATGATCAGCTCCAACGAGACTACAACGAGCTTGTTGTCATCAATCACAGACAAGAAAAACGTGTTCACCACCATGTAAATAGAGCTCAGAACTTGACCATCGGCTACCTTACCCTTCTGGGAATTTATCTGATCCCAATCTCCTTCCACTACAGATCCTCCACCACGTCGTCTCTTCAATATTATTGCCAAAATTGGTGGGTACCTTTCTCTGTTTCCCTCTCAACTTCTGTAATCTACTTCATCACTTTCTTAGATGTGGTGAACAAGTTTTACTGGACCCAGTATCATCTAGAAGTGAACCGTATCGATCAGCAAAACTTGCAATCCAGAATTCGTGAAGCTAAAGCCGAATCAAATGGCCATAGCAAAGTATAAATTCTGTGTCATCAGGGAGAACCTGATCCTGTGCTTCTGTTCAAACGAAAACTTTACATTTGTTTCACTGTTTCGGCTTTGATTGCCATTTCCCTTTTGCAGTTATATGCCTGCCGGTTAACCCCGTGTTGATTAAAGCAAAAGCGATGATCTCATTTTTAGTCATACCATTAGCACGTACTCATGTAAGGGGTATTCGTAATACCTGAATTTATGTATCCTATTCTTATTAATATATGAGCAAGCTTAATTACAAGTAAGATTGATCTTTTTTTTATCTCACACTAAGCTCTTCTCTATCTCAATTTCTATTAGCTCCCTTTTCTCTCCAAAGAGCCGCCCAACAAAAATCCTACTCGGGGGTTCGAGCTTTGGCTCCTCCCTCCCTCCTCCCATCTGGCAAGACTAGCGACTGTGTAACTCTTTATTTTTTGTTTGCTTTTCCATTCAAAGTATGGCGAAACGTTGATCTGCTCTTTTCTGAAACCCATCAACCACTACGTACTCGCCCCTCTGCAGGATTCCCAAACTGCCGATTCTTCAAACAGCCGGAGACTTTCGTCGAACGGAGCGGTACCTGAGTCACACGCGCAAGTCATAGTAGCACGTGAGATCCACGCGCCACCGCACCAGGAAGCTTCTACTGTCGTCACGCGTAGCGTTTCTGCAACCAGGGATCTCGGTTTCTTCAAACTTGACTGGCCTCCACACTCCTAGCGTGACGCATGTCCCTCACACGCCACTACAGTCTCTTTGTTTCTTGTATTTTGCCTTCCTTCTAGCTGAAAATTTAGATCTACAGTTGTAATCCTTTATTTTTATATCTATCTTTATGTCTATTGTTATTTCCTTTTGTTTAGGTAAAAATAAAAAAGAAATAGTCTCTTGAACATTTTGTCCATAGAGTGAAAGTCTTCTCCTATTCTAGAGGTCAGGTTTGAAATCTCTACTTTAGGCAGAATGTGATCTCTCAAACAGTTTGTCTGTAGAGAGTTATAGAAATTAAGACCATGTTATTCACAAAAGAATTTGTGTACTAGTGAAGCCCCAACTATGAGTAGTTGGCTTGTAATCTAAGATTTTTCCTGTTTGTATCAGGTCACGTTGTAACTTCGTTTTCATGAATGAATTAAGTCTATGTCCTATAAAAAAAAAATTTTTTGATCATTTTTATGAGTTTGTTCATGAACATTAGGTTGAGTTGAGTTCTATAAAAATTGTATTATTTAATTATCATAATTTCATATTCACAAATATACAAATTTAATAAATAAATCGAGCTTAAATTGAGTTTAACATATTCAAATTTAAGATGCATGTCAATAAGCATACTCAAATTACATGACCCCTAGTTAGATGTGAGCATAACGGAAAGTGTCTCGGATGTTATACATTTTGGTTTAAGTTTAACTACCAACAGGATGATTGTAACACCCCGCTCCCCACGATTAAGGATAAAGTGATTTTTAAAAATTTTCGAGAGTTTGAATACTGCTACTAATTGAGATGCATTATTGCATATTTTATATATTTAAAACTAATATATTTTTCATTGTTTTATTATTGGTTTTAGATTAAAAAAAATTGATTAAGAGGCATAAACCCAAGTTGTGATTTAAAATTGATTAATAGCATAATTTATGTTTGATTTTAATACTTGTGATTTAATTTGATAATGTTATTCACATGCACAATACACTTTTAATATTTTATCCTTCATCTTTTGTCTAATTTTATTTTTATTTTTAATTATTTATTTATTTTTTTTTGTCTAATTTTATTTTTATTTATTTAATTTGTTTTTTGTTTTACATCTTCTCCTAAATGACCTATCATTTGTCATTGAATATGAAAAATGTCCTCTGTGAAATGATATGTCGTTTTGTCCATAGACACAAACGACATATCGTTTGGGTCATCTTCAACCTCTATATATGCACCACAGTTGCATTGTGCTCTGCCCAGCTTCACCTACCAGTAGCGCCACTCCTACACAACTACACTGCCTCAAATGCTGGAATTAAAAGTGCAGGAAAAATAAATGAGATTAATTTAAACAGTAATTTAAAGTGCAGAAAAATAAATGACAAATTTAAATGAGAGGGATTTAAAAGTGCAAGGAATAATTCATCATAAACTTTAAATTGAAATAAAATAAAAATAAAAGTGAAAGTGAAGGCTACATGTAAAGGAGGAAAGTTTGCAAACAACAATTGGTCCATTAGGCTCGACTGTGTTGCTGTACTCCCTCTTTCATCCGAGCTTTATTCAAAAATAAAAACTCAAAAATAAAAACACACAAAAATCTCTATACTCTATTCTACTCTACTCCTAAAATCTAACAAGTTTCTCCTTCCGTTTCCAAGCCCTTACATAGACTTCAAAAGAACACTACAAATAAGGCTGGTTTGTATAGTACGATGAGATGAGATGATTTTAGATAAAAGTTAAAAGTTGATTAAAATATTATTTTTAAATATTATTATTGTTTTGGAATTTGAAAAAAATTAAATTGTTAATTATATTTTGTGTAAAAGTTTAAAAAAATTATAATAATAAGATGAGATGAGTTGAGATGACTTCTCAGAGTGCGTTTGGATCCCAAACTCATTTCAACTCATTATTATAATTTTTTCAAATTTTAATATAAAATATAATCAACAATTCAAATTTTTTAAATCTCAAAATAATAATAATATTAAAAAATAATATTCTAACAATATTTTATCATTTTATCTTAACTCAACTCAACTCAACTCAACTTAATTCAACATCTAAACATTACTTGAATCCAAACAGGGGAGTGTTGCTTGCACCCGTCCCTAATGTCAGGTCCTTATGTCTCCCACTCATAAAATTTAAAAAAAATATATTTATTATCTATTTTTTTATTATTTTTTTTATTATTTTATAATATGACATTAAATAAATTTATAAATAAAATAAAATAAATATTTTTAATTATCTAATACCGTATTATTAGATGACTAAAATAAACATTGAGATTAGATTGATAGATGAAGTTGATGATGAGATGAGATGAGAGATAGATATTATTCTAAAATTTATTTGCGCCGAAAGCTTGCCACACCGCAACTTTCTTTGCTTTTCGTCCAAATTTATATTTTTTTTTTGCTTTTCGTCTGGTCCCCTTTCAGCCCATGTGCAAACCGCAACTTTTCTTTCTTTTCTCTGGTTCGGCGTCTCTTCCTTTTCTCTTTTATTTCTTTTTCTCCGTGTGCGTTCTTTTTTTCTTTCCCAGTGTTTCGACCCTTTTTGTTTCTTTTCCGCACCCCTCTGCGTTTCTACCTGCCACTTCCTTTCACTTTTATATTTTTCAATCCATAAGCTGGAGAAGGGTAGAACGTTCTGTCTGGTTTTTGGAGAGAGAGGCATCCGACGGTGATGGGCGGCCTCTCGGCTTTGGAGAAACTGCCGTACATGGAGGAAGGGAATCGGTGCTCTGTTTCGAGGATGTAGAACAGAGGCCTCTCGGTGATGGCCAGCAGGAGTTTCACGTGTATGAGCAGCTGAACTACGACGGTTGTGCGACCATGGTAGCGTTGCTCTTCTCGTGGTTCGTCCAGGTGCAGCGACGGGTGAAGGTGATGGCGTTGCCGTGTGTGGGTGGCTGGGCACGTGTGGGGCAGCGCAGTTGCTGCTGGACGTGCGGAGGCAGTGCAATTGCGCAGGAGTGGCGCTGCTGTTAGGTGAGGCTGGGCAGAACACGGTGGTGCATGTAAGGAGGTTGAAGATCAAACGACATGTCGTTTGTATCTATAGAAAAAATGACATGTCGTTTTTAGAGGGCATTTTTCATATTCAACGACAAACGACAGGTCGTTTAGGAGAAACTGTAAAACAGAAAACAAATTAAATAAATAAAAATAAAATTAGACAAACAAAATAATTAAAAATAAAAATAAAATTAGACAAGAGATGAAGGATAAAATATTAAAAGTGTGTTGTACATGTGAATAAGAAATAATCTTCCCAACCTCCTACTATTCACCACACTCCACACTCCACTTTTTTTTTTAATTTTTTTTTATCAAATATTTTTTTTATGAATAGTGAATAAAAAATTTGAAATATTTAAAAAAAAATAAATTCAAAAAAAAAATTAAAAAAAATATTAAAAAATATTAAAAAGTATGGAGTGTGGAGTGTGGGTGAATAGTAGGAGGTTGTGTAGCATTTCTCTGTGAATAATATTATCAAATTAAATCACAAGTATTAAAATAAGCATAAATTATGCTATTAATCAATTTTAAATCACAACTTAGATTTATGCCTCTTAATCAATTTTTTTTTTATTTAAAATCAATAATAAAATAATAAGACAATAATAAATATATAAAATATACAATACTACAGCTTAATCAGCTACTACTGACTATAACTTAAAAATTTTGTTCTTAACGAAATGCCAGATACAAAAATTCCTTATAATAAATAGAGTGTGCGGAAACATTTATTAAAACTTTTCAAAGTCCATGCCATAAAAATCATAACTTAATATACAATTACCCTCATTTGTTTTTACAGATGAGTTGAGATGAAATGATATTAAAGTTAAAAATTGTTAGAATATCTTTTTTTAATATTATTTTTATTTTGAGATTTGAAAAAGTTGAATTGTTTATTTTATTTTGTGTAAAATTTAAAAAAATTGTAATAATTAAATTAGATGAGATGAATTGAGATAAACTATGAAAACAAACCAGGTTTAATATATTGACAATCACAACATTTTAGAGCATCAACTCACGGTCCACGGCCCATTCCTCATCTGCCCATAATATCACAAAACCAAATCTCCACTCAAGACGAGTCTTAAGGATAATCAAAGTCGTAGTTTAACAAATTAGTCATTCTCGTACGCCAGTTTGCACAATTTCTAAACATGCTGTGAGTTAAAAGTCATCCCACAAGATGTAATACGAAAGCACAAATTCATTCGGGAAAACTTTTTCAGCTTGATGAAGCATGAGGTCTTGAATGAATTGAGCGAAAAGTGCAACAAGGAACTGAGATTAAATGGACTACTATCAATGAAAGGCCATAGATTAGAGATAGACAGACAGACAAACAGAGAGAGATAGAGACAAACCAAGAGATACAAAATGGTATTTGGCACTTGCTATAGCACTCCCCAACTGTTTTATGAATACGCTCAGGAGCACTTCCATGCGAAGAAGAAGAAAATTGGAGAGGATAAGAGAAAATTTCTATAACATTACGGAATGACATTACATGAATACTCTACCTTCAGTACATATACTGTCAGGTGACTATAACAAAAAGTAACCAATAGAGGCCATGGGCCAATTCAAATACAAATGTAAATAACAATAGTCTAAAGCAAATAAAAACAAGCGCATGCATGGCCCATCTGAAAAATAAGAGCACTTCCAATGGTTTAGGTATTTTATTCTTTAAAATATATCATCAAAACCTATTTTTTTATTTTATATACTGATTTTTACAATATATCATACATCCGCTTATCTATTTTTTTTTATATCATTTAAATAAATTTTTTTAATATTTTTTATTCATTTCAAATGAAACTCATAACAACAAACAACTATCAAATGAGAGAGAAAGTAATTTAAAATGTTTTAAAGGATGAATAGTATTCTCTACATATAGAGAATTACTATTGCAAAATGTAAAATAAAGAAGAATATACAAAATCCATTGAAAGCTACTTTTGATCAATTTTCTTTATATTATACAAAAAACTGTATTTTACCAGAGCCATTGGGAGTGCTCTAAGTCTAATAGAAACGTATAAAGATAACTATGGATCTATGAAGACCCTCAAGTCCAACCCATCTCGCCGGCAGATGGAAAACCAATTTAACTTAGTTCACCAATTGACAAGAGTTAGCCCACACGTACCCATATCCCCCTTCTTCTCCCTTATGTCTCGAAGCTTCACTCCACAGACTCTTTTTTCCGTATGAACCCTAGATCTAAGCTTGTCACACTTACCCAACGTGTACGTTGGACGACGGTTGCGATGGCATGGAGAGTGGCTACCAACAACGGTTGGGTGGCTTCTTGGACCATGGGACAAAGGCAACCAAGTTGAGCAAGAGTAAGGGATGAATAGAGAGAGAGAGAGAGAGAGAGAGAGAGAGAGAGAGAGAGAGAGAGCTTACCAGCGTGGTGATGGAAAACCAATAGGCTGAAAACTCATGGGGTAACGAAAAAATTTCAGAAAAGGAGAATGAGGAGTTGGGTGGCTGGGTGAAAAAGAGAAGGAAAATATAAAGGATCCCTTGACAATAAATAAGTGAGTTGCACCTCGTTTATTCATTTTTTGTATGAAGAGTAATGCTAGATACGGTTTTAGGTTATGAAAGTCTCACATACTCCCTTTGAAAAAGAGCGGGGTCCATCATTAAAAAAATAACTTTATCATTGCGGCTAGTCATTGCCCTCATTGTAGTTGAGCACCTCTCCCGCCAACATACAAGCTAAGTGTTACTAATGCACGTTGCGATCAGGGCAAACACTCATCCTTGGCGATCGTGGGCTAACTACACATGTATAGTTTGGTTAGCCATCACCCTCATTGCAGTCAAGTAGCTCTCTTGCCACCATACAAGCCGAGTGTTAGCAACGTACATGTGATCGGGGGTGAACACTTGCACTTCTTGATTGTAGACTATCCACATTTGTGTAGTCTCATTAGCCATCACCCTCATTGCAACTGAGCAGCTCTCCCGCTACCATAAAAGCCTCATGTTAACAATGCGCATACGATCGAAGCTAACATCACACTTGGTGATTGTAGACTAACGCACTTGTATAGTCTGGTTCACTATCGCCCTTATAACGGTAGAGCACCTCTCTCGCCACCAAGTCAAGTTTAGCAACGCGCATGCAATCGAGGCTAACACTCGCACTTGATGATTGTAGATTAACCATACCTCTATAGTATGGTTTTCCATCGCCTCATTAAGGTCAAGCACCTCTCCCGCAACCATTCAAGCCGAATGTTAGCAACACGCATGCGATTGGGGCTAAGATTGCACTTGGTGTT
Source organism: Cyclocarya paliurus (assembly GCA_029856935.1). Classification (NCBI taxonomy): domain Eukaryota; kingdom Viridiplantae; phylum Streptophyta; class Magnoliopsida; order Fagales; family Juglandaceae; genus Cyclocarya; species Cyclocarya paliurus. The sequence continues at coordinate 9,711,051 of CM056956.1, forward strand.
TGTAAACTTACCACACTTGTATAGTTTGGTTAGCCATTGCCCTCATTGCAGTTGAGCACCTCTCCCGCCACCCTACAAGCTGAGTGTTAGTAACACGCATGGGATCAGGGCTAACACTCTCACTGGGTGATTGTAGACTAACCACACTAGTATAATTTGGGTAGTCATTGCCCTCATTGCGATCGAGAACCTCTCCCACCACCATACAAGCCGAGTGTTAGCAAAACACATGCAATCAAAACTAGCTCTCGCACTTTGTGATCATAACCAACCACACTCGTAGAGTTTGGTTAACTAATGCCCTCATTGCGGTCAAGCACCTCTCTCGCTACCATACAAGTCTAGTGTTAGCAAAGTGCATGCGATTGGGACTAACACTTGCACTTGATGTTCTTAGACCAACCACACTTGTATAGTCTGGTTAGCAATCGCCCTCTTGTCACCTTATAAGCCAAGTATTATCAACGCGCATTCGATCAGGGCTAACACTCACACTAGGCGACCAACGGGCGATCGTGTGCATGACTGGGTTAGCTTTCACCCAGGTTGTTGTCAATTTGGGATGTAACCATTACATAGTAATTTATTATCATGCACAACAAATGGAGCTGATGATACAAGAGCCAAGGTAAAGCAATTAGACAGAAGGTTCGAAAATAACCAAAGTAAGGTCCAATCAAATTCATAAAAATGTAAAGATTGAACTAAAGGCCTTGAAGTGGTAGTTTAACTTTAAGGCCTTCAAGTCTGTTCCTAACTACTTTAATAAGATGTCCCTCAACGTCTGGAGGCCAACATTGTACTCGACCCCTTAGGCTCGATTGTGAAGCCAAGTAGCCTCAGAGATCTCGGGAAAGGCGAATAGCCTCCTCCTTAGAGGACCTTAGTTTGGTCTCCAATTTGCCGACGAGCTGCTAGGATTGGGCGAGCTTCTTCTTGACAAACTCAGTGACACTGTAAGCTGGAAGTAAAGCCCTTTGTGCTATCTGAGCTCTACCCTAACTGTCTTAAGCTGAGCCTCCATCTTGACCATCTCAGCGCGAGTGGAGTCAACATCAAATTGGAGATGTCGATGGGAACCCTTTGCCTATAAAACATTTTCTCCATACTCATCAAAGTGACTTCTTGCCCTTCTAGCTCCATCTCTAACCTGTCGTTGTGAAGGTGCTCAACATCCTGCTCTTCCTTTAAAAGATTTGCTTTATAGGTACGTTGCCACTCATGCTCTTAGACTTTCTGCAACTCCCTCAGGAGGTCAGCAACCTCATTCCACAATGCAGTTATCTCAATCTCTTGAACACAAGAATGAGAACCCAATTGCGAGTAGGCTTTCTCCCATTTCTCTTGGGAAAGAAAGCACCCAAGTTTAGGCACAAGTTGGCAAATGGAAGGGTCCATAGAGTCATCAATTGGTTAGATAGATGCCAAGGGCCTCAAAACGGAAGGGGCCGATGGTCCCAAGGAACTGGACTCCTCGATGGCAATGCCAGGCACTTGCCTATCCAAGAGGCGCTGACAGAGTGGCCACGGGGGAGCATGATGCTGAGATCACACCCGTCGTAGCCATAGCCAATTCTCCACATGCCCATCACCGCCCTCTCTAGTGGAGGAATCAGAAGAAATAATCCCTTCCAGGGAAATGGATAAAGAGACTTCTCAGCCAAGCAAAGGAATGCTAGGGGGAAAGATGGTGTAAAAGCTTCTTCCCCACTGGGCTTAATGCTCATGCAACCGCGTCTAGGAAGGACTTGAAAGCCAGTTGGAATGTTTAGGGTTTCCTCACCACAAATTGTGGACGGAATTGAAGAAGGTGTATTGGCCACGATCTCGACACCCCCAAGTGTGGCACTATGAACAATGGGGCTATGCTCCTCCTCGCCAACCTCCCACACTTCCACTGATTCACTTGAAGACGAGGACAGCGTCCCAAAATTTTTAAATAGTGCCTTAGGGAAATAGCAGTGAAAGAAATCTGGGATGGTCCAAAGAACTCGACGTCCATTGCCAAGTCAATGTCTTCATCCCCTTTGGTCAAGAATCTAAGCCAGGCGGTCAAGCGGTTGCTAGGCTTGCCCTCAATCATCAAGTGGAAATGAGGGGCATGGACAGGGTTGCCTAGAACCACCTTTAGGGCTAGCGGTGCCATGGTCGTAGCCTGACCTGACACAGCCTTCTTTAGTGTCACGAAAGCTAAAACGTCAGTACAAGGTCTTTTCCCCTTTTGCTCCAAGAGGACGGAGGAAGGTCTCTTTTGCCCACAGGGTGAAGTTGGCTCCCCCAAACTAAGGGATTGGCAGTCGACGTACCGCAATCGATTCAGAGAGACCAAGAAACGACCTATGTTTTTTTTTGTAAGAAGCAGACCAAATGGCTTAGGGTTTCCCTCGACCCACGACTAGACAAGGTCCAAACAGTTTGTCTTCCTCCTAGAGAGGGTTATGGTAAAGTGACATCCTCATAGAGCACAACTCCACAATGCCCTAACTAGGAATTTGCAACTACAGGCTTCATTCACTATAAACTCCTCACTACAAGAAAACTGCTTATTTGTAACCAGTTATTTCCAGTGAAAATGATTATTTCTTGCCAAAATGAGTCTGTTTTGTTGCAAATAGTTGTTATCGTTGCAAATAATCCGTCAAAAATGATTATTTCTTGTCAAAATGAGTCTAAACAAAAAAAAAAACTTTATGTGCCATTCCTTAACGAGGGAATAGCGAGACTACAAGCGTGCCACTTTATAACCTATCTATGAATGAAAACTATATTGATTCCCATCATGTTGCAGGGCACTATGGGTGTAAAAACATTCGTGAGCTATGAGATCCGAAATTTCCTTGCTTGTGGGCTCCAAAGCTAGCCGCCATGCCATGCAGCACAATAGCAAGATTCTCCAAGCATTGGGTAGGAGCTCGGTTGGAGCCATACTCCGAAAATCTAGAATGTCGTGAGCAGGGAGATAAAAAGGGAGTCTTAGCCCCATCATAAACATACTTATGTATAGGCCCACATGTTCAACAAACCCCTCAAAATCGATGACGCCGTGGTGAGTACTAGGCAAAATCATGTCAATAGAAATGAGGATCCAATACAAATCTCTTGCTAAATCCAAATCTACCCAGGTAGTAGTGGCGAACCAATAACTCCCCTCAAATGTGTTTGGTTGAGAGGAACCATTATCACCAAACCCATTCGGTGACCTTTGGGAGTAGAAAGACAAGAACCAAAGCAAGAAGCATTACGAGAGGCCATCAGTGACAAGGAGATGAAGAAGATTCAAGTAAAGGGAAAGGTGATCGCAATGGACGCACGAGAAGAAAGAAAAATGATATGCTAAGGAGGAGAATTGGGGTTTAAGGAAAAAGGGTAGCAGTTAGGGAAACAATAACCTACACCAGTAGAGAGATAACAAGTGTCATTGGTGGTGAAGACGAGTTGAACAAATTTTGCAAAACATGTTGCACAAAGAGACATGAGGGATGCAGATTGACGGATGCTACTCTGCATGAGAAAACTAATCATAAAAAAGGCATGAGAAGCATCAATGCCTGACGAGACGACATGTGTCTTTAAAAAAACAAGAAGAAGAAAAGATAGATTAAGGGGAAGTATAAAATTCCTGTCAACACATGTCCAACGAGAAGTTGCGGGGTAACTACTAGGCCCAAACTTCCCCTTGTAGATGGATCAAACCCTGTACTGTTAAGTGTTAAATGGGGCTCAGGTTCCCCATTGCTATATATATAGAGGTATGCAAACTAGGAAGAGTCGTTGTACACGTGCACGCATGATTAATTAGAACCTTTCTAATTAAGATAACACCTTAATGGAATGGCATATGACGTGGGAAGCTAACTTATCTTACCTAGATACCTGCCTTGTGGGGGCATGATTTAGGACCGCTTTGACTACTAATAGTCCACATACTGAAAGAGGGAGTTCCCGAACTCAAGGCGAAGGAAGGGCTTATCAATTTAAGGCAAATAGTTCATATAAATACCAACTAAGGTATGCACTAAAAAGCTATGTGAATCAACACACAATAAACAATTGAACTCCTCACTGATGTAGGCATCAAAGGCATCCCTTGCCTAAACCCTGAGTCATTCTCATTTATTGGTTGTAGGTTGTTAGGGCTAGCTGCAAGCACACCAAACACATCTCAACAAAAAGAAAGAAAAGAACAAGCCCGTGGCTTCTAATTTCAATTACTAAAGTAAGGGTGTGTAGGTTTACGTGTTTAAATATTAAAATAATTTTTTCTATAGATCAGCCACTATTCACGATTGATCCTTATGTGTATTTTAAAAAAAAAAAAAGAAAAATGTGTGTTTTTGCATTCCCTTGTTTGTAGTTGCTCCTCCTGCACCATCTCCACCAACATATACTCTCTCTCTCTCTCTCTGATCCAAAGCTTTCCCCTCCATCAAACTCGCAGGTACCAAAGCCAGCCATCCTACTCTTTATCCTCATCCTTTTCTTCTTCAATATTCTCGTCCAAAAAAGTAACAGAACTCCAGCGAGCACCGTAGGCAAACCAAGGCAACCCGCCATTCAAAAATTATCAGAAAAATTACCATAATAGTCATGGAGGTTTCTGGTAAGTCCATCAAAAAAAATAGATGGGATCGAGTCAAATTCATTGTAGTCTATGTAAGCAAATTGCAACTGCGATAAACCTCTAAAGGTGGGCAATGTCCCGTTGAATTTGTTTCTTTGAAGGCCCAGGTTGAAGAGCCTTGTAAGCTGGTTAAAGTTCTTTGGCAGAGGTCCCCTAAGACCAAGGTCAGCAACCTGAATCTGTCGCACCCTATCCCCAGAACAGAAGATGTGAGGCTAGGAAGGAGGGCTGCATGGGTTATCATCCCCATTGGTAGGGCACTTAAGAAGCTCTGGATTTTCCAAACCTATTCTAAAATTGTTCAAGATTTTGAGATCATTAGAGTTTGTGGCAGCAAAAGCCACTGTAAATAGGAAGAAAGAGAAAAAAAAATGCATACCCTCGTCTGGGCAACCTCAATGACTACTTGAGGGGGGGGAGAGATGAACAAAATAAGGGGGAAGAGGAACAAAAGAATTTCAAATGGTTGTCTGTTGTGAATTGAGTCTGAGAGAGGAAAATGCAATATTTAATCGAGATGTAAGGTGTGCAATGGGATGTAGCCAAATAGTGGCTGATCTTATGATTTTTTCTATTAAACTTAACTAAAAATAGTTAGGCTTGTGAGGCCAATAGTAGTATAATTTTGATCAATTTTATTCTTGATTACAACTATAAAATCTGGCATTTCACGTGAGAGATGTAACAAACTGAAATGGAGAAGAGGTTTGTAGGAGAAGTACCCAGAAAAGAGAAAAATATTCTCTAAGTTGATCAAATTGAATTGAGGAATTTACAAGGGATGTATATATGTACAGTTGCCAAAAAGAATCTTTTAACAACCTACTAAAAGTGGAAATGCATTATTGCCCTTTATGTACAACTCAGCAAAAGTAAAACATAAATGACAAAATCATCCTTCTTCACTAACGATGGGCTGCTTTCCTTTTTGTTGATGAATACTGTTGTAGTTCATGCTCCAATATTCCCCTACAAGATGGAGAGTACAGATTTACAACTCACATCTTGGAGATAAGTGTTGATTAAGACCTATGGATGACAAAGCCTTAATGAGGAGGTCTGCTAGCTGAAGAGAACTTGGGATATAACAGGTGGAACCACTGCCCTCTTGGATCTTGTTGTGGACTAAGTGAAAATCAAGCTCGATTTGCTTGGTCCTCACGTGGAAAACAATGTTGGCAACTATGTGAAGAGTAGCTTGGTTATCACAGTGTAATAAGGCAGCTTGAGGATGAGTGACTTGCAGAGTAGATAAAATGAACCTCAACCAAGTCAATTCAGAGCAGGTGGCTACCATTGATCTATATTTCGCCTCAGCTGATGAATGGGAGACAACTGACTACTTTTTGGACTTCCAAGAGATTAGAGAAGAACCAAGAAAAATGCAATACCCAGTCACGAACCACTTTGTATCTGGACATGAAACCCAATCTGAGTCACAATAGGCTGTAAGTTGAAGAGAAGAAGAGCTAGATAGAAGTAAGCCTTGGCCAGGTGCAACCTTGAGATACTTAAGAATTTTCTGAGTAGACAACAAATGCATATCAGTAGGATTAGCCATGAATTGGCTCAAAGTTTGAACACTATAGCAGATATCAGGCCGAGTGATTGTGAGATACAAAAGTCGACCAATCCGCCTTCTGTACATACTAGGATCTGATAGAGGTGTTCCTGTAGATTGAGTGAGCTTTAAATTTTGATCCATAGGAACTTTAGTTGGTTTGCAGCCCAAATTTCCTGACTTTGCCAAAATGTCCAAAGTATATTTTCTTTGGCACAAATGTATGCCTGTAGAGGACCTTGCAACCTCTATACCGAGAAAGTACCTTAAGGAGTCAAGGTCCTTTATTTTAAACTTGTTGTCCATAAATGTCTTTAACTTATTAACAAAATTAATATAATTACTTGCAACAAGAATATCATCAACATATACAAGTAAAGCAATGAAACAACCATTATTTTCGTTGGTGAAAAGACTATAATTAGCCTTAGATTGAAAGAAACCAGATTCAAGTAATGAAATAGAGAATTTAGAATACCATTGCCTCGATACTTGTTTAAGCCCATATAGGCTTTTAAGTAACTTCCATACTTGGTGTGGTGCCCCTTTCTTGTATCCAAGAGGTTTCCTCATATAAATGTCTTCATTTAATTCTCCATGCAAAAATATATTATTTACATCAAATTGATGTTAATGCCAGCCTTTGATGGAAGCAATGGCTAAGAGGCATCTCACGATTACCAATTTTGCAATTGGTGAGAATGTCTCATGATAATCCACTCCTTCAAGTTGAGTGTAGCCTTTGGCTAATAAGCGGGCCTTCAATCTTTCAACAGTGCTATCAGAGTTGTATTTAATTTTATAAACATACTTACAGTCGATAGGTACCTTACCAGGTGGTAAATCTGTAAGTTCCCAAGTATGATTAGCCTTTAAGGCAGCCAGCTCATTATCCATGGCTTGACACCAGCCCAAGTCTTTTATGGCTTTCTTATATGTCTATGGTTCAAGGTGAGTAGAAATGGTAGTGGAAAAAGTCTTGATAAGATAAGATATTAGCAAGGGGAAAAGAAGTACCTGAGGGAAGCATTAGCTTCTTGTCCAACAATGTGATGGGAGTAGTGAGAGTTGTCTGTTGACAATGGAAATCCTGTAAATATTTAGGTGCACTCTGAGTTCTGGTTGACCTGCGAGGAAGAAGAGGGGGTTGTGTAGGTGAAGAGGAGGCTAGTGGATGATGAAGAGGAGTAGGAGATGAAGAATCAAGAGAAGGAGTGTGAGTGTGAGTGTGAGTTGGAGCAGAACTGAGCACCTTAGGAGGTAAAATTTCAGGAATAGGATGTAATACTGGAGGTTTTAATATGGTGTTGTTGTGGGAAGGAAGAGATACCAGGTGAAGGCAGAATGATTTGAGGGGAAAAATTAGGAATCAAAGAAGGGGAAGGGAGAGGTGGTAAATCTGTGCAAGGAACACTTGAATTGAAAGGAAAAATTGTTTCATGAAAAATAACATCTCTTGAGATAAAAATCTACTTAGTTTGTAAGTCTAGCAACGTATATCCTTCCACCCCAAAAGAATAACCCAGAAATACACATTGGCCTCCTCTTGGATCAAATTTCTTCCTCCTATGGGATAGGGTCAAGGCAAAACTAAGGCAACTAAAAACCTTTAGGTGTTGGTAGCTAGGTGGCTTATGAAAAAGGCTTTCGAAAGGTGTTTTGTTATTAAGTAAATGGGTTGGAGTTCTATTAATGATGTAGACAGCGGTTAAAACACAATCACTCCAATAGGTCATAGGGATATTGGATTGAAATCTGAAAGCTTGAGCTACATTCATAATGTGTTTGTGTTTTCTCTCCACTATCCCATTTTGTTGTGGTGTTTCCACAAAACTTCATTGATGGATGATACCCTTGTTATTAAAAAACTCCCTCATTTGAAATTCTAATCCATTATCACTTCTTGGGATTTTTATTTTGGTTTTAAATTGAGTTTCAATTAAGTTATAAAAGAATTCAATACAAGTTCTTGCATTAGATTTGTTTTTAAGCATGTAGACCCAAGTGGTCCTTGAAAAGTCATCAACAATGGTGAGAAAAAATTTGGAGCCATCAACAGCAATGGTGGAATTGGGGCCCCAAATATCATAGTGGATAATATCAAAAGCATTTGAAGATTCTTGTGTAAAATGTGGAAAGGGAAGACAATGTTGTTTGACCAAAGGACAAACACAACAAGGTGATTGATTATTAGAATTGAGATGCTGTTTTACAATAAGATCATCAATTAAGAGCAGTTTAGAAAAAGAAATGTGTCCAAAGCGACAATGCCATAAAGTAGAAAGTGAATCCTTGTGACTAGCAAAACTATTGGTCTTTATGAAGAAAAGTTAGCAAAATATCAACCAAAGCTGAAGGTGACACACCAAATCTTAGCAGGTGATATAGACCACCTCTCACTTCACCCATCCCAATCGTTGTCCAAGATGCTAAGCTCTGGAGAAAACAGGAATGGGAGAAGAATATGAGAAAATAGAAAGAATGTTGAGCAAGTTTTTTGGAAAATATTAAATTGAAAGTAAAGGAAGGCACACATAATACATTATGTAGTACCAATTGCTTAGTCAATTTTACAACAACAATATGAGTGACAAGAATATCTTCCCCATTAGGTAATTTGACTAGAGAGGTGACTTTAGCCGTGATGGATGTAAAAAGAGAGGCGATACAGATCATATGATTTGTAGCTCTTGTGTCAATAATCCAAGGTGTTGTGTGTGGATCAGAAGATTTGTGGTTTTGTGTAGATAAGCAAGTGACCATACCAGAGACTCTAGAGGTGCTGATATGGTTAGAGGATGGGAGGGAAGAAGAGGATGGATGAGCATCAGAGATGATAGCCATGGCTGAGCTAGTGTGTTTGGGTTGCAGTAAAGCAATGAGTTGATGATACTGACTCTTGGTAAGGGCCATGGTTTTAGCTGGTTCATCATCTTGATCACCATTGGAAACGATTCGAGACTAGGTAGTAGCTGCTGCAAATCCCTTGGATTTCCCATGAAGCTTGTGACCAGGCAGGTACCCATGCAGTTTATAACATTTCTCAATAGTATGGCCAGTCATATTACAATGAGTACACAGGGGAGGTTCAACATTCCCAATCTTGAAACAATTATCAAGTGAATGGTCTTGAATTTCGCAATGGGTACAATAAGATCTATTTAATTTCTGACCTCCAGAGTTGGAAGGTTTAGTTACAAATTTGGGAGAATTGTAAGTGTTCTTAGCCACCATGGCCATGAGATCAGAAGGAGATGATTGGTTAAGCATTTGATGTTGGCGCTCTTGTTGTTGGATCATAGAGAAAACTTTGTTGAGTGGGGTTAAGACTCAAGAAGCATAATCTAATCTCTTGTGTTAGAATAGGATTCAGATAATCCCATAAGAAACTAAATAACATAGTCTCTATCATAGCGATCATGAAGAACTTTTAATTTTCCACAATCACAATTGAGTAGGGGATCAAACACAGCAAGTTCATCCCACAAACCCTTGAGGTGACCAAAATAGATACTAACAGTATCCTAACCTTGTGATAAACTAGCAAGGTCTCGTTTGAGTTGAAAAATATGAGGACCGTTTTGTTGAGTAAAATGATCCTTAAGCTCTAACCACAATATTCTGAAATCATCCAAGGCAAGGTTAGATTTCATAGAGGCACTTACAAAGTTTTGAAGCCAAGAAACAACCAAATCGTTTCAGCGTTCTCAAGCTTCAAAGAGTGGATTAGCATAATCAAGTGGTTTAGAAATCGTCTCGTTGATGAAGCCAATCTTATTTTTCGCACGAAGAGCACGGCTAACACCTCGCAACCAACTGACATAATTATCAGCAGTCAAGAAATTAGAAACCAACGGAGCGGCAGAGTTGTCACCATTCTCAATTCAGAATGGGTTGAAAGGGTCTGAGAAATCGAGAAATCAGTCATTGAGGTTCTTCCAGGGTAAAGTATCCTCTTCAGAAACGGTTTTCATTGTGGCAAATTAGGATCGAGGGGAGCTCTAGTACTATGTAACAAACTGAAATGGAGAAGAGGTTTGTAGGAGAAGAACTCGATCATAAAAGAGAAAAATATTCCCTGTGTTGATCAAATTGAATTGAGGAATTTACAAGGAACGTATAAATGACGAAATCATCCTTCTTTACTAACAATGGGTTGCTTTCCTTTTTGTGTATTCTGTGTTGATGTATGCTGCTGTAGTTAATGCTCCAATAAGAGATACATTATGATAATAAATAAATTATCTAGGAGATAAAGAGAATACAGCACAAAATAATGAAAGAAAGGAAGGAAAGACACTTCAAAAATATCACGTATGTTTAGTACTCAACAAGTGGATAGAAACAGAAATAAAAGATTTCTTTATTCATATATAACCTTCATGTATAGAATGCTTTCAGATTGTAATGACACCAGAGGTTTGAACTTCAGTTGGATCATAATCATCCTTGGGCTCCATAGCCATCTTTCCAAGCCTAAGCAAGCTCCCAGCGGCCAAAATTGCCCGAGGATCAATATCATGTATAGACCTCGCAGATAGACTTCTACATGCCGCCCATGCCGCATCAAACAGTTCCTTATTTTCTCTTGTTCCCAAAAGGCAGTGACCCAGAATTCTCAATACCGGCTGCAGCAACTCCCATGGAAGAGGAATCCTCCCCTCCTTCCCCATCCTCTCCCTCGACTCATTCGCTCCAAGCAGTTCACTCGCACCATAATGGCTATCCTTGTACACGTCCGCTTCATGGCCAGCCCAAATCACACAAAAGTCGCAGAAGTCAATCTTGGACCCGATTGGCATCTGAAACATCTTGCTGTAATACAACTCTAGAGCCACCCCAACTATCCGAGCCCTTTTCGTAGACCTGACAGTTCCAAGAGGCTCCAAACTGGGAGATAGAACGGCTAGGTTAAAGGCCGTGGAGTTGTTTTTAGTGGGCGATACGGATTCATGGTAAACACTCGGATGCGACAAGTCCGGTACGTTAACGGTTATTGGTTGGCCGGCACGAGAAGTGGTCTCGTGGGCATAGAGGGCCAACAGGACCGCCTCGAAGCCTGCGAGGGGCTTGCTGAGACTGACGCGGGAGAGGTAGACGCCTGCGACGATGGGAAGGAAGCGGAGGACAACGAGTTGGAGGTCGGGCTCACCAGATTGGAAGGTGTCGTAGAGCCAGCGGCAGAGGTTGTCATCTCCGGCGCCGGAGTTGGGTTGGCGGAGGAGGAAGGAGATATTGGAGGCGACTTCAGGGTCGTGCAGAAGAGATAAAGCGGTGCAGAGGTCAGGGGGAGTGGTTGTGGGGAGGATGGAGGAGAGGGATCGGATGGCTGATTGAGTTTTGGAGAGGGAACCAGATGGTGAAGTTATGTCGGGTGTGGGTTTTGATGTGCCGGCGGGGCTGGTGGTTTCTGAGGTGGGAGTGTTGGTCATTTCTAAGACAGGGCTGTCGTCCGACATTGTGAGAGAGAGAGAGAGAGAGAGGAGCAAATCAAGATAAGCGTATATGAAGGTTATGGAAGGAGATACGTACGTATAACGGAGGGAACATGTCAAAGAAGCTTAAAAGAATGTTTAGTTGTTGGAGGAGATAACTATGGAGGAAAGATAGGATCATCTTTTACTTGGCAATGGGAGTCTCTTCTCTTCTTCCATTCCCTTCTCTTGTTTTATTTCCGCGTCGGCTGTGCCCATCTCATTTTAAAATTAATATTGCTCAGCATGTAAGCAAATTTTGTTTTGAAATAAGTCTTATATAAAAGTTTAGTCAATTATGGATACGAGTCATAGGTGATTGGATTCTATGCCACCACTTGTGAGGACCACCCGGCAATCGTTGCCTGCCTAGATTTGGGCCATGCACCATCATGAGGTGGCAATTGGCGGCAGTGGAAACCCCACTCTTTCTCTTGTTTTTTTTTTAGTTCAAACATTTGAGTTTTATGGCACTTTTCTTGCTAGCTTAATGTTGTTATTACTTGTCATTTAATTCGTAACTATCAATTATACATTGTATATATGGTTGCGCGCAAAAAATTATTTGTAATCATGTATATTAATCATGTTATAGCAAATCTATGGTGTATGTATAATTAAGTACAACTTGTGCGCTATAACTTATGTCACATATTTACAATACGCTTACAACTAGTAGTTCATGATTTATATTTCTACAATAGCATATTATACTACTAAAGCTTTAAATATAATATATAAGTAGACTTATTACTTAACTTGTTATCCATATACTAATATACATACATAAAATTATGGTTGGACAACATAGAGAAAAAAAAAAAAAAAGACATTTCTTTTGGAGTACAAATTAATAAGTTTTGATGTCAAACAATATAACTTTCACCCCTCTAATTTAATGTAAAATATAAATGATCATTTGTTCCATCCAGTTAATTGCTCTCCAGTACTACTTAAACCTGACCCAAATCAGAGTTGGTGTGTCTTGGGTGATTTTAATGAGATTCTATCTCATGATGAAAAGCATGGGGGGAAGCCTAGATCTGAGCAACAAATGGAGGGTTTTAAATTGGCTTTGGAAAATAATGGCTTGCATGATCTTGGCTGGAAGGGACAAAACTATACTTAGCAATAGGCATGAAGATCATGCCTCTTTTACTAAGGAGAGATTGGATCGAGTGTTAGCTAACCAAAGCTGGCTACAAAAACTCAGAATGAGTGAAAATGAAGTATTAGCTGCTAGAAGATCTGATCATCATCCACTTTTGTTGTTTTTAAAAGATGGTTTGGGGAGTAATAAGAATAAAATAAAGGTATTTAGATTTGAAGCTACTATTTTCAATAATAAGTGGCAAAAGCTCACACAAAAATTACCAATATGCAGTGGAGAGTTATTGAGGTAGAGTTCAGAAAAGAGAAGTGATACACAGAAGGAAATTGAAAAGAAAATAGACATGTTGAAACACATGCAGTAAGAAGAAGGTCCTCACAATGTAGTAGCTATAAAAAACATTCAAAATAAACTGAGTTTGTTGTTGAATCAAGAAGATATGAAATGGAAGCAAAGGGCAAGGAGACATTGGTATAACTCAGGAAATAAGAATACAAAGTTCTTTCACGCATGTGCTACTCATCAAAAAAAGAAGAATTGTTCAAATTTGTGAAAGACTTACAAGGAACTGTGGTTACAAAAATTGAGGAAGTGGATAGGGTTTTTCAACAGTATTACAGTAATTTATTTTCCTCTACAAAAACTACACCTGATGCTTTGGAGGAGTGTTGGATATGTCAAGGCTCGAGTTACACAAGCAATGAATGAGTAGCTGTTGCAACCCTTTACAAAGGAAAAAGTTAAAGAAGCATTGTTCCAGATGGAGCCTTTAAAGTCTCCAGGTCCAGATGGTTTTAGTACTACCTTCTATCAGAAATATTGGTATATAGTTGGGTGTGATGCTGTTTTGAGCTTCTTGAATGGTGGAAATTTTGAAACTACAATAAATTTCACTTATATTAAACTGAAAAATCCAACTTCTGCAACTGAGTATAGGCCTATAAGTTTATGCAATGTAATTTACGAGATTGGGTCTAAAGTATTAGCAAATAGGTCGAAAGTGTGCCTTCCTCATATTATCTCACCAAGTCAAAGTGCTTTTATACCTGGTCAATTGATTTCAAATAATGTCATAGTTGCTTTTGAAGCTCTTCACTTTATGAGGACTAGGCAAAAAGGGAAGATGGGATCAATGGCTATCAAGCTTGATATGTCAAAAGCCTACGATAGATTGGAGTGGAGTTTTTTGGAAAGGATGTTGGTCGGGTTGGGTTTCTGTCAGAGGTGGATTCAATTGATGATGCAATGTGTCTCTACAGTTAGCTATGTTGTCCTAGTTACTGGGAGACCAAGACCTAATTTTCAACCTACAAGAGGTATTAGGCAGAGTTGGAAGACCATATCAGAGGTTTTAAGGTGGCTAGAGGATGCCCATCAGTTAATCATCTATTTTTTGCTGATGACAACATTTTATTCTATAAAGCAGTTTTGTCTCAATGGGAGCATGTTAATGGCATCTTGAGAAATTATGAGCAATCATTTGGAAAATGTTTAAATCATCAGAAAACTTCAGTTCCATTTAGCACCAACACTAGTGCCAGTACCAGACCTCAACTACAAAGGGTTATTGGAGTTTCCAGTTGTGATAACTATGAGAAATATTTAGGCTTGCCTTCTTTTGTAGGCAAGTCAAATATAATTCTTTCAAAGGAATCAAGGAAAGGATTTTGGGCCAAAGTAAATTCTTGGAAAAATAATTTTCTGTCACAAGCAGGGAAGGAAGTTCTCTTGAAGGCAATTGTGCAAACCATACAATGGGGGTCTTTCAATTACCAAGGAAACTTTGCAAGGAGATGGCTTCTATTATGTCAAGGTTTTGGTGGAGCCACAAGCAACATGATAGAAAGATTCAATGGAGGAAATGGTCCAGAAAAAGTGATACAAAAGCTAGGGGAGGGTTGGGGTTTAAAGACATTGAAGCTTTTAATAAAGCTTTGCTGGTGAAGCAGATGTGGAGACTTTTACAAGAACCTCATTCTTTTGTTGCTAAAATTCTGAAGAACGAATATTTTACGTATGTGAATGTGATGAAAGCACAAGTTGGCCCTAGACCATATTTTATTTGGAGAAGTTTGGTCTCATCTTTGGATCTATTAAAGAAGGTGTAGCTTGGAGGGTGGGTTCTGGTTCCAAAATCAGAGCTTCCTTTGCCTATGTGAAACTTGGTCCAATCTCCAATTTTGATTTTAAATGAAGAACCGTCAGTGGATCAGTTATTGGATAGGGAGACTGGTTCATGGAACAGATGTTTGGTATATCAGATTTTTAATGCTCAAGAGGCAGAAGTCATTAGCAGTATACCTGTTAGTAATATGGAGCAGAGGATACCATGGTTTGGAAGGGGTCTAAAGATGGAAATTTAGTGTCAAATCATCTGGCAATGCAGAGGACTTATCATCTGAAGGGGGAGTCTTCAAGGATGAACTCTGAGGAGCAGGCTTGGAAATACATCTGGAAGCTTAAGGTTCCTGGTTATATACAACACTTTCTATGGAGAGCATGTCATGACTCATTACCTACAAAGTCTAATTTGTTTGTGAGAAGGTGGTTGAGGATCCAGGGTGCCCTATTTGTGAGAGAGAGTAGGAATCAACTATTCATGCAATGTGGTCTTTTCCAGCTGCTACTAATGTACGGGGGGAGAATTGAAGTCCATTAAGGAAGTGGCCTACTCAAATGGATAGTTTCTGGCAATTATGCAACATGTGATCTGCAAGTTACAGAGTAATGAGATTGAATGTGTAGCAGCTATACTAAGGAGCATTTGGACCATAAGAAATGCTTTAAGTCTTGAGGGTAGGTTTGATAAACCAGATCATGTAGTTCATAAAGCATTGAAGACAATAGAGGATTATAAAGCTGCTCAAATTACACCACACCAGCTGCAAGCTTCTGCAATTCCAAGAGAGTTGGCTACATGGAGAAGGCCTAACATGAATCAATTGAAGATTAATTGGGATGGAGCAGTGGACTCAAAGATGAAGAAATCTGAACTGCAAGTCATTATCAGGGATGAAAGTGCTGAAGTTCAAGTAACTCTATGTGCAAACATAGAGGCAAATTTACAACCCTTAGTAGTTGAAGCAATGGCTTTGAGGAGAGCTATGTTGCTTTGTACAGAGTTTGGTTTCTCAAGTGTGATATTTGAAGGTGATTGTAAGGAGCTAGTTACTGCTATTTCAACATCTGCAACCAACCTTTCAGAGGCAACTGCTGTGATACATGACATTAAGCAGTTGATGCATTACAAGTGTGGTTGGCAGGTTTGCTTCAATTATAGAGAAACTAACAAAGTAGCTCACATGTTGGCTAAATATGCACTAACTATAAAGGGAGAACATGTTTGGATAGAGGAATGCCACATTCATGTATTGAATGATGTGATGCATGATCATTGTAACTGAAGTTTATTAATGAGAATTGTTATTCCATATAAAAAAAAAATTATGATATACAAATAATAACGTATAATGAACTTTTTTCTCCATACAAAATAGTGGAAATTATGCACGAAACAGCTTGCCTAATAAATAAATAAATGGTTGGGAGTTTTTTTGGTCTTAAGATAACTATGAATTGGATATTTAAATTTAGGTATATAAACGAGCTAAGGTCAAGAGAGTAGTGGGCGGCCAAGTTCTATTTGCTTAAATTTTATTTGAAGGGTAGTGGCAGTCTGACTTAATGTAAAATTACAAAAGACAGAAAAATGAAATAAAATAAATGATGTTTTTAATAGAAATGGTTATGGTAAACGAATGTGTTTGAGGCTTGATCATATGAATGTTTCGTGTTCATGTTTATTATTCATTTTGATAAGATTGCACTTCACTCATGTCAATGTATTTCTATTTATTTAAACTATTATGCTTAAAGTTTTTGGAAGTGTAAAACTCATTGCAATCATATGTAGAATTTATAGATGAACATTGAGATTTAAATTTCACAATGGAAGCCCATATGTAGCATAGGTAAAATATAACAGCAAATTTTATCGTAAGTATGATCGACCCTATCGTGGAAGGGAATAATCAAAATGAGTGTTAAGGATGTGTTTTGCACCCTGTCGTCCTTCGCCGGTCATCTAAGACAAGAAAACTTGATGGCCTAGAGTGCCAAAAAACCCCTCCAACGCCTAAGGTCTCGTTTGGATAGTGAGATAAGATTAAACGATTTGTGAATTGTAATGAAATGATTTGAGTTAATATGTTTTATAATGTTTTGGAAAAGGAAAATACTATTTCCACAGAAGATTTCTACCAAATTAATTTTTTTTTAATTTTTTTTTACTTAATGATCAAGAGAGTGTTTTTAAATGAATTTTTGATTTTTTTGTATTTTTAAAAAATGTTTAAAGTTATTAAAAAATGATTGAAAAAAAAACTTTTGCCTTTCAATGACGATTCTCTGTAAAAATCCTCTATGGGTGTAGCATAGTCATTTGGAAAATGATAAAGAAAAAGTTGAGTAAAAATATTATAAAGTTAAAATATTATTAGAATATAATTTTTTAATATAATTATTTTTTTGGGATTTAAAAATTTTGAATTATTTTTTATATTTTGTTTGAAAGTTTGAGAAATTTGTAATGATTAGGTAATTATTCCATGAAAAAATAGAAGATTAAAAATTGAGAAGTATTTATGTTTGTGGTATTTGGATATTGAGATGAGATAGGATGACAAAAGATGAGATGAGAGGATTTTGCTATCCAAACCAAGTCTAAGTCAATTTATGCTTCAAAGTATAAGAGAGAGAGAGAGAGAGTAGCAAGAATGATGCATGAATTATACTTGTGCTAAGGTTTTTATATCTCCCTCTTTCGGTGGGGAAATCATTTTCTCTCGACTATGACGTTCATCCCTACCTTGAAGGGCATGCCATCACATTTAATGTGGAAGCTTATGTTGGAAACAAGATCTCCTGTCGGGATATCCTGCCAATGCTCCCAGTCGACGCAATTAATGTGGTGAGGTTCCCCATGAGTCGTCTAGTTGGAGGCGTAACCATGTGAATGTTGTTTCCTCACCCCACCTTGACCTAGGACTCCCTTACTTCCTTACCAATCAGGGGCCTTGCAACATTTTAGCTGTGGGCCTTAGTAGAGAAGGAGTGGGCCTCATAAGATAAGGGGTGAATACATCTCTCTAGTTACTCCACAAATTATTAACATGTGAGCATGGTAGGAATTTTATCACCCACAAATGTATTGTCTCTCATCATTTTAATTTTTTTTGGCAACACAAATTCCCACATCTCGAAAGTGCACAACGGTTCAGTGCCCACGACCTTTCATTTTCACAAGAATCGTGGGATTTTGCTCCCAATGTTTCCTCTCCGATGATGCATGTTACCCTTTCACTTGGAGTAGTTCAACCGATATTGATTCTCTATTTAAACCTCGAGTTCCAACCCTTAGCTCTTCCTTTTTACCAAACCTTTCTCATCCTTGCATTTTCTTGGAAAATCCCAAGCTTCTTCCTCTCCATTCTTCATCTCAACATTCACGTACGTCATGCCAGGAAGGGTCTTCGAGGAACCCTGAAGCCTTTGATTTCTCTAAGGGTTGAGACAACCCTCAATACTGCGAGGGATATCACTAGTCTATAACTACTTCCTCGTCGGATCTGCACACGGTGAGAACCTCTTATGAGGTACCTGACTCCGTTGTTTTGGTTGCTCCTGGCGCTTGTTGCGGCGCTGTTGACTTGAAAGGGTTTGCTGAAAAGGTCGCACTGTATCCCTCCATGTTCTCTAATGGTCTGGGGCTTCCCTTCTATAGTCCCATTCGAAAGGTTTTGGACTTCCTTGCATTGGCTTAGTTGTAACTTCATCCCAACGCGTGGAGGATTTTGATGTCGTGTTGCATCATTTGGCGCATGGTCTTGGAGCGGAGGGGGAGGAATATGCCGACCTAATGGCCAAGGAGTTCTTTTTTGTGCATAAGATGCGGTGCCACAATGGAAACCTATGTAGCTTCTGTTCCCATATCAAGTACAAGGTTGCCCGCCCAGAGTTTCACTTTTCCAGCATCAAGGAATGGTTCAAGAAGTTTTTCTTTGTGTTAGGCAGTGGTTGGGAGTTTCCCAATAGCGAGGCCGCTCGTTAGGAGCTCCCTGTACGGGCTATGTGGGGAGTCGATCAATATGAAAAAGAGTTTTCCCTGAAATTGTCTAACTAGGAAAATGCTCGCTTGAGGATGGTTTACTCATGGTTTGAGGACCATCAGAAGGAGGTTATGACTGATGCTCTGCTAATTGAGGCCAATATTGACTGATTTCTAGTGATGTCGAATCGGTCATGCTTCAGCAGCTGTGTTCACATAAAAATATATCTGCAAATGCACAAAATCGTAACAAGTAGTAAAGTGTTTTAAAGAAAACGAATATCGAACCCACAGGAAATAATTATGCTATTGAGTATTGAAATTGACTAAATTGATTACTATTTGGAAAATTGAAATTTGAAAAATGGTTTATTAAACTGAAGAAAAGAACACTAAAATTAAGCTTTTAAAAATAATAAGAACAGATCTAGAGTGTTTGACTTCACCTAACAAATTTCACACAATTTATTCTTATTTGTTATAGAATCCTAATTATCCCAAGTTGGTAATAAAAATTCCTTAACTATTCAATATTTTCTCTCAAACAATATCAAAAATATCTCCAACTAATAACTCCATATCTCTATTTGAATTTAACTAATTGGAGACTCATTAAGTTTTTTGGATTTTTCTTGAAAATCACACTAGTTGTGGTAAATCATCTCTAATTTCGCTCAACTAATGGTATTTAATCCTATAGTTTTAATTAGAAATCATCTCTCGGTCTCACTATGATTCAATAGATCAAACAATAGTTAGCTAGAAAATCGCAAACATTAAGAATAAGGAATAAACGCTCAATCATGGAAATATTGAAAATAAAATAACTTGGAATATAAATTGTGTTTTTAATGCAAGGCTACACCAAAGGTCTAGAAAATAGAATTAGTTCATAATGAAATTGAAAAGAATAAAATTGGTATTCTTCGTTGAAGTCGGTTGATGAAGTATGCGACTCTTGCCTCTACCCTCCAGTTCCGCCTTCTTAAAAGAACACTTCAAGAATAAATTTTAAAACTCTAAACTCAAACTCAGACTCTAAAACATAAAAACTCTCTACTCCGATTCAGAACTCTCCCCCTCTATTCATCCCACAAGTTGAGATTAAATAGATGTTGAGATTCAAATCTGGAAACAAGATAATTGCAGTTACACTCTAGCCTAAAGATCTGGAAATTTGTTTCTAAATATAAATGTTAACATAAAAATAATTATCCCAAGAATAACGGGATTATCAAAAATGGAAGATTTAGTGATATGTGGCTGGAATTGTGGAGTTCGGGAGGATTTGGTCGCCAATAGATTGATTGCAAAATTCAGATTTGATGGTCAGCAACCGAGTGATCCTGGTCAGGAGGAATTATCTCTCCAGGTAGATGCCATGTGCACTGAATATAACTGGCGTGGAGGTTACAAATGAACGGGCGTCGAGGTCACAGCGTTGAGGTCACAAATATCACATAGCCCCCTCCTCGCCTATTGAGTGAAAAGACTCTCGACCGGGATGAAAGACTCTTCTCGCCTTTTCTAGTTGTTGCCCATGATGTCGTTGTGATGCCCCGACTCCCACGTACGGCAACGCGAAAATCGTCATGTCGAAATGATGACAACACGGGTCACGCATCTCAACGATAAGTGCTCAAGTGTGTGAACGTACAGGAACAGAGAGGGAGGTAGAGCTCACTCGATGCCACACAATTCCGGCCTTAGCGACAAAGACGCAAATGATGAAACATGGTGAAGATTAGTGGAGAACCGTAATAGTAACTTCAGAAGAGAGTACCATTGCGAGGACCTTTGGTTAGTCGAGTCCTTGTTCAAGGTAATTTGTTATGATGGTAAATGGATGCACTATGCCCTGTGGGCGTGATTTTATGAATTCCAGGGTGTGTAAACCCACCATAGCCCGTGGCTCATTTTCCACATGCATTCCTTGTTTGCCTGCTATGGCCACATTGCCAAGTGTGAGTTCATAGGGATCTTGCCAAGAGGGTAAGCCACTCTTTCACCTTTCAGCTGCCTCAATCCCACTTTTAAGTGGGGATTAGGGTAGCCTTCTATGTGCAATCCCCTTGTTACCAAGGCGACTCAGACCTCATATGACTCCTCAAGCATCCAAGGATGTTCCATACAGTTTCCGCTACCCTCCAATGACCAAGAAGCCAAGATGGTGGTGGAGGGCATTGGCATGCCTCCCTTATTTAATGCCACTTCATGAGACATGTATGTATGCTGAGACGGCATATCACCTGCACCCCTTCCTGGAAGACTTTGAATTCTTAACATACCCATTCCTTGGAGCCATTGGGAGTCTGTCGAGCTAGTTCTTGATGGCATATTTTTTTGTAGCATATCTTGGAGTGGTGAGAAGAAAGGAATGGCCTCACTTCTTTCGATTTCATGTGGTAATGGGCATGTTGTTGGAGATTTCCCTTTAGGTGATAGGAACTGTAAGCCGTTGGATGCCGCTTGTTGTCTACTGGGGTAAAGTGGGGGATGCACTTCTGCACAGCTGTGGCATTTGCATACCTTTTCACTATATTGGAATGCATACGTTGTGCTCTTGCCGATATGTATGCTGACATCCCTGTTGTATGTGATGCTGCATATATTCAAATTCCATATGATTAAAGGAGGGAAAGCATAAGATCAAATTCTGTTGTGTTTACATTATGTTAACTTTATTGTACAACCACTTTGTGAGCAAAAGATGGAACTTCTTTTTATGGATAAGTTATACTTGTGCCATGGCAAAAAAGTGCTCAAATGTGTGCTACGTGCAACAAGAGCACCATAAAAGTCGCAGTGGTTAAATAAAAATAGTCAACTAAGTACCAGAATTGTTTAATACCAATATCCAAAATAAATATCCGTTAAAAAGTTATATAGTTATCCATTAAAAATATAATACAACCAGATACATAGATAAAAGGGAAGCAATTCTCATAATCCAAAACAGCGACCACATGTCACATCCTCATCTACACCAAAATCTACGGTACCATAAAACGTTACCGCAGATAAGTAATAATCCAAACAACCAACGAGATAAAAGTACATTAATGCAACCAACATGTATGTATATGATGAAATATGTCTTAGCCTCAAAACATCATTTTTCCCAAAAAGAATATTTTCCAAATACACGCAAAAATCTCATTTTGGCCCAAAAATATAATCCGTCATTTTCTCAAAAAATGATTCACACAAAAATATTTATCAGACACTATAGGCAAGAATCACAAGCGGGACTCTACCACCATCCCTACCGAATGCACCGTAGGCTGGAATCACAGGTGAGACTATACTACCATCCCTGCTTACCACCATCCCTACAGTTCCTTTCCACACAATGGGTACCCATTAGAGCACTGTAGGCAGAAATCACAGGCGTGACTCTACCACCATCTCTGCTTACCACCATCCCTACCGCGTACACCGTAGGCGAGAATCACAAGCGGGACTATACCACCATCCCTATAGTCTCTTTTCCTTTTTCTCACATGAAAACCCAGTTTTCAAATATACACATGAACATGAATGCATTTCCGCGAACACCCAATTTTCATTTACAAACATGAACATGCGTGCAAATATGCAATGTACATGACACAACATCAATATCCAACAACCAACCAATCTCAATACAACCAATCACACAAACAACTCCATTCTCCAATCCAACCGACCCCCTTACTCCTCGGACTCAGTCCGGCATAACCAACCAATTTACAGTAAATGAGTGTTAGCGCAAAAATACATTTAAATCTCAAAATTTATTTGGAAAAATACTTACAGCGCTATATTATAATTTTTGAAAAATCACGGATGAGTTAGAAGCGACAAAATAGCAACTGAGCAGTGCAAAATGCACTGTGGCCGTGGGTCAAATATAGTGAATTTTGAACGGGGTCAAACTAAGATTTGAGATTGCAAGGGTAGGGCTTAGAGATGTCGGTGAAACTAATGGTGGCGGCCCTTGGCCGTGGATGGCGGCGTAGGTGGCGGTTTAAGGCCAAAATGGTCAAATCGGAGATGTTGGTGGTGCAGTTTCACTGGTGGTAGATCGGAGCTGGGGATGGGTCCATTAGGTAGCTGGGAGGTCGATGAAGATGTGGTGAAGAAATAGTGGCCAGAGGTGGTGCGACGGCAGCGCAACGACAAAAGGAACGCCACGGCTTCAAGCCGTGAGTGAGGGTCGACAACGGTGCGGGAGGGGCTAGGGTTGGTCGTGTGAGGTCGCCGGCCGGTGGGGAAGGTTGTGGGCTGGGCGATGTCGGACAGGGTGGCACGCGACGGTGCCGACTGGGACAAAGAGATTCGATCGAAGGAGAAAAAAGGAGAGGCTTGCGCACGTGAGGGAAGGGAAAATGGGAAAAAAGAAAAGGAAGAAAAGAAAAAGAGGGAAAAAGAAAATGGGAAAAGAAAAAAGGAAGGGAAAGAAATGAGATCCAATTCTCACATCTTGGGTCATAAAAATGATCCAACGAAAAGAATTTCAAAACGATAAATTAAATAAAATAATTCAAATGCAGTGAAAAACTTAAATAAAACAATAATAATTTTAAAACTCATAAACAAACTAATTGAAATTAAAGATCAATTTAAATGCAAAACAGTAATTAATATTAAGAAAGCACATTAAAAATAATTTTCACAACTTAAAAATATTATAAAATAATATATCAAAACTCCCATAATTTTAAAACAAGAGAACTAATATTTAAATTAATTAAAATAATTTTTCAATTAAAATACACTAAAATAAGGAGTGTTACAGTCGTTTAGGTTGGTCTTTTAAGTTGGTTGTTTAGACTAGTTGCTCAATCTAACCTCTTAGAGCCTTGTTGCCAAGTCTTTGAGCATTCTGGTTGAGAGTTTCCTCGCCTACTGAGAGGTAAGTCTTCTCGCCTTTGGGCAAAAGAAATCTCTTTGCTGCCCACAAGACAAGACTCTACTCCCAAATCTCATCGGCTCTCTTCAAATCTCGCTGCCTCTCATTGGTCTAGATCCGTAGTCTCTTCTTTTGTACCAAAATGCTCTCCTTTTACACTAAATCTTCTCATTCTTTCAAGTCCAAGAAAATAAATAAAATATGTAGAAATAAAATCAAATCAATAGTATTGAAGGGAAAATGACACTTTTCATAAATAAAATAGTGATAAAAATCACATAAAATAATACTTATCAAGCTGCCATTCTTGAAGGAGTTGTTCGCCTTTCGGGGCCGAAGAGACCTTCTAGTCCATTGGCGGAGGGGAAAGGAAAAAGGCCTTGTACTGAGGGCGAGGTAGTTTTCGAGTTGTCAGGGAGCAGCAACACTGAATTCGAGCAGGAGGTACCCCTCCATTTGGAGGCCTTGGCCAGTCTTCACAGGCTCTGTCACCGTCGGGGACTGCTAATCAACTTGGTGTGACCTGTCAATCCCGGACAATGTAGACACCATTCTGGAGCAGGCGGAAGTGGACATTTCAATAGCTGTGAGCTTTGACTGTCCTTTGCCTAGCCCACGTCCTAGTCTATCACCCTCGTTGGTACAGCCAATATCCTGCCAGGTGACAGGGGCTAATCAAGGCCCTTAACCGAAAGGAGGAAGAGCTTGAGATAGTGTTTTTCTAAGCCTTTCTTGAACCCGCTCTGTGGGGCCCTCACTAACCTATCATGTCTTTCGAAGATGTCATGAAGAGTCTCAGCTCCCCAAATGAAGAGGCTGGGGCGAGAATTACTTCCCCTGAGGCGACCGTTCCCCCAGTTGTGAGAGCTTCTCCGAGCGATTGTTGCAAGGGTGCCTTTTAAAAACCTCCCATCATGCCCAGTGGCAAAGCGCCCACCATTTCTCCCAACCCTAGGGATTTGTTTCAAGACAATCTGTTAGTCGTGGACCTTAGCGAGGATAGGGTTTCCATACCTTCCTCGCCATGCAGCACCTCATCTGGGTTGGAGGCTGCTTCGTTAGCAATCCCCAAGAGACCTACTTCATGGGGCTCTTCCATGGGCAATCTGGAGGCATTAGCCCAGCATATAATTGACGCGGGTGACACGGAGGCCTCGGTTGCGGTGTTGCCTAGTGGGGGCATGGGTCCTCCCTAAATTCTGTCTTCTTTCTCCTATAATCCGTCCTTGCAACTTGGAGGCATGAGGCGAGCCTCTCGGGAAATAAGGCATAGGGCTTCAAGAGCAAGCCCTAGTGTTGATAAAGCCTGGGCTAAGGCTATTAGTTAGGAAGCTGATAAGCTCAAGATGTTCCTCACCTCGGTATGTATTTTCTTTGCTCGCCTCCGATCCCTCCCCTTCATTGTTCTTTTACACATAAATCCTCATTGGGCTGTTAGAGAGTTGATTCCCTGGCCACCTAGATTGTCGACGGGAGAGGTGAACTAGAGAAGGAGGTTCGTTGGTCGTAGTCTTTCGTCATTCATGCCTACCAGGAAGTCGTTAAGGCAAGGAGGGAGAAAGACGACTCGGAGGCCACTCTCCACCAGGAGGTGGCCGACCTCCATGGTGCCTTGGCAAGATCTTAGGAGGAGATAGACTGCTACTATTTTAAGGCTAGATTGCTAAAAGAGGAGTGGGATACTAGGCGAGATCGGCTAGCCGGCAAGGAAGTGGAGCTAGAGGAGAGGGCCACTACGATAAAGAAGGTCGAGAAGTCTTGCCAGGACCTCAGGGGCGAAAAGGATAGTTTGGTCAGACAACACGACTCAAACTGGAGGGCATACAAATTCTTGGAGAAGAAGTATTTGGACCTTAGCAAATCTTGGGCATGCAAGTAGGAAGAGATTAAATCCCAAGATCAAAAAATTACAGCTCTGGAGTTCAAGTTGGACTCCACTAGGGAAGAATCGGCTTCTCGAGAGTTGCAGATAGATACTCTGGAGTCTGAGTTGGCTTCTCGGGAGTTGAAGATAGGAGCTCTAGAGTCCAAATTGGCTTCTTCCAAGGATAACCTGGTCCAGCTCTCTTTCCAGATAATGACGGCTAGGGTGATCTACAACAGGGGTTGGTGCCAAGGGTATAATGAGGGCATTGAGAGGTTAAGGGATAATTTGATGGAGAATTTTCAGACCGACCTGAACACCCTTGACCGAATGACGCTGAAGCCCTTTATTTCTTAACTTCATGGCCAAAAACCTGATGCCTGATGCCTTTGCTGACATAGCTTTGGGCCCTTGACTTGTGAAAGAAATATGTAAAGATTTT
The DNA here is from genome assembly GCA_029856935.1 of Cyclocarya paliurus. Classification (NCBI taxonomy): domain Eukaryota; kingdom Viridiplantae; phylum Streptophyta; class Magnoliopsida; order Fagales; family Juglandaceae; genus Cyclocarya; species Cyclocarya paliurus. The sequence goes on from CM056956.1 coordinate 9,737,124, forward strand.
TTTAGTTTTTTATGTATTGAGGAGTCAGTTATATATATATAAATATATATACACACACACACACGTTCTTTGGTTCTTGTTGATTTGTACGATCTTTGTCTCCCATTTGTGTATATGGATATGTGCCTTTCCTGCTTCTTTCTTTTCATATTTGCCTGTCTCTCGAGCCCTTTATCTTGCAGGGAGTCGTATTCTTTGTTTTGAGTCACTGGATGACTGGCCCCTATTTACATGTGGGAAAACGCTAGCTTAGATGACTAGGCGGGAGATGGCCTTGACTGCATAGGGTTGCGAGGAGAGATTGGACACTCTGGAGAGGTGTTGCCTCATTTGTTCGTCGAGTGCGAGCGCAGAGCATCGGCTTAGATAATGAGGTGGTAGATGGGTTCAACCGTCTTGGGTGATAAGGAGACATGGGACACTTAGGAAAGGAGTTCTCTCATTTGTTCATTGGGTGCGAGAGCAAAGCATCGTCCTAAATAACTAGGTGGGAAATTGACTCGACGTCGTTGAGTGGCGAGGAGAGATGTGATACTTAGGATAGGTGCTCCCACCTTTGTGTGAGAGCAAAGCATTGACTTAGATAACCAGGAGGGAGATGAAATTGACCACGCTGGGTGGCGATGATAAATGAGACACTTAGTAGAGGTGTTTCCTACTTTGTTCGCCAGGTGCGAGCACAGAGCATCGGCTTGGATAACTAGGTGGGATATGGGCTTGACTGCGCTAGGTGACAATGGCCGATGGGACACTTTGGAGAGGTGTTCCCTCCTTGGCTCGCTAGATGCTAGCGAGGAGCATAAACTTAGATAGACAGGCGGAAGATGAACTTGACCGCGTTGGGTTGCGAGGCAACATGGGACACTTAGGAAAGGTATTACCTCATTTGTTCGCCGAGTGCGAAAGTGAAGCATTGGCTTAGATAACTAGGTGGGAGTTGGACTCAACTGCACTGGGTGGCGAGGACAGATGAGACACTTAGGAGAGGTGTTCTCTCCTTTGCTTGCTGGGTGCGAGTGCGAAGCATTGGTTTAGATAGTCAGGCAAGAGATGAACTCGACTGCACTGGATTGTAAGGAGAGATGGGACACTTAGGAGAGGTGTTACCTCTTTTGTTCACCGGGTGCGAGAGCGAAGCATTGGCTTCGATAACCAGGCAGGAGATGGACTCGACCATGCTGGATGGCGATTATAGATGAGACACTAAAGAGAGGTGTTCTCTCCTTTGCTCGCTAGGTGTGAGCACGACATTGGCTTAGATAGCCAGTCGGGAGATGAACTCAAATGCGCTGGGTTGCGAGGACAGATGGGATACTTAGGAGAGGTGTTCCATCCTTTGTTCTCCGGGTGCGAATGCAGAGTATTAGCTTAGATAACTAAGTGAGAGATGGACTCGACTGTGCTGGGTGGTGAGGATAGGGGGACAAGTAGGATAGGTGTTCCTTTCTTTGTTTGTCAGGTGTAAGCGTGGAGTATTGGCTTTTATAGTTAGGCAGGAGATGGACTTGACCGCATTGAGTGGCAGGAAGAGATGAGACACTTAAGAGAGGTGTTCCCTGCTTTGTTTGTAAGGTGCGAGTGCGGAGCATCAACTTAGATAGTTTGGCGAGAAATGGGCTTGATCGCGCTTTGTGGTGAGGAGAGATGGGACACTTAGGATAGGTGTTTCTTCCTTTGTTCGCCTGGTGCAAGTATGGAGTATTGACTTAGATAACCAGGTGGGAGATGGACTCAACCGTGCTGGGTGGCGAGGTCGACTTTTGCCATTTTCATGCAAGAGTAAACATTGAAGACAAACAATGAGGTGAAATGTGATGAAATGTAGAACAATTTTATTGAGTTTACAAGATGCTCTTACATGAGAGCTTTCTAAACAAAATATTTCTTTAAGTGCTCCAGGTTTAATGATTGTTGCAGCCCCTTTCCCTCGGCATTTTTTTCCCAGTAAGCTCTGGGTCTGTGGCAATTTGTAACCACGTTTGATCCTTCCTATTTCGGTCCAAGCTCTGGGTTACTTTTAGGTCCAATTCTCATACCTTAAACGCCCTGTGCTTTACTCTTTTGTTGAATTATTTCTCGTTTTTCCACTTGGCAATTACCGCCCTCAGCTACGCTCTGTCTCTTAGCTCTTCCACCAAGTCTAGATTCCGACATAGGACTTCTTCGTTTGTCTTCTCGTTCAAATGTCAGACCCTATAGCTTGGTATTCCTATCTCTACTTGGATTACGACCTTGCTTCCATATGTTAATGCAAAGGGGGCCTTCTTTGTTGGGGGTTTCGTGGTAGTTCAGCAGGCCCACTGAACTCCTACCAGCTCTTTTGCCCAAGCTCCTTTCTTACTCGTGAGTTTCTTCTTCAATATCCCACAAGAGTTTTGTTAGTTGCCTTTACCCGCCCGTTCACTTAAAGGTGTCCTAGAAAGGAGTACATGACTTTGACTCCCAATTCGGCGCACCAATTGCAAAAGTTATTGGTGTCAAACCATCGACCGTTGTCTGCGATGATGGTGTGGGGGATACCAAATCTGCACATGACAGTCTTCCGTAGGGACCTGGTGATGTTGGTGGCCATTATTATTGCTAGGGGCTCTGCCTCCACCCATTTTGTAAAGTAGTCTACAGTCATTACGATGGATTTCACGCCTCATTAGCCTGGAGGCATGGGGCCCACTATGTCTACCCCACACTGCGTGAAAGGCCATAGAGATGTGATCAATGTCATTTCTTTTGGTGGGTTATGTAGAATTGGTGCATATTCTTGACAATTTGCGCATTTCTTGGTGAATTGTTCTGCTTACCTGAAGGCGTGAGGTTAGTATTAGCCTGCTCTCAAGACCTTTCTTGCCAAGGCTCTTCCGCCTAAGTGGTTCACACACACTCCTTTATGGATTTCTACCATCATGTATTGAGCTTCGTCTAGCAATATGCGTCTTAACAATGGCAAGGAAAGACCTTGCTTGTACAAGGTCCCATTCAGGAGGGTGAACCTAGGCGCCTTATTCCTTACTTTCCTTGCTTCTTCTTTCTCGGCTGGCAATTCTCTGATTGTCAAGAACTTGGTTATGGCTTGTGACCACTTGAGTATTCTTGTTCCCACTTCCAAGACTTCTAGCTTACCACCTTGCTGATCACCACCCAATGTAGTGTTGTATCGTCCACTCTTGAAGCTATCGCGCTAACTTATCCGCCTTCCAGTTAGCCTTCCGAGAAATTTGTCAAATGGAAAAATTCCTAAAATAGTCGCACTCCTCCCACACTTGCCACAAATAGAGTTGGAGTCTCTCACTTTTTGCCACTTATTCTTCTTTGACTTGGTTTACTACCACTTGAGAGTCTGCCTTTACTTCTACTTCCGTTGCTCCGAGCATCCTTACTATGGCGAGACCTGTTAGTAGGGCTTCGTATTCGGCTTCGTTATTGGTACCTTTGAATTCAAGCCTTGTTGAACAATAAATTTCTTCACCAAAGTCTAACACTATGTACACTCATACTCCCCCACCAGAATAACAAGACGAGCCATCAACATAGACTTGCTAGGGATGGTTGGCCAATTGATCAGGTACCTCCTCGAGGGAACTAACCATCTCCACTACGAAGTCCGCTAGTGCTTTTCCCTTATGGCGGTTTAGGGTACGTAGTCGATGTCGAATTCATTGAGCTCGATCGACCAATTGACTAGATCCCCAAACATGTCTAGTCGCTACAATACCTTCTTGAGGAGAGCTTTGGTTAGCACTTTTATCGGGTGTGCTTGAACATTAAGAAAAAAAATCAATTCAATGCATTTCTCAATACGTAAGGAAAAAAATAATCAGTACATTCCATCGGTGCTCCAAAGCACCATATCCCCTATAATTTGAGATTTATTTTAGGGTTTTGATCAAAATACCCCTACATCCGAATCTCTATTTTAAGGAAAAAGTTTAGGAATGAACAGTGGTTCTCTAAATATAGAGAATTACTATTCATCTTTTAATTTACTGAAGTAATTAATTTTACGTTGTTTAAAACATTCATATCTGGAGCCCCAAAGCATCAGATTCCCTATAATTTGAGATTTATTTTAGGGTTTTGATCAAAATATCCCTACATCCGAATCTCTATTTTAGAAAAAATATTTAGGGATGAATAATGGTTTTTCAAATATAAGGAATCACTATTGATCTTCTAAACTATTTTTATCAATATTTTATTCTAATATATAAAATAAATTCTTCTTCTAATGATCAACACTTTCTCTCATACTCATATTTGTTATAGTTTTAAATAATAATTTTAAAAATAATTTAATTAATTACGAAAATATAAAAAAATTAATTTTAAAAATATTATCATATCCACAAAAAAATAATTTAAAATTTTATTTCAAATATTCACTAGAGTAATAGTTCAAAATATTAAGAAGTTAAGTTTGTAAATGAAAATGGGAGAAAAAAAGTAATAAAAAATAAGGAAAATATTATTTTAATAGAATAGAAAACAAATAGGGAATGAGATATAGGAAGTTTTTGAAAGATTAGTAAAATTGAGAAAAAAACAATTTAGAGAATATATTTTTTAATTAAATTATAAAAAGTTTTATAAAAAATAAGATGGGAATGCTCTTATGCTCACACTAATAAATATTAATTGATAATCGTATGGATACGTGGCCATGTCTCGCATGTCCGACGTGCCCTTGGGACATTGTGTCTCGACTTGTACTTGACTGTGGTGTCATACAAATTTTATAAAAAAAAATATATATAGAGAATTATATTGTAATTTTATAAAAATAATTTTACCCGTTGATATGTGAGATAGTTTTTTACTCTCGACGTGTAACTTACATTTCGTACAAGCTTGTGGGTACACGTAAAGATCTTTTAAAAAAATATATCGTTTATCTCTCGGTTGGAAAATGGTATAGGATGAAAAATCTATAAATAATAGTATAATAATATATAAATAGTAATGAAATAATTTAAATTTAAATATTTTTTTAATTTTAAAAAATAAGAAAATAAGTAGAATGAAAATATTATAAAATTAAAATATTCTTATAATATAATTTTTTAATATAATTTTTATTTTAAAATTTAAAAAAATTAAAAATTTTTTTTTTACATTTTGTACGAAAGTTAGGAAAATGTGTAATGATTAGGTAATTAGATGAAAAAATTAAAATGGAAAAAGTCCGTGTTTAAGTAATGTTTAGAAATGAGATGGGATTAGATAAGACAGTTCCCAAACGAGAAATTAATCTTATTAGTAGTGTTATTTGAAACTTTTTATACTACACACCATTCACAAGACATAATTGAATTTATAAGATTCAAATTTAAAATTTATTTCCAAAACAAATTATGTCCATTCACATTTCATTAATCAAATTATGGTGTAAAGTTGTTTTTTCTTATATTCACCTTTCATTAATTTAAAAAGTAAAGTGAATCGTAATCTAGTGTTAAAATATTATTTTTAATTTGAGTAATGTTACTCATTATTCATTTTATTATCATTCTCTCATCATCTTTTTTATCATCATTATCTCATTATTTTAAGAATTTATTATGTTTCACTTATGAGTTTATTATTTAATGTCACGTCAAGGGATGTTGAGAAGATGATGATAAAAAATAAAAATGATTATAAATAGATTTTTCCTTTTAATTTACATGAACCAGTAGCTATGATTCCATATTTAAGGGGGGTTATTTCATGCATACACAACGACTTATATTCAGATTCTTTCTCCGAGTCCACCAAGAAAACAAAGGCAGCCGAATTCAAGAAAGCGAGCAAAGAGACAACGAAAACAGAAGAAGAAGATCAAGAAATCGCATGCTGGACAAGATGAGAAGATTGAAAGAAAAGCAGCAGTGTACTTTCAATGCAGAGAGGCTGGAGATCAACACGGTAACACCAAAAGGGTTGGCCCTTCATGGTCATCTTCTAGTTGTCCTGATGGGCGTCATCGCTGTGGCAAATGGGAAACTACTCTCAGATTCAGATTCAGATACACCGTCGGCCGGAAATGCTTCTAATGCGACGGCCTTGTACGTGTTGGGTGACTCTTCTGTGGATTGTGGAGACAACACTCTGCTCTACCCACTTCTCCACCATAATCTTTCTTTGTATCCGTGCAATGGATCCCACACAAGCCTTCTTCCCCATCTTCTTGGTACTACTTTCTCTTCTCGGGTTGACAACTCTCTTTTCATGTTCAACTTGGGATTTCGTCTGCGTTTTGAATGGATTGGAATTTTTCTTGATTTGTTGTTCTCATAAAGTATCAAAATATTCCAACCCATATCGTCAAATCCAACTTTCATGCCTTTCAATATTTTCTTCAAGATGAGTTTTATTCATCTTCTTTTTTTCTTTTTTCTCAATCTACTGAATCTTTTTACGTTAAACGCCTTACAATTTATTGTCAATAATCACGAGAAAAGACTTTCCAATTGGTAGGAAACGCCACACGCAGTACCAGATGTTTTTGGACCACGCGTGATCATCTTGTCGATATATGTTTTATTTTATTTTATTTGTGTGTGTGTGTGGAACAGCTAGTAAGGTTCCAAGTTTTTGCCAATATAGGCACGGGGAATTTTTGCCATAATCTTCTGCTTGTTTTATACTTATGTTACTTGAGTGGAACTTTGATTGGAGTAATACTATATAGAGTGTCTAAATGTCGTGTAATATTTTTAAAAAAAAGTAGAGTTTATTATTAAAAAATTAATTTTTTTCATATAATTTCATATAACTTCATTTTTTTTTAAAATTATTATACTACTCTTATGTACTCTACGACTGCAAATATCATTTCTCTATAATCAATCATATATATTGAGTGTTGCTGCAGCTGAGAAGATGGGTTTGCCAAACATTCTACCATTCTACAGTCAAAATGGATCGATTGAAGAGCTCATAGTTGGTCTGAACTTTGGCTCAGCAGAAGCAACAATCGTGAGCAGCCAGAGCCACCAGTCTCTCAACCAACAATTACGCCAAGTCTTTGAGACCTTACAGCTATTGCAGCTGCAACTTGGGGAGAACAGAGCTGACCATCTTATCAGATCATCTGTAGTCTACCTCTCCTTTGGCAAAGATGACTACATTGATCTCTTCCTCCGCAATTCCTCAGGTTTAATGCTCAAGTTTAGCAGCAAACAATTTGCTCACATTTTGGTCCACCAGATTATGCATGTTGTAAGGAATCTTTACAACGCAAATTTCAGGAAGATAATATGCACGGGAATATTGCCTTTAGGATGCACACCACGTAGAATGTGGGAGCGGTATAACAATACCATTGTAGTTGAAGATCATGATCATGATGGAGGGGATTGTGTTAAAGATATCAATGAGATGGTTTTGGAGTACAATACACTGCTGGATGAGCACATTCTAGAGCTTAAATCCATGTTGCCTGATGTAGATATAGTCTTCTGCGATGTATATCGAGGAATCATGAAGATCTTAGCCGATCCAGCACACTACGGTTTGAACCTTTTGTCCCACAATTCATTAAGAAAACTCAATCCATTCATGTTTATATATCAAACAATAAAGGCATGCTTTCCATTACAGGATTCGAGGAACTGAGGAGCGCATGCTGTGGGGCTGGCTTGTATGGTGCGATGATTGGATGCCTCTCTCCAGAAATGGCCTGCAACCAAGCTTCGTCTTATGTCTGGTGGGACTTATACAACCCTACACAAGCAGTCAACTCCTTGCTTGCTGATTCTGCCTGGTCTGGCCGACCATTCTCTGACATCTGCCTCCCTATTACTATCCAGAAATTACTGACCACTTGATTGTTGCATCCCATACGACGGCCATGAAGTAATCAGTACTCACCTTTTTCTTGTAATTTGCTCTTCTTTGGTGGTTTAGCTGGCATTGTTGTTGGACTTAGGTTCTAATGCTGAACTTCTTTTCTAGTCGATCTATGTAAATACTGAATACCAAGTTACTGTTCGAGATCAAAAAGAGCAATTTCCCAAGGCCAGTCTCCTATGCTATCTCATAATCTATCTGTATATGACAGAATTATTTGATATTTCTAACTCCTTTAGTCGTGAAGTACTACATTCAGGTCTTTTCTAGTTTACTCGATCGTACAAGGTTGAAAATGGGTCTCATCATTATTCTAATAGTTCTCACTTATAAATGATGTAGTGGCTAAAAATTTCAAGGCGAGTTTGGTTATGAAAAATATTCAGAATATTTGACAAGTTTTTTTAGATTGAGTTTTGAGAAATGAAAGAAAATTTTGAATAATATTTTTTAAATAAATATTGTATTGGAGTTTGTAAAAATGGATTATATACAAGTAGAGTTGAAAATTTGTTTGAATATAATATTTTAAGAGTATTTTATTTTGAAGTTTGTAAATATTAAACAAATATTTGTGTTTAAGTAATGATTGAATAATAAGTTGAAATATCATTTTTATTTAGATTGAAAAATGTTTGATTTGATTTGGAAAAAAAATTGAAAATTTTTGTTAAACTAAACATGGCGAAGGATACCGTTCTGTTTACTTGAAACTAAGATGGATCAATTATGGAAACACTAGGTGGGTTTTGTGTAACGCCCAAAGAATTTCTTTTATTTATACATTGGATATACTACGAAAACTTAGGAGAAATTCATGGATTAGAAACTAGATAGGTTTTTGGTTTGGAAGTATCGTCGAATTATGATCCGCTAAGGGAGCGTAATTTCATTTGGATTTTTTTAAGCACTTAGGATCATAATTAGACAAAATGGATTGCACCATTAGATTCATGAGAATTTTTAAGATCTTATGGTGCAATAAAAGTTTTTCTAATTTTAAGTGCCAAATGGGCCAATCGAAGAGTGCCACTTGGCATCTAGCGCTCCACATCGTCAACCAGTTGTCACCATGCCATGTAGGAGTTGGTGTTGTTTTGGAGTTTTGACTTGAGATGCCATGTAGTTTTAGGATTTGTTCGATGATATCGACTTTTGATGGAGTTGGTCACATGTATGGTGCACCAAATCTTGGTTGAGTTTCTAACAAAAAGTGTCTTCACTCAAAGTTGCATGAACCAATTAGGGCTGGTAAAGCCAAAATACTAGTGTGAGTTTTCTTTGAAGAGTTGACTCTTTTGAGCTCTAAAGTTTTGGTTTGGTGAGTAGATCCTCTAAATCCTTTTTAATGGGAGTTAGATCTATGTGTTAAGCTTTGTTATGAACCATGAAACTTGAATTGTAGTTGAGTTATGATGAATATTTATGGATGCATGATTTTGGTGCAAGTTTTGAGGTTCATGGTTAAAATGGTGCTAAAACCTATTTACGGCTTGACTATGATGATCATGGGCGATTTATTTCAAAAAATTAGCATGCTATATAAAGATTTAGTCAAATTATTCAAGAACAAAGGACATGCATGATTCGGTTTTAGGGTTTGTGGCACGCTTTAGTCTCCATTAAATCCCAAACGGAAGTTGGGTGCATCACATTTGTCATTTCACTTGTCAAACCTACTCTTTTAAAATAAAATTAACTAAAAACCCTCATATTGTGTACTACTTTAAGCCAACCACATGGAGTCCTTACTTCTACCTCTTCAGATATCTATGCTCATTATTTATCAAACCTACACACTACAACAATCGATCCAACCCATCCTACAATAATTAACTAACATAGGAATGAGTTTTGAGAAAATTTTGTACTTTTGTGTTGCTACCATAAGTCTTACGCAATCGATCATATCATATATATATATATATATGTATATTTCTTTCAACATAGCATGGGTCATCGAAAGGATCTCGGAGACCCACCAAAGCACAAAAGTTAGGATCTTTTAGAAAATGAAATTCTATTCAAGGAGTGCAAAAATGCATGGATATAGTTGGTCCAAGGATCTGCTCAGCAGTGCAGGAGGCTTTTAACTCCACCTCATGGCCTCGGGACTTTAATGTAACCCACATTGCATTAATCCCTAAGGTTAAAAACCCCTCCGAAGTCTCTGAATTCAGGCCCATCTCCCTTTGTAATGTTCTTTATAAGATCCTAGCCAAAGTTCTAGCAAATAGACTCAAACCAATCCTCTCACAGCTAATATCTCATTCTCAAAGTGCCTTTGTTCTAGACAGGTTGATAACAGACAATGCCATTGTAGCCTTTGAAACCATGCATACTATGAACACCCTTCTGAAGGGTAGAGAAGGCTATTATATGACACTAAAATTGGATATGAGTAAAGCCGATGATAGGCTTGAATGATCCTTCTTAGAGCAGCCATGAATAAACTAGGCTTTGCGACAAAATGGATCGAGATTATCATGAAATATGTGAATTCTGTTTCATACTCAATCTTTCTAAATGGTACCCCTCAAGACCTTTTCTCACCATCATGAGGCATTAGACAAGGGGACCCCCTCTCCCCATATTTATTCATCTTATGTGCTGAGGTCCTAAACAGATTAATCCAAAAAGTAGAAATGAGAGGAGCCATCACTGGTGTCCCTATTGGCAGTTTAGGTCTACATTATTACTCACCTATTTTTTGCAAATGATTGCCTCATATTTTGTAAGGCAAACCCTCTTAGGTGGAGCGGGCTTTTCTTCCTTTTGAAGACATATGAACAAGGCTCAGGTCAAAGACTAAACAAAGAAAAGACTTCCATCTTTTTCAGCAAAAACACAAGGCCCAAAGCACAGGATCTGATCCTTACTATTGCTAGCATCAAATCCTCCCAATCTTATGATAAATACCTTGGCTTACCAATTCAACTTGGGAGAGACAGAATCAAAGGCTTTAAAAGCATCATTAATCGAGTAAGGAGGAGGATTAGTAATTGGAAGATCAAGCATTTAAGTCAAGCTGGCAAAGAGATCCTCATCAAAGCAGTCCTTCAAGCAATCTCTGCTTATAACATGTGAGTTTTCAAGCTCCCAAAATCCATATTGGAGGAACTTACCAGATTAATAAGACAGTACTCATGGGGTCGACAAGATGATAAAGGTAAAATCAATTGGTATGCATAGAACCATATGAGAATATCTAAAGCTACTGGTGGCCTTGGCTTTAGAAATCTGGAATTTTTCAATATGGCATTCCTAGCAAAGCAAGGCTGGAGGTTACTGCAATACCCAGATTCACTAGCAGCTAAGCTCCTTTTAGTAAAGTATCATCCCCATGGGAATGTCCTATGGGCACAAATCAAAAGAACAACCTCATTCATATGGAGAAGTATCCTCTCAACTAAACCTTTATTGGAAGTAGACTTATATGGCGCATTGGAAATAGGAGATAGACTTGTATTTAAAAGAATAAATGGCTCCCAGGCCCCTCTCCACACATGATCCTAAGCCATATCAAGGATTTTGACTCTGAAATTGTGGTTACATCTCTAATAGACCAATCCTCTATGACATGGAAGTTAGATACTCTGAAATCACTTTTCTCTGAGGAAGAAGTCAAAACCATTACACAAATCCCCATTAGTCTATGCACAACTCTGACAAGATCATATGGAGTGGGTCCAAAAATGGGTTTTTTTCCTGTTAAAACTGGTTATTACATGCAATTGACTATTGACAAGTCATCTCAGGGCCAAACATCACACGTGGACTGCCATCAAGAGAAATGGAGTAGAATATAGAAGCATCCCATCACCAACATTGAAAAACTCTTCCTTTGGAAGGCTTGTCATGATGCATTACCTACAAATCCAATCTCACAAGGAGGCAAATCATTGATGACCCTTCGTGCCCATTTGCTGCCAGGTAGAGAAATGATAGAGCATTCCCTCTGGGAATGCCCTGGAACTACTACTTAGTGTATTTCCAAAAGAAGCAGGCATCTCAAACCTCTTTCAAAGATATGGTCCTCTTTATGCTAGCTGAATTGGAGGAGTCCCTTCTAGTCGAGTTTGCAGTTTTCGTTCGGAAGATTTGGAGGAGGAGAAATGAGCTAATCTCCAAGCAACACTTCACTAACCCCCTTACTCTATCCATTCAGTAAAAACAAAAGATGGAACAATTGAAGACTCTGCACCATCTTACCTCGACACCTCCTCCTTTGGTTGGGCATTTAGCACCCCAATGGGAACCTTCCCCTCCTGACTTTTATAAGATCAATTAGGATGCAAGCCTTTAGAAACACAATTGTACAAGTGGTGTTGGTGTAGCTATCCGAGATCATGCAGGTCACTTTATTGCAACACTAAGGATGACAAGTCATCTATATCCAGATCCTCATCTTGCTGAAGCTTATGTAGCCCAATAAATAGTCCTTTTAGCTGTCAACATTGGTGTTCACAAGATCATCCTCGAAAGGGATGCCCTGCAGGTGGTGAATGAGCTCAAAAGCTCAAAAGCTCAACTGAAAACTGGACTCAAGCTGGTTTAATCTCCATGGACACCAGAAACGTACTCAACTCTTTTGAATCATGGTCTGCTCAATATGTAACAAGAGCATCCAATGATATTGCTCGTGTACTAGCTAAGAACGCTCTCACTAGTAATGATGTCCTTATAGATCTCGAAGACATCCCTGGATGTATTGGCCATTTGCTCTTTTCATCCATGAACTACCATCTCCTTCTCACTTTGCACTCCTAACTACTAAAATATTCAATTTATCACATAGGTCAGTTGACTCTTTGACAATAAGTCTATCATTCCAAGTAACCATAAATAGATTGACATTTCAGCGATACTCTTGAGTTTTCCAAGGGAACAATTCGCATCATTCGATTAGGGCAATGTCAACTTGGATTTTAATAACATTTCATTATATTTCCTATCTTTATTAGCTTTAAGCCCATATATCAAATAACTTTATATTCATCCTAATTTAAATGTAATAATTTCTTACCTTCTAAGATCCTTTCCTATGTGTACAAGTAATTTACCAACCCACAACGATTTGGTGCTCCAAGATTATCACCTTGAAGTATGAATCTTCACATTGATGCTTGAAAGATATGCTTCTATCGTAGTAATGGAGATTTCAGACCAAGTATTTATATTGTAAGAAATATGCTAACACCAAACACGTGACACAAACAAAAAGCCCAGATTAAAGGAGCATGGAAGAGACGAGCCCAAGAAAAAGGTAAGGGAGATGCAACTTTCATTGTATGTACTCCTTTGAAAAGAATTATTAGTGCTAAGGTGGGTAGGGATGAGGAGAAACAAGGTCGTAAAAAAGTTAAAGTGACTTGTGATCTGGATGAAGAGACCCAATCAGATGTATTAGTAGTGGTTGTTGATTAGCCCCACCAATTCTAATGGAAACACTAAGTTGGAATTGCCAAGTACTTGGAAACTTTCGGACAGTTCAAGACCTTTGTCATATGGTAAAGGACAAGAAACTCAATATAGTCTTCTTGATGGAGACAAAGTTGAAAGCTGTGAAAGGCACTAGACTGAAGAGAAGGCTTAATTGTGAGGGATGTTTTGTGGTTGAACCAGTTGGAAGAATGGTAGGACTAGTACTCTTTTTTTTTTTTAAGAGCGAAAGTCACATGTTCAGTAGTGACTTCCTCTCAATTTCATTAATAGAAAACCCTCACTTGTGATGGAGAAATACCATGACAAACCAATCCACCACACCTGAGACATACCTCAGGTGCCAAAAAATTCAAAAGAGACAAAAACCAATACATCAAACCAGAAAATTAGAGTCTTAAATATGGAAATTCTCAACCATCCGTGCGCAATAGGCCTCTAAGAATTCCACTTCCTACATTTCCTCCTGTAAACAAGCCACCATTATTGTTGGCTCCTTGTTTGGCAAGGCAATCCGCAACCATATTTGCTTCCCTGAAAATATGGCAAATACTATAGTTTAAAGCAATAAACATCTTTTTAATTTCTTCCCAAAACTCCCACAAATACTAAAGTGAACAACTCCTAGATTGTATCCAACCAACTATGATCGTTGAGTCTGACTCCACCATAAAGTCTCTGAGCCCCAATTTTTGCACCATTTGTAATCTATCCAAAAGAGCACAAACCTCAGCAACTGTATTCGACGCCACACCATAACATGATGCACAGCCACGATTCGCCCCTTGTCATCCCTGAAAATGCCACCCCCGCCAGCCATCCCAGGATTGCCTAGAGAGCTCCCATCAATATTAAGTTTAACTTCACCCCTTCTCGGTTTTTTCCATGCCACAGCCTTAGGTAATTTCTTCTCAACCGGAACAAAAGGTAAATTTAATACCTTAACAACTTTCAAATCTTGAGGATGCAGACTAGTAAATTTCGGAACTGTAAAGAAGATGGATAACATAATTGACTTATGTTATCAGAAGATGGTAGGACTAGTATTGATGTGGGATCAGATGATGAAGGTAGAAGTTTTGAATTACTCATAGAGACACATTAGTGCCTAGATCACAAATGATGATGGGAATGTGAAGTGGTTGTTGATGGGGTTCTATGGACAACTTGATACTAGAAGAAGGGAAGAGACTTGGAATTTGTTAACATCACTAAAACCTAATGGACACCAAGGATGGTGTGTGATAGGGGATTTCAATGAACATTAACTCGTGATGAAAAAATAGGAAGGAGACCAAGACAAGAAAGACAAATGGTTAGTTTTAGAGAAGCTCTTGAGAAAGGGAATCTTTTTTACTTGGGTTGGAGAGGGGATAAATACACATGGAACAATAAGCATGAAGATGAGACTTTTACAAAAGAAAGGCTTGATAGGGTAGTGGCTAACTCGAAGTGGTCTGAAATTTTCAAAGAAAAATGGGTGGAATTGATGGTGGCAAGGAACTCAGACTATAGGCCAATGCTGTTATTTATGAATCAAACTGGTGAAAGAGACTGTAAAGTGAGGAAGGTCTTTAGATATGAAGCAAAATGGTCTCTAGAGGAAGATTGTGAAGAGGTGATAAGGAGGTCTAGCCAAAGTTTTAAATTTTGTAGCGTACCGGTAGTTCCAAATTGTTGTAAGGCCGGGTAGCAAGTATTGTTTCGTACGGTGGTGAATTTCGTAAGTACAAGAAGTTTCTGTATTCCTGATACGGTCTGTTATGATATATGGCCTGATTGCCCTACCGATATATCGGATTTCGGTCTATACATCGGATTTTGGCCTATATACATATTTCGGCCTTTACATTTTTTTTATTTTTTTATTCATTTCTTCAAACTGTAGACTCATTTTTGGATCCCCTCAATTCAAACTATATTATTTATAATTTATATACATATATATAATTTATTCATATATATACTATTATTTTAGAATATAATTTATATATATATAATTTATTCATATATCGACTTTTTTGAAATGGTACCCGAAACGGTACCGGTACCGAAATATCTCGTTTCAATGTCTCGACCGAAACGGTATTCAAAACATTGGGTCTAGCACAAAGAAACAAAAGAAAGAGAACCTTTTCACAAGCTACAAATTCTATTGGAGAATTGTAGAGGTGCTCTAGTTAGATGGAGCAAACAACTTGGTATGGAGAGGGGAAAAGAAATAAAAGAAAAGACGGAATCCTTAAAACATCTACAATCAGAAAATGGCAATTACAACTTAGAGGAGATTAACAGAGTTCAAAAGGAGATTAGGGTCATGCTTGACAAGGAGAACTTAAAATGGAGACTAAATTTTTCCATGCCCGTGCTAACCAAAGAAGAAAAAAGAACACTTTTTTTTTTAATCAAGAGCCAAGGTCACATATCCAATAGTGACCCCCTCCCACTTTTATTAAAAAACCCTCACTTATGACTGAGGAATACCCAAAAAAACAAAATCCCTAAAATCATACTACAGGTATGAAGATTTCCACTACCCAACAACCAATCCCACATAACCCAAAAATCTAAATCAACATCGAATATAAGGAACACCAAACTTATCCAAAAGAATAATGCCCCAAATAGGACCATGCAAAAAGGAGTCATCAAAAAAATCTGAATTAATTCCTCTCGTGCCTTGTTTAGCCAGAAAATCCACAGCCATATTTGACTCTCTAAAAATGTGACAAAATCGAACATTAAGCTCTCCCACAATAGTTATAATTTCCTCCTAAAAATCCCAAAGAAACCAATACTTACACACTCCCGACGCCAACCATCCAACTATGACCATTGAGTCTGTCTCTACCAAAACATCTCTCAACCCTAGTTGCCGACACAGCCGAAGCCCATCAAGGAAAGCTCTGCACTCTACAATGGTATTAGTCGCATGACCATAAGAATGAGCAAATCCTATCACAACTCCACCTTGAGAATTCTGAATAATGCTTCCCCCACCTGAATCTCCCAGGTTCCTGCAAGAACCAACATCTACATTCAACTTAACCTGTCCTCTATTTGGTGCTCACCATGCAATTAGTTTCACTATCCTTGTAACCACCGAAATAATTGGACAGCCTAAATCCTCCAAAATACCTGGTGAAGGGAGCCTTGGCACTAAAAATTTTTTATCTTGCTTGACATATCACTGATTAAAAATTTAATAGAACGAATAATACCAGGCACATTAAAGTTCATACCTTCCATTCTAGCCACACATCTAGCTCTCCATAAAGCCTAAGAAATAGCAGTAGGAAGGGCCCCCTGAAGCCAGCCCACTTGCGTAGCCATGGACAATCGTTGCCACCAGAAACTCATCATACCTTCCTCGTTCCAAATCTGTAGAATTCTCATCCTACATTTTATCGCAAAAAATTGCCATATTTTTTGGGTTTCCACTCCCCCACATAAAATATGATCCAGTGTCTCCATTTGTGAGCGTTCACAACACTCACACTTAGAAACAATTGGAATGCATAACTTCTGTATAAGGCCATCCATCAGAATAGCCTTCTTCTTAGCCTTCCAGACAAAGAAAGCTATGTTCTTTGGAATTCACTTTTTCCATAACCAGCTTTTCCATGGACATATCTCACCTTGACGTTGCACCAGCTGCCAAGCAGACTTGGTACTAAATTGGCCATTAATCGTGGGCTGCCAAACACAAACATCCCTTCTTGATTTAATCTTTATAGCCGCAGCAATCATATTGTCGAGAACCTCATTCGGAACAAGATCCTGCAACACATGTTCCACAGGCCCTGCTTCCTTAAACACGTCGTTTACCTGTAACTCCAAACGCCCAGCAACAGGTATAGTAGCAATTAACGGACCTTCTTCTAACCAATTGTACTTCCAAAAATTAACAAGACCTACCAGAATAACTCATCTTGAATTCCATAAAACCAGAGGCAAGATTTCCAAAACCCCTCTCCAAAATCGAGACCTAGTCCTACAATACCTCACATCAGAAATATGAGAGTTTCCAATATATTTGAACTTAAAAAATTCGACCACATCAACTTATCATTAATAATCTTCTATGCAAATTTCATAAGCAAAGAAGCTTGTACCTCATGCAAATCCCGAATGCCCAACCCACCCTCTTCCACTGGCAAGCAAATTTTAGCCCAAGAAATCAATCCACTTCCTTTTTTATTCTCCACCGATGAACCCCATAAAAAATTCGAAAACGTTCTTTTTATCTCCGTTATCACCCCTTTTGGCAAATTCTAAACAGAAAACATATGTATAGGCTTACTATTCAAAACATGCTTGATTAGAATAATTTTAACTCCAAAAGAGAGAAGCTTGCCCTTCCACCCTGCCAATTTTTTCTGAATTTTTATTAAGAGCAAATCAAACACTCGGATAGTCATGGGACCCACAACCAAAGGGACCCCCAAATACGTGCACGACCAACTACCTTCCTCAAAGCCCAAAATCCCTTTCAAATCATTCTTCCGGGCTGCCAATATAGAAGACGAGAAAAACATTGATGACTTACTTGAATTAATCAATTGGCCAGACATCAGCTCATATCTGTGAAGTACATCCATAAGAGCCCGAATCGACGACTTGCCCCCATTAGCAAATATCAGAATATCATCCGCATAAAATAAGTGAGAAATCAAAGTACCTCCACTCAGGTGAAAAGGCTTAATCCAACCCAACTCAAATGCTTTATGAAAAATTCAAGATAGAATCTCCCCCGATAAAATAAATAAATAAGGAGAGAGTGAGTCACCTTGGCGAAGCCCTTGCGATAGCTTGAAAAAACCTTTGGCACTCCAATTCAACAAAACTGAGTAAAAAGGAGAGGAAATAGCATTAAAAACAAGAGATCTCCATTTTTCTGGAAAGCCCAACCGACATATGACCTCCAGAAGAAAATTCCAGTTGACTCGATCATAAGCTTTGGCCATATCAATTTTCATCAAAACATTACCCCCTCTTACATTCCTATTAATGCCATGCACCAGTTCCTGAGCCAACAATATATTCTCAAATATGTTTCTATCTGGAATAAATGTTGTCTATTCCGGAGAAATAATTTTATCAAGTATCGGTGCCAATCTAAAGACCATAATCTTCGATATAATTTTATAAACAACAGAACATAGGCTGATCGGTTGAAACTGCCCAAAACTCAAAGGCTCATCAACCTTCGGAATAAGAACCAAATTCGAAGCCCAAAAAAAGTTGAGAGCAGCTGTCCTTCAAAGAATTCTTTTGCCATTTCCAACAAATCATCCTTTACAATATTCCAAGCAATCATTAAAAAACTAGCAGAAAAACCATCTAGACCCAGGCTACTATCTGCTAGGATAGACCATAGGGCTTGCTTGACTTCATACGAAGTCGGTTCCACACAAAGTGCTGCGTTTTCATCAATTGAAACCACTGGTTGTAATAGTGCTAGTTCCTCCAAATTCCTTTCCACCGGCGTCCCTGTAAGCAGATATTGGAAGAAGGCAATCGCCCCCTCATGAACCTCTTCCTCTAACGCCAATGTGTTCCATTTTCAAGAACCAGTTATCTATTTTTCTGCTCCTTTTTTAAGCCGTAGAGTTGCATGAAAGAACCTAGAATTTTCATCACCTTCAGCAAGCCATTTTACACGTGATTTTTGACATGCAATATCTCCTCTCTGTTCACCCATTTCAGATGCTCTTGTTTACACTTTAACAAGTCAATTTTTGACTGAGCTGAATAGGAACTGGACAAACTGATTTCTAACCCAGTGATTCACTCTTCCACTTTTTTAATCTCAATCTCCACTCGCCCAAACACCTCTCGGTTCCACGTTCGTAAGGCACGCTTCAACTTCTTTAGCTTTTTTCTGACTCTCACCATGACACATCTTTCAACTTGTTCATCCCAAACCTTCTGCACTAAAGGAAGAAATTTCTCATGAGAGTCCCACATATGTAGGAACTTGAATGAACGAACTGCAGTAGCTCTGTTGTTACTGATCTGAACCAATATCGGCGCATGATCCGAAGAGGTTATCTGCAAATACGAAACCGTAGCATCCCCAAAGCATTCTATAAACTGTACATTCACAAGGATACGATCTAGCCGAGCCCAAATTCTTCTCCCTCCTAATCTCCCATTACACCATGACAATCAATTTCCTTCATACGGAAAGTCCACCAGAGCACACGCATGAATACATTCATTAAAATCTCACTTCGCCCGAGGAGCCTGTAAAATTCCACCCACTTTTTCACTATCGTCTAATAGTATTAAAATCACCCCCAATAATCCATGGCAGCCCACAAGCATTTTGAGTCTTTAAAAAATCCCATAATTCCACTCTTTTATTTGAAAAGCAACTCGCATAAACGAAGGTTGCAAGCACCCGACAATTACCATGAACAAACCATCCACTAATCGCTTGATCCGACATTGAAACCAAATCGAATTCTACATCTGTATTCTAGAATAACCAAAATTTTCCACCTACCTCGGCATTATTCAAGCAAAACAATATCTTCATCCAACGTGCCCATCTACAACACCTATTAGATTTTTGAAAAGATTCTAAAATGGCCACCACAGAAGGGTGACTTTTATTCAAAATGCACCAAAGCTTACTTTTCAACGAACGAATCCCCCTAATATTCCAGGTGAGAATATACATCAAAACAACTTAGAGAAATTTTTTGGAGCGAATACGCTGCTTTAACACTACAACCGATTTTTTTTTCTTGACCCCTTTTACTTTTTCAACGAAACATGCATATCTAGGTCTGAATCAAACGGTTTTGCCACTAACTCATTCAATTCCTCTTCAAACTCTCCTTCGGATCACGCCTTGGCCAGAAAATCCATATGCTGTATATCATCCCCAACAACCAGATCAATTTCACCCAAACCACCCAATTCAAACTCCAAGGCCTCATCCACTAACTGTAATGTACTTCTCGGAATAGAGCTTTCTAACAAGTCTTGGTCGCTTTCCTCATCTTCCGCTGCTGTCATCTCAAACCAATTTTTCGGATGCTTCGGCGACGTCCCCACCAACGAATCAGCCACTTTCAGGACCTCTTCAGGCAGAGGCACACTTTCCTTATGCATCGACTCAGACTCCATGTCCTCTGACTCAACAACACCTACTCTTATATACACTTTTCAAATACTACACTCATCGGAGCAACGAACCGGACATCCCTGACTACCCCTCTGTTCTCTACCTTTTGTGACTGGAAAGAGTCTAGGATAGCCTCCCTTCGCAATCTCGATGATTCTCCCATCTTAGTAACAGGCACAAATTGGTCACCGCCACGATCTCCTACTACCTTCCACTGAGATTTAGGAGCCTGCGTATTTCCCTCGGCCTGCCTATTCCTCCATTTTTTTTTTATTCTTAACTACTGGGCGTTCCCATTTGGAACATCTTGCCTCAAGGTGTCCATGTTTTTTGCATAGAGCACAAAACGCAGGCATCAATTCATAGATAATTTTTTGGAAATGGCTAGAAGCAAGACTCGGGGGGGGGGGGGGCAACCAAAATGAGTTGCGCAATTGCATTGACTTTGACACAAATACGAGCAGCCTCCGGGAGAGTCACGCACGCCGTCGCATTATCCCTCTTTAAATATTGGCCAATACCATTCCCCATAGACCATAGCATTGATTCCTGAAAGTAGTTTGGAGGTAAACTCGGAAGCGTAATCCATATCGGCACCCATGGCGAATCCTTTTCTTCCACAAACTCCGGTGTCCAATGAAAAAACCAAAAAGAAACCCATGAATTTCAAAATTTCCATGTGCCATCACGCTAATAAAATCATCCTCTGCCACCATTCGAACCAATACATTCCATGGATTTCTTAATTGCCCAACCACCGGGGTCGATTGCAACCCCAACGATTTTTGATAAACGCCCAGATATGATCAAGAGAAGGATGTCGTCGAAGGAATTTTAGAACCATTGAGAACTGGAATGGCTCTGCCGACTGTTGAATCTCCACCTTTGAAAATAAGAAGAACATATTCACATCTTGAAACCTTGGCTCCTTAGTAGGTATGGCCATCTCTGGCAACAATTGTGGCCATGCAACCAACACCTCTGCAAACCCCCTAGCCCCCACAGCACACGTTCTTCCAGTCTGTGCCAACAAACCTCTCCTGATCCTTATCCACCCCAACCACCGGCCCTGCCGCTAGGGATAGAGAACCGGCGGCTAGCGCCATGCAAGGAACCCAAGCGATGCCCACAGCGTAGAGAGAAAAACCCTAGTGCCAAGTCAGCAAATTGAAGAACATAATTAAGTAGATTGTTGATGAAACAGAAGTCTCACGAGTCCTGAAGAGATTGAAGGGGCTTTTAAGACCAATTTTGAGAAGTTATTTACTACCACACAGCCAAGCACAACTGGCATTGAAGATTGTTTAAAAAACCTGGAGCCTCGTGTATAAAGAGAGAGTAATGAGATTTTATCAAAGAATTTCACCAGAATGGAGGTAGAAGAAGCAATAAACCAGAAAGCTCCACTAAAATCACCTGGCCCTGATGGGCTTGGAGCATGTTTCTATCAAAACCACTAGAATATAAGTGGAGATGAGGTGAGCACATATGTTTTCATCCTACCTGAATGGTAATGCACTAAATCCCTCAGTGAACTTTACTTATATTGCTCTCATTCAAAAAACAAACTGCCCCATGTTTACTAGTGACTATAGGCCTATTAGTCTATGTAATTTTCTTTACAAAATTATGTCAAAAGTATTGGCTAATAAACTAAAAAATGTGATAATAGATATCATATCTCCCAATCAAAGTGCATTCATCACAGGGAGACTAATAACAGATTACATCATGGTGGCTTATGAAGTTTTGCACTCAATGAAGGCAAGAAAAAAAGGAAACATGGGAAGTATGGCTATCAAACTTGATATGTCTAAAGCATATGATAGAATAAATAACCATACTTGGAAGCAATCATGAAGAAGCTAGGCTTTTGTAACAAGTGGATAGAATTGATTATGACTTGTGTTTATTTAGTAACCTATTATGTGTTGATAAATGGCAAGCCAGGTATAGAAATCTATCCTTCAAAGGACTTAAGACAGGGAGATCCATTGTCACCATATTTATTCATATTATGTGCAGAAGGATTAAGTTCGCTGCTCAATAATTTTAACCTCACGGGTGAGACAAGAGGAGTAACAATGGTGATGGGAGAAACCAGAATAAACCAAATGTTGTTTGCTGATGGTTGTCTACTTTTTGGAAGAGCCAATGTGAAAGAATAGCTAAAAATGCAAGACATGCTCCTAAGGTATGAGAAAAACTTCTGGACTGTTTCTGAACAAAGAAAAAATTGTTGTCTTTTTCAGTACCAACACAAGAGATGAAGACAAAAGGGAGATCCTAGAAGGAGGGGGGCAACAATGAGTGGAAGTTATGAGAAATATCTTAGACTACCAACCATAATTGGAAAATCGAAGTATAACACCTTTAGGTGTATAATGGAGAGAGTGTGACAAAGAATAAACAATTGGAAGAACACTTTCCTTTCTTCAGCAGGCAAGGAAATTTTGATAAAGGTTTGTGCTTCAGGCAATCCCTACTTACACCATGGTGTGTTCAAGCTCCCTGAAAATTTGTGCAAAGAATTAAATGTAATGCTTACAAAATTTTGGTGGGGAAATCAACAAAAGAACAATAGTGTGCAGTGGAGAAGTTGGGAGAAGATGAGAGAGAACATAAAGGGAAAGGAGGCTTGGGATTCAAGGACTTAGAAAGCTTCAATTTAGCCTTGCTAGCCAAGCAAGAATTGAGGTTTATCAAGAATCTCAACAATGGTTGAGTGATCTTTAGAGAGAAATATTTTAGAACGACATCTTTGCTAGAAGCAAAACTGGGCAATAACCATCTCTGATCTAGATAAGTGTGTGAGATACTATAGGGTTATTAAAAAGGGTTTGAGATGGAGCGTTGGAAATGGCAACAACATTAAGATATGGGGCCATAAATGGTTATTCACCCTAGTTTCCTTCAGTATACAATCCCCTATATCAATCTTGAATGAAGATGCAAAAGTAAGAAGCTCATACTCCAAGAAAAATGTGAGTGGAATGAAGAACTGATAAGAAGTATTTTTAAGAAGGACAAGACATATCAAATTTGCAGTATTCTATTAAGCAAATTGAATGTAAAAGATAAACTTATTTGGGGTCCCTTAGAAAAGGGAGAATTCTCAGTTAAAAGTGTAATTATGTGGAAATTGAAAGGAAAAAAGCCATACAAGGTGAACCCTCAAGAGAGAGTGAGATAGATAGTAGATGGAAGAACTTTTGGCACGTGAATGTACCTGGAAAAAGTGAAGATTTTCTTATGGAAAGTAGAAAATGACTTGTTAGCTACAAGAAGGAACTTGTTTAAGAACAAAATTGTTGAAAATCCCCAATGCCCTATTTGCCTTTAAGAAGAAGAGACTGTGATGCATGTGTTATGGCAATGCCTTGTAGCTAATGATGTTTGGGTAGTGGCTATGAAGTTCAGAAGTGGAGAATTGCATAAGAAGATTTGCTTAATAGAAGCTAATGGTGAAGCTAAACAAGTTAGAATTGGAAGAAATATCTACAATAATGAGAAGCCTATGGATAAGAAGGAATGAGTTCATTTTCGAAAAGTTTTTCCAGTCCTAGTAAAGTGATCAGATTAGCAAGGGAAGGACTACAAGAATTCTAGTTAGCCCAACAGTCCTTGAAGAGACCCAAAGACCAACAAATGCAAAGAGGAATGATCATCAATGGAGAAAACCAAGGATGAATTTCGTGAAGGCTAATGGGATGCAGCTCTGGACCAATAAACCAGGAAGATGGGGATAGTAATCATCATCAAAGATGAGAAAGGGGGTGATGGCTGCACTTTGTGACCAAAGAAGCAGTGTACATCAACTAGCCTTAGCAGAAAGCTATGCCTTATGGAGAACAGTGGAAATTTGCAAAGACGTAGGTTGCGTTTAGATAGTAAGATGATATTAAATATTTGTGAAAAGTAGTGAAAAAAGTAATGATAAAATATGAATAGTAATTTATAGTAGTGAAAAGTAGTGAAAAAAATATATAAAAAGTAATAACAAAATAATAAATAGTAGTGGAGTATTCTCATAATACTCTAGTACCCAAACAAAACCTTAAACTTCAACAAGGTGATTTAGAAGTGGGGATGCACAAGTTGTCATAAATGCAGTTAATGATGGAAATGAAGACCTTTCTTACCAGGGAAAAAGCTCAAAATCGATCAGGTGCCCTTCCCCACTTTCCACTAGCCAATAGAATCTCACCATATAGGAGATTTATGTATCTTATAGTGTAGGCTAGTTTATTATATTATATCTCCTCTTTGTCTTTGCCCTCCTCGCGCCTCTCCTTTCTCCTCTCCCATCTTTCCATTTGTCTCTAACCTACCTCGCACCATCCCCTTCTCCTTTCTCCTCTCCCTATTCTTTCCCCTCTTTCCCTTTGGTAAAAACTATATTTGTGCCGTTTTAAGTTAAAATATGCACAAAAAAATCTGGGTTGTTTACTGATTTAATTTATGGTTTTTGTTTCACTTTAAACTTGCTATGGCTACACTACAACATATATGGCCTTTTCCCACAAGTCAAGTGGTCGGATTACATATCACTTTGGTGGGAAAAATTTTTTACTCACCAAATTCTTTGGTGAGAGCTTGGTGGCATAAAATTGGGGATAAAAGTATTTGTTCCCCCCAAAGTACCAACTCGTGGAAAAAACTTATTTTTTTCCCCACATCACTTGTGGAGAAGGCCTTGGATTTCGTGGGAAATGAGCATTGAAATTCCATTAAATGGTAAGAAATGCAACATTTTCCCATGAACAAGCTCGGTGGAAATTTGTTTTTCCCATGAAAAAACTTGGTGGAAAAAACTTCTTTTGGCAAAAAAAAGTATTTGCGCGAACACATCTTGCGGGCAAAGGTTAAAAGAATCCAGAAAAAAAAAATTTGAAAACCAAAAAAAAAATTTAGACTAAGCCAAAAATAATTATAACAAATAGTCTAATTATAGGCTAAAATAAATATATCCGAACCTTGGAGATCCAAATTCACACTTATAATATTTTTAAAAAATATGTAAAATTATACTAACATTCACAAGAAAAACTTTTAATGAGAACCCAATTTATACACATACACCACAAAACTTTATAATTTCAATTCATGGCTCCACAAAACCACAATCCATATAATCCATTCAAGCTTTATAAGATCAACATATAATTCATTCAAAGTACTCATTTGTTTTTACAAGTTTTCATCCCCATACCAATACATTTAATTACACAAATTTGTCTATTAAACCAACATCATCATTATACTTTACAAACTCCCTACAACTCTAAAAACACTTCAAAACAATTCATCATATCAGTCTCAAAGGACGGGAAGTTCAGCCTTTACCAGATTTGAAGCATATTTCAAAATATCCTCGCTTGAGCAAATATACTATAGTAAAGTCAT